>JAWWEW010000033.1:14576194-14614207 GCA_035583185.1 Anabacerthia variegaticeps | reverse complement strand
AAATTGTAATTCAATGGGAAAGAAACTTCCTTTCCTCCTCCCTTCTCCCAAGCAGATATTCCATAAACTGTAATTCATTGGGAAAGAAACCTGCTCCTTTCCTCCTCCCTTCTCCCAGGCAGATATTGCAGGTCTGTTGGCTATGGGAAGGATTCAAGGCACACAGAACTCTGGAGCACCCCTGGGAGAGGAGCAGGAAGGGCCAGGAGAGCCAGGGTACCTGCCAAAGGCTCCGTAGGTGTTGACTATCCTCAGGGGGTGGAAGGAGGTGTTCATCACTTGTCTGGCACTGAGCAGGTTCAGGACAACGGGCACGCTGAGGAAGGCAATGAGGAGCCCAAAGGAGATGTTCACCACCCTGCGGATGTAGCAGCCTGTGGGGCACAGAGACAGGCAGAGGAAGGTGACCCAGTGCTGCAGAGGCAGGGCAGGGCAAGGTGACCCAGTGCTGCAGAGGAAGGTGACCCAGTGCTGTAGAGACAGGTAGAGGAAGGTGACCCAGTGCTGCAGAGGCAGGTAGAGGAAGGTGACCCAGTGCTGCAGAGGAAGGTGACCCAGTGGTGCAGAGGCAGGGCAGGGGAAGGTGACCCAGTGCTGCAGAGGCAGGGCAGGAGAAGGTGACCCAGTGGTGCAGAGGCAGGGCAGGGGAAGGTGACCCAGTGCTGCTGGTGGGCTCTGCTCCCCCCTGCCCTCCCCAGGGACCCCCCTGTGCCAGCCCAGCCGCCCCCAGGCTCGCCCAGGGCTGTGCACTATCACTGCCCACATCGGCCCTGCTCTAAACAGTCTGAGCAAGGGCTAAAAGGAAAAATGTCTGCAATGTGACATTAATCACTGCTGTCATGCAGGGGAGAAGCCACAGCTGGCACTTGCACCTTGCTCACAATCCCCCTCCTGCTCTGGGAGCCGTGCTGGGAGCTCCTCCAGCACCCACGGCCCCGTTCCTGCCTGCTCCTGCTGCCCCCAGCTCCCACCATCCCGAGGGATTTTCCTTCTCCAGAATCTCTGCTCCTTTCATTGCTGGAGGAGATGTGTGTTGCTCTGCCAGTTCTTGGGAAGGGGGTTTGCAGGAGCAGCACAGGGTCCCCATGTGGGCAGACACGGCCACGATCAGACAAATAAGCAGAGGTGACCCCCAGGGGCTCCTTCCCCCATGGCCCTTTCCAATTTATTTAACATTAACAGCCAAGGGATCAGATTCAAAGCAATTGTGTGGAGCTTTCCCCTTATCTCTGCAGGAGAGGGATGTTTATTTGAACCTCTCTCAGAAGCTCTTAATAATTGTTTAGTCTGAGAACATTTCTGGAGGATCACTGGGTTGGAAGGAGATGCCTCCCCTCGCTCCCTGTGCTGCTGGGGATGAGGCTGTCAGGCACCTTCTCCCCTTCCACATGGGCTGCACTTCCTACCCTGGAATTAAAGAGCAGGTACAGACACAGAGCCCCTCCTTGTCTCCTGAGCTCACAGCCCATGGCCATGCATGGACTGCTCATCCCTCAGCAGGTGGTGATTGTCCTCAGGTCACCAAGCCCTTGGGGTCACAGCTGCTCAGTCGCAGAAAAAAGGGGTTCATGCAAGACAAAAATAAAATCTAGATGGCAAGGATGGAGCAAAACCTGGGGAAGGAGCGTGGGACAGGAGCCAGTGGGATTTGGATGGAGCAGGCAGGAGCTGAGCACCAGCCATGGGGACTGGAGGTCTCAGCAGGAATCACACACACCCTTCAAGGATGTGGGACAGCCTTGGAGAAGCAGGTCAGGAGCAGGGCAGGGCTGGGCACCCTCCTGTCTTCTGCTCTGATGACCCAGGGTGAGGGCTCCTCCAAGCCTCTTGGCACACACCTCAAGAACCTCTGCCTCCTCAGCAGAAAAAGCACAACAGAAAGGCACACTCCCAGGATATCAGAGATATCCTACCCCTGTGGATTACCCCTTTGGCCCAGGGACACACCCAGCCTCCAGAGCAGTGGTGTGTACAGCTGGTTCTCCCTGCCTGGACACCCTGGCTCAGTCAGGGTTCCTGGAGAGCATCACAAAAAAGGAGCAAGTTCCCCAAGCCCAGGATGTTCCTCCCCTCACGGTGACTCTCAGCAAAGAGCAGCCCTTTGGCTTCTCCTCCCAAAAGGAAGGGGCAACCTGAGTGTTGTTTGGGACTGGAGGCAGGAGTAGAGCTGGAAGGAAAGCTCAAGGCTCTCACAGCCTCTAAGTGAAGCTGCAGGAGGGGAAAAGCTGCTCAAGATTTGTTCCAGCAAAATATGTAAAACAGGAGACACACAAAGTTTAACAGAGCTGCCTCAGTTGCTGGAACCAACATTTCTGGTTAATAAGCTGCTTCTTGGTAGATGAGAAAGGACAAGAGATGGATGCTGTGTCTTGTTGACATTTTTCATTCTTCTGACAGATGTTCAGTGGATTTAAAAACGAGCATCTGTGATTGTTGTTGATAGTACAGGCAATTTGGTGCTTCTTTGTGGTTTGGAAAAATGCTACAAACACAACTTCACATCTGTTCCACAGCACCATGAAGAGCACCCCAGTGCTGCCTCTTCTGGAGTGCTGGGAACTGCCTTGGGAAGGGAACATCGATCCCATGTTCCAGTTACAGCCCCCTCCTATTTGCATTTCCAAACTCATGGTATGAACATGAGTTCACCTCCCTCCTGCTTTGGGGAACTGGCTCCCTGCTGTGACAGTGCCCATGTCACCAGTGGTGCCCACCAGCAGCTGCTCCTTCCACCAGCCCAGATTGCTCCAAGCCTTGTCCAGCCTGGCCTTGGATGCTTCCAGGGATGGGGCAGCCACAGCTTCTCTGGGAAACCCATCCTCACAGCCAAGAACTCCCCCCAATATCCCATGTAACCCTGCCCTCTGCCAGTGGGAAGCCATCCCCCCTTGGCCTGTCATTCCATCCCTTGTCCAAAGACCCTCTTGGAGCCCCTTTAGGCACTGGAAGGAGCTCCAGGGTCTCCCCGGAGCCTTTTCTTCATCATGCCACAGAGGAGAGGGCAAGTGATGAGAGCAAATGCAACAACTGCTTCTACACCCAATTTCTAACCCCACCTCACACCACACTGGGTGTCTCATCCTTGACTTCAAATAGTCAAAATTTAAAAAAAATAAGA
Organism: Anabacerthia variegaticeps; assembly: GCA_035583185.1. Taxonomy (NCBI): domain Eukaryota; kingdom Metazoa; phylum Chordata; class Aves; order Passeriformes; family Furnariidae; genus Anabacerthia; species Anabacerthia variegaticeps. The sequence goes on along the minus strand of JAWWEW010000033.1, from coordinate 14,611,089 downwards.
TAAAAATTGATAATCATACGATGAATGGGGCAACTCCACATTCTTACTTTGGGTTGGAGCCTGATGCTCATGGGGGTGACAGGAAGGAGCCCTGACCTTCAGGAGCTGCAGCTGGCTGGACTGGCTGTGGATACCAGCCCTGCCTGGAGGATGTGTCCTACCAGCAATGTCCCCATGGGAATGTCCCCCAGGTAACACCCTCGCAGCCCCTGATGAACCTCCACGTCACCACCAGCACTGCGAGGTGCCGGCCCCCTCCTGCCTTCCCCAGGAGATGCCAGTCCCTTCTTACCTCCCCCAGGAGATGCCAGCCCCCTCCTATCTCCCCCAGGAGATGCCAGTCCCCTCCTGCCTCCCCCAGGAGATGCCAGCCCCCTCCTATCTCCCCCAGGAGATGCCAGCCTCCTCCTACCTCCCCCAGGAGATGCCAGTCCCCTCCTGCCTTCCCCAGGAGATGCCAGCCCCCTCCTACCTCCTCCCGGAGATGCCAGTCCCCTCCTGCCTCCCCCAGGAGATGCCAGCTTTGGGGGCAGGCACACAGAGCACAGTTGTGTCCCTTCCCCAGGACAGCCACTCACCCAGGGGAGGTTTGTCCCCCCGTCCCTCCCGCAGCCGCGCCACGCGCTCCTTCATGGCCCCGTGCCGGGAGCTGAACAGGAAAGCCAGGCTGGCATCATCGAAGCAGGCAATGCTGGGCACCATGGTGAGCCAGTTGAGGAAACTCAGGTTCCCACTGATGATCAGGAGCACCTGCAAAGCACAGAAGGCACCAGAAGGTGGGTAATCTCCTCCAATGCCACCAGGAGAGCGTGCTGATGGATTTTCACAGCCTAACGTGGACTTTGCTGATCTCCTGGGATGGCAAAGCCTTTGTCCATGCCCAAAGGTGCCCAGCTCAGAGGGTGAGCTCTGCCCCTGACTGCAGCAGGACAGGGCTCAGCCAGGGCACAGAGGGGCTTCTTCCCACAGTGCTCCAGTGCCACCCTTGGGCACCTCCTTCTTATCTCAGCAATACAGACCCTCACTCTTCCAGCAGGACCTGGAGCAGGACCCAAAGCCCCCATTTACAAACCCATGTCCTAGTCACAAGTCTCCCCCTGAAGTAGCTGTGCAACCTGGAATTTCCCTACAGTCTCTCCCAGAGTGGCTCCATCCAGCACGTCCTGAACCAGGCTCAGTGTGGACCCTGCTCTGCCAAATTCAGAGCTGGTCTCCCAAAATATTATCCCACGTACAAACATCAGTAACAGATGGACAATGTTGCTCTGAGGACTTTCAGCCAGAGCTCTGTTAAAAAGATCCATGTTTGCTCCTTAAAAACGACAACAAATAAATGTTAAAACCATGTAATTCTGCAGTTTATGTGATTGGCACCATGTTTTTTGATATGGTGATTTGCAAGTAACAACTTTTAAAAGCCCAGCAGGACCCTCCAGAAAGTCACAGAATCCTGCAAAAATGAAACAATCTGACCAATCACAGCAAGGAACAAAAATCCTAACTATTATTTCGTTAAAAAACCCAAGAATTTACGCCGAGTTGGGTAATTATGCAGAATTATGAGGGGAAAAAACTATTTAAATCCGAATTACACACACATGTTGGGTCCTTGAGGAGAACACGTCACACCCGAGGCTTGGGGCTCCCGCTCTGAGCTGAATGTGCTTTAATTCCATGCATATTAATCAGCCTGCATTCATTAACACACCTCTCCCTCGTTAGGGAGCTCTCCCCTTCGCTGCTGCTTTGCCTTGCCAAGGAAACAGTCCTGCCCTTTGGCACTCGTGGTCCCCAGCCCCGTGGAGCTGGGTGGTCCAGGAGGTGTTTGCAGCAGCGATTCACCTCCTCACTGCCTGGAAGTCACAAGCCAGAGATCCTATTTCCAGCAGCCCTGGAAAAGCAGGGGATTCAAAACTAACATGAGTTTGGTGTTTGCTGGTCTGCAGGCGGGATCCAAACCCAACATGCTGCTCCTTTGGGTTGCTCTGGGATTGTGGCTCCTGCAGCAGTGGAGTCAGGGGGGGTCATGGTGCTCCCTGCCCATGGATTCACAAGGACAGACCTCAAAGGACCTCCTGCTTCAAAGGACAACTGGAATTTCCAAACATGCTCATGGTGGGTGTCCCAGCAAACAGCTTTGTGGCTGGTTAGGCAGGAGTTTTGTGTTATTTCAGCATCATCATCAACATCACAGAATGGTTTGAGTTGGAAGGGACCTTAAAGCCCATCCAGTGTCACCCCCTGCCATGGGCAGGGACACCTTCCACCAGCCCAGGTTGCTCCAGCCTGTCCTTGGACACTCCCAGGGCTGGGGCAGCCACAGCTTCTCTGGGCACCCTGTGCCAGGGCCTGCCCACCCTCATAGGGAAGAATTCCTTCCCAATATCCCATCTATCCCTTTCCTCTGGCATTGGGAAGCCACTCCCTGTGTCCTGTCCCTCCATCCCTTGTCCAGCTCTCTTGGAGCCCCTTCAGACACTGGAAAGGGCTCTGAGGTCTCCCTGGAGCCTTCTCTTCTCCAGGCTGGACATTGCCAGGCTGCTCCTTCCCCATGAGCTGCAGGAAGGAGAGTTTGTCCCACACTTCCCTCAGTAATTCCAGCCCTCAGCACGTGCCAGGTGTGGCTTTTCCATGTGTCCCTGTCCCCATCCCTGGGATCCCTGCTGGGCTGGATGGGCTGTGCCCTCCCCACCTCGCTCCTGACTCGTGTTCCCAGTGTCTTTCTCTTGCTGGGCAATATTTAAATGCACAATTATAACAAACAGATGGGATCAACCCCCGTGGTGATTTTGAGAAATTTTTTATTAAAGCACAGTATTAATCATGGTAATTGGGTAGGAACTTTAAGGTTATAAAACTACAGCATGTCTAATGAGCGAGCTCCTTCTAGGAGGAACTGAGGTTTTTAATCTAATAATGTCACTTTTATGGATTATGACTGGAGTTTTATGAAGTGTGATATGAAATACTGTGGATTCATGGCTCTCCCTGGATTAATTTGGAAAAGTAGTTTTCCTGGTTCTAGGCCCAAAAACAATTATTCCTTACATTTCTGTCCCCTGCACTGTTCCCAAACCCCTCCGTCAGAAAACGGGCACCTACACCCATAACTTTTTTACAGGTTGGACTCCTTTGTTTGGCTGGGGTTTATTTTTTTGGAAGCCACAGATTATTATAAACATACAGTAGGCAGAGGAAGCTCATATTCTGTGGCCCAGGCTGTGTGCTTGTCCAGAAGGAACACAACAGGCTGTGAACTCCTAACCACGGCCGAGGGCTCTGTGAGCACGTGGACAGTCCCCACCACCACTGGGGCTTGTGGGATTCAGCCATTGGAGCAGGAAAGCCAAAACTGGGGTGTCTGCAAGGACTTGAATTCATTAAAAGAGAAAAACCATATGACCAGAAGGCTGGAGGAGACATCAAGATCTGTCCAGCCCTTCCTGCTGCGCCAAAACAGAGTTGACTCTCCCTGCACTGCAGTTTGTTTGTTAAACTCTTCCTAGAAATATACTTATTAAGGTACTTTATACTCATATTTATACTTATACACCTACTACTTAAACAGTTTTATACTTACTCTAGGTGGTTATCGTAGGCATGGGCATGAAAATTCCCATTAAATGGCAAGAGCAAAAATATTTAATTTCCCCTGTTAATAATTTAAGCTCTTGTCAACTCCCTGATTCAGCATTTGCAGGAGCATTTAATCTCTGCTTTGCAGATTTAGTGCAGAGAATACCCAGGAAAGCAGTTACCTCTGTCCAAGTGCTCTGACTTGGACAGGAGATGGCTTTGGGAATCCCCTAGAAATTCAGGAAGCTCTTGGAAGCACCAAGGGAAAAGAAAAGAGGTTGGGATGAGAAAGAACATGGCTTGACTTCGGTTCAAATTCAGATGCACAATTCAGAGTATTCCCATTTCTCCATCCCTTCCCTGATCCCAGAGGACACCCCGACACTCCTCAGAAACATCAGCCCTGTGTTTCCAGAAGCACCTTCCCAACTCCCTGGGAATATCATGGAGTGAGGGAACAGCCCCAGTTTGGCCTCCAAAGCAGGCAAAGGCTCAGTGTTGCCTTCCCACAAGAGGACAGGACAGAACCCACACGTTATCACCACATTTTATACAGAAATAAGAAAGTAACACACCTTGAGATGTCCATTGCACAGTTGCCCACACACCTCTCATGAGGCTGAAAAAGATTCATTTAGGCCAGAGGAATTATTCAGAATTCAAAGCATTTTATAATTCACATGCTAAATACAGATTTTTCTTTTTCCTGAGCAACTGTTACTGGGGCTTTGAATAAATACGTTAAAAACACCCATAATTATCCCCCAAAAGCAGAGGTCAGTATTCATAATGTTTATAAATGTATAATATTTATAGAATAATTATAAATAGATATTAACAAATGCTTTCTGGCATTTTATATTTAGATAATATTTGTACTTTTATAATACTTAGAAATACTCATATAGATGGAGATTTCTCTCCACTTATAAATGTATAATGGCAAATTGAGGAATAAAATACCTCCAGACACACAAATGGAGTTGTGCACATTCTCCCCTAAAACCTGTCCTTGACCTGGGTCAGATTTTGCCACATTACAAATTGCACTGGCAGCTTTCTGCAATCCCAGGTCTGAAGTTCCAAAGAGACCTGCTGAAGGCAGAGGGACCCCAACCCTTTCCAGCCCTGGCACAGCTGCCCAGGGCAGGGCTGGAGTCCCCATCCCTGGAGGGATTTAAAGACCATATGGATGTGGCACTTGGGGACATGGGATTGGGTTGGAAACAACCTTAAAGCTCATCCAGTGCCACCCCCTGCCATGGGCAGGGACACCTTCCACTGGCCAAGGTGCTCCAACCTGGCCTTGGACACTTCCAGGGCTGGAGCAGCCACAGCTTCTCTTCCCAGCCTGTGCCAGGACCTGCCCACCCTCCCAGGGAGGAATGTTCTCCAAGTCTTAGTCAGGTTGTTCCAACCAGGGCACAGCTGGTGGGACCTGCTCCCTCCAGCCACAGCAGGGAAGGGTGACACCCCACCAGGAGCTCAGAGCTCCACAAGTGCTGCTGGAGGAATGCTCCAGGATCCCCCACAGGAGAAGAGCACCGTGGAAAACCAGCCCATTGTTCCCTGGGTTTCCTCAGCCGGCGCTCGCTCCGATGAGCTCATTCCAGCAGGGAAGTCCAAGGGCACACTGAAAACCTCTGCAGCCATTAATGGTCCGAGAGTTTCACTAACCAGCTCCATCCCACTCATTAAAAGTGCCTTTATGGCACATGGGGAGCTGAAGGCCAGCAGAAGTGCTCGGCTCCAGTGGTATCTCCAGATGGGACTGCTGGAAGGAGCCCCACGCTCCGGAGGGACGTCACGCTCTGCCCTCCATCTGCCTCCTCCACATGGAGAGCAGGTTGGAAGGGGCTTGTTCCAACCAGAATTTGGGGATTGTCAGAATACTCAATGGGCCAGACCCAGCTCTGAGGACCTTTCCCAGGAGCCCTGCTCCCATCCAGGAGACCACTCATTTCTGGGCCACCTTCCACGAGACCACATTGCTCCAAGCCTCATCCAACCCGCCTTGAACACTTCCAGGGATGGGGAAAGACAAGGAAAATCAACGGCAAATAAGCAGAAAGCATTCATCTGACTCTAAAAAATGACAGAATTGCTTTCTTTGCTTCATAACCCAACTTGAAGGTCTTGCCAAAGTGCAACAGCAGCAGAGTTCTGGTTAAATTCAGCCTGTTTTGGTTAACAGTTGGTTTGTCACATCCCATGGAAATTTTTTTCCCCAGCTTCCTTTCACTCCCGTTTCCAATCTGAGCTGGACACCCAAACCCAGAATCAGAGCTTAAAAACCAGTCCTAAATGTCTTTAGGGCAGCACTGGCAGGACTGGGCAGTTTGTTCTGGGAACATTTTGCTGCAAGTCTTTCTTTTCCCTCTCTGCTGAGCTCTGCTCCACACTCTGATATTAAGACATCATAAGAAAAATTCCAACAAGGCAATCAATCATGAACTGTCAGGGGTTTCCATAAGGTGCAAATTTAAGGTTATAAAACTGTCAAAAAGCCAAAGGGTTGCAGGGGCTGTGCTGTTGGCTGGATGTGCCTCTGGAAGGGGGCTCAGACAGATGCCTGTGGTGCTGTGGGATGCAGGGCCTTGGGAGCAGCCATGGCACAAACATCCTGTGGGAAATGATGTGGCTGCCAAGAGGGGTGGAGGGGGCCCTGTGCTGCTGGGTTGGTCCTGCAGCCCCCTCTGGGGTGGTTGTTATTTGGAATCATCGAGTTATGGAATTATTTGGGTTGGAAAAGCCCTCTAAGACAGTCCAACTGTTCCCCCAGCACTGCCAAGGCCACCACTAACCCATGTCCCCACCACAGGGCTGCCAGATCCCTGCAGGGCTGGGGACTCTGCACCCCTGCCCTGGGCAGCTGTGCCAACTCCTTCCATACAGAAGTTCTTCCCAATATCCATCAGTGTACAACCAACCAACCAACCAACCAAAGTAGGTCACTTACTCGAGTGCTGAAATGGTGGCCCCTTAGTCCTACACAGCAGGAAGGATGGGAATGTCACACCAGGCATTCCCAGCACCTTGGTCTTTCCAAAAAGGTTTCAGGCATGCCAGTTGAAGAGGATGGAGGGCTCCACAGGCCCTTTCCCAGCAGCTCCAGCAGGACCCAGACAGACCGGTGGTTTGAGTCCTGAGTTGGTCAAACCACAAACACAAGTCTCATTTGCCATTTGTGCTGCAGAGCCAGGATTGCTCCTACTACCAACATCCAGGAAAAGAAGGATTCAGCCAAAGCATTTTCCAGCCCAGTAGAAATAATCCTCCTTTGAGGTCTCTCCTGGTTTAGTTGCAACCTGGAATGGGCTGTCAATAGATACCAATCGATAATTCACCCCCCAATAACAGGGCAAAGCACAGAACTCCCCTGGAGTAAATGCTAGATCATTATTGGATGTTCAATATTAAAGCAGAACAGTATCAAGACTAGAAAGCAAAAGCCCTTCCTGCAGAATATCCTTTTCTTTACTAATTAGGACATTTCTTCACTGAGAGACGTGTGGGTTCAAAACTCCCTCTGCGAGAAATGCTGTGAATTAAACGCTGCTCCCAAATCCTGGATCAGCCTGGAGTCACATGGAACTGTTTATAACCCTTGATTGAGGGAATGCTAAAATACTTCTGCTGAAAAGACTTCCATTCCCTTTCCCCATCCAGTCACTGCTCCTTTGAAATTCCCTTTTCCTACAATATTTAGACATATCTAACAATTGCCAGAACAAGAGCAAACCCCATTTTTTGGGGAAGGAGAGAAGGAGAACACATCAGGAAACATCCTGCTCTGGTACCAAACATTTTCTCTAGTCTGTCCAGGTCCTGGTAAAGTTTGGATTAAATTGGTATTAAAGACAGGGCATGAGGAAAACCAGGTCCTTTGGAATAAACACGGGAAGGCTGAGGACCTCCAACCTCAGAGAGCCCTGGCACAGGGAAATGGGTTCTGTGTACAGATTCCTTTCAAAACAATTCAAATCCAAGGTTTTGGTTCAGCCAATTCTGAAGACATCTGCAAGAGCTGGATTGGGACTGTGCTCCCCAAATTCTCTGGCACTGCAAGCCCAACAGAGATTGAAATCTTTGCCTTTTCAAGCTAAAAGGAAAGGACACGACCACATCCACAGGCCCAGGGAAAACTCCAGAAGTGAAGGATGTCACATCTGATCAGCCTGACACCCCCGTGGAAAGCACTGGTGGCTTCTCTGACTCAGACCCTTCTGCAGCTCCTTCCCTTGTCTCCCTCAAGGCCATAATTTTGGGAACTTCAAGCCCTCGGCAACATCTGCAGTAACATGTTTAACTTGGGCTGGCTGCTCGGTGCCACTGGAAGCCAAGGCTGGGTGGATTTCCAGCTCCAGCATGACCTGGATTTTTCCACCAAACCAACCCCTCACAGCACGTTTGGAGCAAACTCAGGGACCTGATCCCAGAGCCACCATCTGAGGGCTTCGTGGGAGAAATGGGAAACACTTTTGGGGGAAAACACCCCGAGAAAAACTCCTCCAGTGCCTCAGCTGGGGCTGGGGACATTTGATTCGAATAAAGGAGGGCTGCAAAAGCCTCAGGGGAGAAAAATTGAAGCACTGCATGTAAAAATGTGATAGAAATGCTACATTGAATTAAAATAAAGAGGAGAAACGTGAAGGAAGTGCAGAACAGGTCCCAAGCCCCAGTGGCCAAGAGCTGGTGCCTCCTTGCAGCACCTCCCCCTGATCCCTCCCTCCATTCTGCTGGAAAAGGGCTAAAATTGGGATAAATATACCACAGAATCACAGGGACCCACCTGGATCATCCAAGTCCTTAGGCAGGCCCTGGCACAGGGTGCCCAGAGAAGCTGTGGCTGCCCCAGCCCTGGGAGTGTCCAAGGCCAGGTTGGAGCAACCTGAGACAGTGGAAGGTGTCCCTGCCCATGGCAGGGGGTGGCACTGGGTGGGTTTTAAGGTCCCTTCCAACCCAAACCATTCCAGGATTCCATGGTTCTAAGTCCAGCTCCAGGGTGTAATCCCCCACCTCACTGGCACATATAAAACAGAAAATGCTCGACCACTGCCCATCAAGGCTTTGCTAAATTTCCCAAGGTCAAAAGAAGAAAAAGGGAGGGGAAAGCATTTTCCTTCCATCCCAGATGGCAGCTCAGCAATCCCAGAGCTGTCAGTGGTGGGGACTAAATAAACAGCAAATCAAATGTATGTTGGGCAAAACCAGATATGCTTAAGAAAACACAAAAACCTGTTAAAAATCACATTTTTGTGCTGCCATCTGCAGCAGTTCCTTTTCAGCCTTGCTTGTAATTTAGGTTACAATGGGAGGGAGGTGTAAATCATGAAAAGATAAAGAAAAAAAGAGAGTTTCCAGCTCTTTCCCTCCCTGAGCAGTTCCTTCCACATGGGATGAAAGGATGCTGAGGGCAGTCAGTGGGATGGAGCCAGGGAAGGGTGTGTGGAACCCTGAGGACTGGGAAGCTCATTGCTCCGGCCTCACTGGGGAGGGCTTTGATTTCATTTATATGCCCTTATTTGCCTGTAGAAATCTGAATTAACCCCCAATAGAGGAACTGATTGAGCCTGTTCAGCACTAGATGGGAATGGAAGCCTTAAAAGAAGCCAAAGCCCTGCATTTCACTTTGCAGAGCAGAAGAGGCAAGACAAGGTGCTCCAAAGGGAGAGGTGGAATATAATAAGCTCGGAGGCCTTTCCCTGAGAGGCTGCTGCCTGCACACATGGCACAGGAGGCTCTCAGGGCTGCCAGAGGAGCCTGGCTCCTACTGGGAGCTTTGAAGAGCTCAGCCATAAAGAGAGGAGTGCAGAAGGTATTTCCTGGTAGTCCCATCCTCCCTTTCTCAGCCCAAATTTGGCCTGTGTCCGATGGGATCACATGAGCTGTCGATCCCGGAGGAGGCTGGAGAGGAAGCAGAGAATGCCACCCACTTTCAAGGTCACAGCTGGGAGGAGATCCCTGCTCATGCTGCTCACTGATGGCTTACATATGAGAGGAACCTCGGGAGGGGAAGGAAAACACAGGGAGGGCTGGAGGTTCCCGAGCTGTCACCACAGCCCTGCTGCACGGACAGAACCCCAGAGGAGCTGTGCTGGTATCGGGGAGAGATGCTCTCCTGGAAAAAAAGCTGCATGGGGCTTGAGGCTTTGCAGCTGCAGGGAAGGAGCAGCAGAGCAGGAAGCCCAGCTGGCTGCCCAGGAGGAAGTTGCTCTGCTCCACAGTGACTCACCCGAGCAAACCCAGGGGCATCCACAGCAGCCACAGGGCTCATGTGCAAAGGTTACTCATCAGTCACCCCCAAATTGCGTTTGTCAACAGCAGGAAGGAGCAGAACTGCAGCATTGCCTCACCCAGGGACTCCAAGGGCTCATCCAGCAAAGAGGGTAATGAGCTGCTCCGAGCCAGGGCACAGCCAGTGACACTGGGACAGAGGGGGGATGAGATACAAGGGCAACACAATGTGCCAGGCACTGCCTGGGGCTGCTGGAGGAGCACTGGAAATGGATGGAGAAGGAGAAGCAGGGATCTGAACGACCCCAGGCTGCTGCACGTCAGTACAGAGCTGGGAAAAGATGCAGAGAATCGGGGAAATTAAATGCAGAGAGTTGGGAAAAGATGCAGAGAATCAGGGAAAATAAATGCAGGGAGTCGGGAAAAGATGCAGAGAACTGGGGGAAAAAATGCAGGGAGCCGGGAAAAGATACAAAGAACTGGGGGAAAAAAATGCAGGGAGTTGGGAAAAGACACAGAGAACTGGGGGGAAATAAATGCAGGGAGTTGGGAAAAGATGCAGAGAACTTGGGGAAAAAATGCAGGGAGCCAGGAAAAGATACAGAGAACTGGGGGGAAACCCCAGGGAGCCGGGAAAAGATGCAGAAATCTTTGCTGTTCTAGATTTCCTGCATCACTGGAGCTTTGGCAAGGCGGCTCCACACGCACAGCCAGTGCCAGGGCAGGACATGGGACCATGGAAAGGCACCTGGAGAGGTGGGAAGGGGCAGCAGCCGCTCAGGTATGCTGGGTGGGTTCTGCAAGGAGAAAATCTGCTCTGCAGCCCTGGCAGGTCCTGCCTTGGGTGGGCATCTCCATCCTGGACCTTCAGGCTCCGGGCTTCAATGTTGTTACGGAGAGTTTATGTTTGCCTTTGCAGCTTAATTCCTCCTGACAGTGAGAAGGAACCCTGAAGGTTTCTGTAAACCAAACTGTTTACGAGGCAGTGCCAAAGGCAGAGCTGGGTCCAACGTGGGCTGTGAGCAGCAGCCCCAGGGCTGCTCCACTACCCTCTGGAGCACAGGACGTGCCACAAGACATTAATCTCCACCAGCAGGAGCCGAGCCTTGAAACCTCTGCGTGACAGACACATGAGCAGCTCAGCCAGGGCTGGGGGAAGTGAAACGAAGCGGCAAATTACAGCTCTGCCCAGGATTTTCCAGCAGGGATCCCACATAGGTATTTCCCAGCACTCCCTCCTCGCAGTTGTGGTCGGAGCTGCTCCTTGCTGGCGTCTTGTGGTGGCCCCGCTGCTGTCGCGGGGCTGCCGCTCGGGGGTCCCCCGGGCCACATCAGGGCACTGTCACCAGAGTGGTGCCAGCCCAGCATGCCAAAGGAGTTGGAAGGGACCCAGCGAGCATCAAAGGGCCCTCTGGAACCTGCCCAGAGGTGTCTCGTGGGTGAGTCTGGTCCTGGAGACCCTCAGGGCTCACTGTTTCGACCTCCCCCTGGGCAAGGAATGGTCTGTGAGCTCAGCAGAGCCTCGGATGGAATCATGAACATCTGGGGCTTCTCCAGTGCTGTGCTTTCAGCATCTCCATGTGCTTTCCAAGCTAGGATGGCCAGAGAGGGACAAGAAGAGCAGCAGTGGGACACAGCACCTACAGAGAGCAGGGAGCAGAGCCCTGGGCCCCACTCCAGGGGATGACCCAGCCACTGGTCTGCAGCAACCCCAGCTTTGGAAGACAACTCAGCTGTGAATTAACAAACACTGGGTCCAGTCTTGACCCAATCCAGTCACAGAAATCCTTCCATGTTCACAAACGCAACCAACTTTTCCCAACTTACTGATATTTCTAAGAAAAGCACAGATTATTTTGGCTGTCATGGCCAGTACTGCAAAGGAGGAAAAGCACCAGAAGAAGCAGCAGAACCACCAAGAGCATCCCTGAAGCATCTTCCAAGCAGGACATCTCCCCCAGAGGTGCCCAAGGGCACTGACAGCTCGGCCAGCCGAGGGAAACCACCACAAGGACTCTTATCACAGCAGTGGGCGTGTGTGCAGTGTTTCATTTGGCACCCTTTGGGGCTCTCATAATCTTTTCCTTTATGATTAATATTGAACAAGTCATATTCCTTATGGAATTTCCTAACAGTGTCTGTTTATATTTTGCTCTACATCAGAGTTAATATTTTGAGATCGCCTCTCTCTTTTTTTCTCTTTTATTTCACATTCATCTGTTTTTCCTCGTTTTATAAATCAGGTTTCTTGTTTAGTAGTCATGACAACATCTGCCTGTGGCGGTTACACCACAGCCTGGGGCTTTTTATTTGCTTTTCTCCCCCAAGCTCTCCTAGATGAAATATCCTTTAAATAAATAAAAGCATCAAATGAAAAGGGGCAAGTTCGGTACCGACTCCTCCTCCTCTCCCTCCAATGACCCACTTCAACAAGACTTCCCAGCATGGTGGGTGAGGACTCATTTGGCTTTAATCCTGCAAAGTCTTATCCACTTAGTGAACTTCAGTGGGAATACTCAGAGCACACAAGTGAAACACATATGTAAGTCTTTAAAACCTTGAGGTCTGGGCCTGAAAGGCTCCAAAGCAAAAAGCTGGAGCTGCATTTTCCTTCTGGGCGTTGATCTCTGCACAACAGCTCCAGGCTGGGTGGGGTGGGGCAGATGGGGATGTGCTGCTCCCCAGGTGAGGATCGGCTGCCTTCCATGGGATGCTGCAGTTCAGCATCATCTTCCCAACAATGACCACATGGACCAGCAGGATGAGGCATCTCTGCCTTCCCAGCAAATCCCAGGGGCTGGAGGCAGCAGGACCCACCTCCTCTCTTATTTCAGCCAGCAGGATATGGGGGTTAAACCCTGTCAGGGCAACCTGGAGATCAGGCAAAGGAGTTCCAAAGCAAAGGAGCATCACGCCACCAAACACATGGCTACGACCTAGGGAACGTTAAGGAATAGCTTTTTCCCCCTAAATTTCCGTTATATTTCAGTCTTTTAGGATGTTGGCCACCAGTAGCTTAGAAGGAATTTAAGCTTCTAAAGAAATAGGAGTGTGTTTTATGTGAGACTTCTCCCACAAGCACAGTCAGTGGCCACGGGTTATGGATCTACATTTACCCACAGACAGACACAACTGAAATTCCACAGTGTGTTTTCCACAGGGAACATAAAGCACCAGTTACTGGGATGGCCAAGCACACCAAGAGCAACACTGAGCCCCGAGGAGGCAACAGGGACAGGAAAAGGCCAGGAACTGAACAAAGGCAGATGAACCTTTAATGCAGCAGAACCTCTGGGAGCCTGGAGACTCTGTGTCCAGATGTTCAGAGGTCGATGTAACCTGACTCCAAGAAGGAAGAGGATGTATTCCTTAAAATTCCCTGTTGTGCTTTAATTTACTGCAGCCCTGCAGAGGAGCATGTGGTGATCACAGGTGGAGTTTCACACTGACCATAAACATGAAGTTGGGGGCAAAAGACTCCAATCATTTCAGGGTTGGCTGCCAAGACAGTTGAGGTACAGATTTCCATGAAAACATCTCCCTTTCCCTGTGCTCCAATAAAACCAGAGGAAAACCCTCCAGCAGAGATCCTGCAGCACCAACAACCCTCTCAATGATGGAACCAAGAGCTGAGACTGCCTGCACCAAGGCTCTCCAGCTGATCCCTTCTCTGCTGCGTGGAGAAGGGGAAGGGGGAAGGAGCAGAGCATGGATGGTGACATTTTGAAGCCTCAGTTCTTATCTGTGCTCACATTTCTTCTGAACAACCCCAGGAAAATGATCTCTCTGTGTCTTTAGGACCCCCTGTCTGCCTCTGAACACTCTGCAGGAGGGAGGACAATGTTGGCCCCGCCGTGTCTCCAGCACCGTCCCATCTGCCCAGGAATCAGGGCTGGAGCTCATTTGGCTGTGCTGGGTTTCAGAGTGCCCCCCTCCCCAGATCCTGACCCTTTTACCTTGGCTCTGCTCCCTCTGAGGTTTCTGGCCACGGCAACGATCCCTGTTTGATGAGCAGAACTGGCAGATTGGCTGTTGTTGCTCCAGAGGGATTTGCATGGGGATTACAACTGGTTTTCAAGGGCTGGCTACGGAATAAATGACATTATTGATGCAATAAAAGCAATCCCTGCCTCTTTCCTACTCCCCGTTCCTGCCATTCCCAAACAAACAGTGCAATCCGATTTGATTGCCAGAGGACAGTTACAAATTTATGTTGACTGTGCCCTGAGTTCTCCACTGCTCCTGTATTTTGGCATCTCAGAGGAGCTGGCAGATGCTCTAAGGCAGAGCATCCTGTGGACACCTGGACTAGTGGAAGGTGTCCCTGTTCACAGCAGGGAATCAGCACTAGATTAATTTTAAGGTCCCTTCCAACCCAAAACATTCCATGATTCCTTGTAATACCCATCCCTCTCTGCTTGTTCACTCACAATCTGCAAGTAATCAACACACGTGCCCTCCCAGCCCCCAGTGCCACGTCACACAGGCCACAACCTGGGACTGAACTTGCCCAAACTGCCCATTTTATGGCCTTTCCTGCTGCAATCCCTCCCTGTTCCCACTGCCCCCCCAGATCCATGATTTGTGACACAGGATGCACTGTGCTATCCCACAGAGATGTCCCCTCTAACACTGCTCAGCTCACTAATGACACAATTCCTAGAAGACAACCTGCTTTTTGGAGCTTTTGGAGGGTTCAGATCCTTGGATCTTTCCAAGCTGAAGGCACCAGCTGCATGGCCACCAGCAAGCCTCTGGAATTGTCCCTCTCCTCCCCCTGCCATCAGCACCAGGCACGAGCAGTGCCGATGTGATGAGTCGGGAACATTGTTTTAGGTCTTGCTCTCCCAGCCTTTGCAAAGCTGGCACCAATCTGAGGTTTCTCACTCCTTGCAAGTTTTTCTAATTAGAGCAGGGTGTAAATTTAAAGTGCCACTTCTCTTCCTGAACAGCTCCACATGTGGACACCAAGCCCGGACCAAACCTACGGTGTTCCTGTTTAGTTTAACCCGTCTCCAAAGGGGGTTTCACACGTGTGAAAGGAGCAGCTAATCAGGAACATGGACACACAGACCCTCACTGTGCCCCTGGCAGAGCTGGAATTACAATTCAGGAGTCCCTCGGAGGGAAGGAGGAGAGGTGAGACCTCGTGCTACAAACACCCCCCTGGATGAAGGTGTTTTAGGGCTGCAGGCTCAGCACGGCCACCAGCATAGCTTAGAGCAGCAAGAGAAATCCACAACCCTCTGCACAATGCCAACACAGAACCACAAAATCCTGGAATGGTTTGGGTTGGAAGGGACCTTAAGGATAATCCATGCCATGGGCAGGGACACCTTCCACCAGACCAGGTTGCTCCTGGCCTTGAACACCTCCAGGGATGGGGAGTCCACCACCTGTTGGGAATGGTGGAATGCTGCAAACATTCCCCCAACACAAAGAAAAGGTGAGACTTGGGCTTTGCAAAGAGTTCTCCAGACAAGGCCCACCACCAACCATGGCCCAGGGTGTCCATCCCACCCGAGAGGAGCCGGCACCATCCTGGCAAACAATCCTGGCTGCTCTGGGAGATCCTGCTCTCACCAGCAGTGCCTCTGAGTCAGCAGCTCCCAAAGCCCCGTTTCCATGGGAAGATGAAAGCCCGGGGTGACACAGGTTTCCTGCAATTCCTGGCTGTTGCATCACCAAAGAGATAAAGCCTCTGGTGGAGCCTGGGGGATGGGACGGTCCAGCTGTGTAAACTGCGTGTGGGCTAAAGCATCCCGGGGCAGCATCCTCATCCCAACACTTCCAAATCCAAATAAAACCTCTCTGGAGGCAGCAGCATCACACAGAAACATGAAACCAGAACAAGCAAACGAGTTATTTTCATCAAAGCAGGAAAATACAAAATCCATCTTCACCTCTATCACCAAACAGCCCAGACAGCAAGTTACATGGTTTTGTCTTTACAGGAATGGGAAGAAGCCTCTTTTCAGCCCTGCAACAGCAGCAAAACCTTCCCCTTGCCCCAAGAGCAGCACTCTAAAGGCATCAGCCCCTCCAGCCCTTTTCATCCCTGGAACAGGCACGTTCTGCCTTCACACATCCATATCTGACACCATTCAATGATTCTCTTCATAATACAAGTATTAAAAATTCCCTTTAGAAGAAGTTCATAATCTGCCATCTGTTTCCAGTTAGGCTGAGCTGATTTCACCCTTTTTTTAAAAAAAAAAAAATGGAATAGAAAACATTATTTAAAGGTCCTGTAATCTAGATGGTGGGAGGAGAGAAACCAAATTCCAACCACCACCACCACCATCGTCACCCTGCTGAACAGCAAAGACCTGGGGAGAGCCAAGGGCTGGGCAGAGGCAACGGGACCAGTTCAGATCAGGACCAAGGGACAGAAAACGTGATCAGACTTGGAAGAACTTCACCATCCCTCCAAACCATTGCACTGAAACTGGAGACATTCACCGTTTGAAGACATTTGACACGTATTAGTGGGCGAGTCCCTTGGCTTGGGCAACGTTAATGGGTCCTAATGGTTTTAGTTAAGTTTAGCTGCTACCCCTCAACGTAAATAAAGCATCACCACTGGAAATATGGCAACGGTGCACGGGCCAGATCGTGTCATGGCCATCAGCAACATGCCTGGCTCATGGCTGCTCTGGCCCTCGTTACACAGGCTGGTTTACACTCCCATGTCCCTGCAGCCACATGTGCAACACACACTTCATCTCCCACCCCGGCAGGACCCAGCAAGTCCCATCTGCAGGAGCAGCTGTCGGATCGTTCCACTGCCAACATCCTTGGAAATCAATTCTGCTCAGCGAGCCCAAGCACCTGGAAACTCTGCTGGAGGACTCCACACACCAAGGTTCTGCAGAAACCTCGAAAATCAGACACAAAGTTAAAATAAAGCCAAAAAAACCACCTCAGCCCCGCAGCAGAGCCCAAGGAGCCTGAGCACTCCCCAGCCCTTCCCTTGGTGAGGGAAGGGGCACACGTGGTGGATGTCAGTCCTGTCATTCCATGTGGCTCTGGAGGGGCTCAGGTGCTGTAAGGGGGAATGGTGTGAAGCTGACCTGGAGCAGCACACAAGATGAGCCCTGAGAGCAGCCTGGAAGGTGTAACGTGGCAGCCACACCAAGGGCAGCCAGGACTGCTCATGTTTTCAGCACACTTCAAAAGGCCTTGCAGCTTGTGGATCCAGCTGACCCTTGAACATCAGTCCTTACCAATATTCCCAGGGTCACTGGGGCCCACCTGGGTCTCCCTGAATGGCTTGGCCATGCTGTTGCTGTGGCACAGACGTGACACCAACAGCACCAAACTGTGTCACCAGCACTGGGACCTTCCACCAGGAACCTGAAGCCCTGCTGGAGCTCACCCCTCTGCACAGCCACGTGCTCTGTCCCCTCCCTGCACTGTGTCCTTCTGCCACAGGAGCAAACAAGATGCTGCTCTGAAACAAAGCAGTGCTCTTGGATGGCCCAAGTCTCTCCAGCTCCTCCTGGCCCCGAAGCCAAGAGCCCCAGTCAGGAGTGAAAACTAATCCGGCCCTTCCTGCTGCATTTTTACAGCCATGGCAGCGCTTCCCATCCTGGGGGCCTCCCATGCAAATCTGATTTCATAGCTGGGCGTAAAGCCTCGCTCTCAGGTTTAATAAGCAAAAGCAGCAGCAGTAGCAAAGGTGAGCTGAGAGGAACCCCAGCCCGGGATGTCGGGACGAGGCACCCCCGAGACCCCCTGGACCCTCCTCCGTGGAAAACCAGCCCCATTCCAGTTGGACACCCCAAGGCAGCGGCACCAAACCCCGCGGGCTGAGGGTGTCGAAGAGCCACGTTGGAGCTCCCATTTAAGCCCCACCACCCCAACCCAGCGAGCCCGGGCCGTGGGATCCCTCCAAGGCTCCCTGGCGTGCCAGCAGGATGAGTGATGGGAAGTCACAGCAGCTCCAGGCCCCGGCTGCTGCCAGGCGGCTCCGCCTGTTGGAGTCACTGACGGTCCCCTTTCCAATTAATCAAGTTCCCAAACTGATTAACAGCATGATTCATGTCCCTCGTTAGGCGCATTCCCCAACAAACAAGGCTGTATTTCAAGGCCACTGGCTTAATGGTTAAAATAAATACCTTCCAAATTTCTATTTTCAAGTAGCTGAACCTTTTCCACCTTTACAACTAATTCAGACTTCCTTCAAATTATTTTTCTAAGTAATATAACAATTTGTTTTTCATTAGAGCTTGTCAAAGCCGGACTTTGGTTTATTTTGAGAGAAACCAGCGCTCTGCAGAAACTGTTTAGTACAATTTGAATGACGCCCAAAGGGGTTATTGCAGCCACAATCCAAACAGAGTTTACAGCACTGGCTTGGGGTGACACTTTATTTAACGATTGCAAAAAAAAAGAAGGGAAAAAACCCCCAGCGCCCCTGAATCAGAAGCTAATTAAATGCACTCCTATGGCTCACAGTAAGTGTTTCTCAGTCACTCTGACTACTGCAGAATGCAAGGACTTAACTTGTTGCTAACTAATCCCAGACCCCATTACAGAGCAGCCTTATTGCCTGGGCTGGGCTGCTTTGGGCTGCTGCTCTCATGTCTGGCACAGCAGCCCCACAACAGATACCATCGAGCTGGAGGTGAAATCAAATATAGGAGTGATTAAACAGTTTGGGTTCTGCCTGATTAAGTTAAGATTTCTCTTCTTTTTTGGGGGGGAGCTATAGCTTGATATTTAGCTTAAGGCTGCTTAAATGTAAAAGAGAATCTGCCCTGTAACTCCTTTGATTTCACATTCCTTTTGTTTGGCTGCAGAGAGAGAAAAGCCGAGCTGGAGCAGGGCCAGTGCCGAGGGAGGGAAGGCTGGGGGGTCCCTGGCATGGGAAGGGAGGGCAGGGGCACCCCGGGCACCCTTGCCCGTGGCACTGGGATGGGGATGATTAACCTCCCTAATCCCAGCCCAAAGCTCCAAGGTGCCCAAAGAACCCTGTGGCTCTCCCTCCACGCTCCCACCTCGCACCCAAGCCCAAAGCACATTTTCAAACAACTGAGCAGCAAAACTCTTTTCCACGGGCCCATTGCTGCCCCAGCAGCTCACCCATGTTCTGCTCTTAATTTTCCTGGGATTCTCTGTTTGTTGTTTCTTCCTGAGGCACAATAAAATCAACAGAATTTGGACTTTTGTGAATTTCCTGTATTCGCAGGGCAGCTCCTGCCCAGTCCCAGCAGTGCCACCCTACCCTGCCAGTGATGCTGGGCCATGTCCCCCAGCCCTAAGGGGCTACAAAAAACCAGGAGAGGGTCTCTTCACAATGACATGTAGTGATAGAACGAGGGGGAAGTGGATTTAGACTGAAAGAAAGCAGATTTACATGGGATATTGGGAAGAAATTCCTCCCTGGGAGGGTGGGCAGGCCCTGGCACAGGGTGCCCAGAGAAGCTGTGGCTGCCCCATCCCTGGAAGTGTCCAAGGCCAGGTTGGACGGGGCTTGGAGCAACCTGGGCTGGTGGGAGGTGTCCCTGCCCGTGGCAGGGGGTGGCACTGGATGAGCCTTAAAGTCCTTTCTAACCCAAACCATTGTGCGATCCAATGACCTGCAGAACGATGCCCAGAGTTTCTGGCTGCTCCCTCCTCCAGCAAACTGGGCAGTGTCTTTACTCTCACCAACATCTTCAGGAGGCAAGGACACCACTCTGCATGAGCACACAGAAACAACTCCCTGAGCAGTGCACATGTCCTGGAGGTGCCTAATCAAAGCACTAAGGAAGGGCCTGATCCTGGTGCCACGAGCCTGGCACTTGTGGAGCTCTGCTAATCCTCCTGGAGACACCTCTGATTTACAGCAGCGCCGGAAAGAGCGCAAACCCCAGCTCGGATCTGACAAGTGAAAACAAACACTGGATTCAGACACTTTCTGCAGGGAAGGGGGGGGGCTGTTTAATTTTTGTTCCCTCTCTCCAGGCTGCTGCTGTGACCTCTGCTACCTCCTAAGTCAGCAACACAATATGTTGCAGCTGTGGCACTGCAACAGCCTGATTCAATTTGCGTGTGTGTGGCTGCGAGGGCAGTTCATCCCTCCAGCTCTTGTGGCGTGGCAGAGGTGGGGGAAGAGGGGGCTTGGTCCTCCCCTCCCAACAGAGAGGGGGAGAAACCCTGCTCTGCCTCCCCTGCCCAGCGCTGGAGAGATGGGAACAAATTCAACTAGAGGAAAACGTCCATTTCCATCTCAATTTTTAGGAGGTTGGGGTTTGGCCAAGCCAAGGCAAAAAATGTCTATTCAACAACTGTTTTCTGCCTAGAAAGAAAAAAAAAAAAAAAGAAAAATAAAGAGGAGGAAAATGACTTTGCTGCCCACTCTCCTGCACATTCCCAGCTCCCAGGGGTTGTGTGTCCCTGGTGCAGTGCCCAGCTGGCCAAGGGTAGAGCTCGGAGCTTGTTTTCCAAGGGAACGGAGCCAAAGGTTTCTGCCACATTCCCCCCTTGGGGTCCCTCTCACGGGTCCCCCCTTCCCTCAGAAAGCCACCAGGTCCTTGGCTGGACCCCTGGAGCTGCCTCGGGGGGTGTCTTGGTTGGGGCTCTGATTTTGGGGGGTTTTATCTTTGCCTTCTGCAAGGCTGAAATTCATCCTCGCTCTTGGCATTGTCACCCCTCTGCTTTACAAACTGCTCCTGCTGAAAACCACCCTGGGATTGCCCAAAGGTCAGCCCACTGCCAAAGCTCCCCGGGGGCAGGACTGGTGGCAGGGGACAGACAACTGGTGGCACCAAAGCTTCTCCACTCTGGCTCCTCCGGGGGACTGCCCCGTGACGTGGGGCTGAGCTCACCCGGGCACGAGGGGCCCCTGCAGGAATTCCCCAGCCAGGAAGATGCTCTGTGCTGGAACACAGGCCAGGAGCTTTCAGGGGCCACACCAAGGAGTCAGACTCCCCAGGTTCAATCCAATCCAAAAGCATTTGAGAGCCTAAAACTATCCCCAAGCTGTGCCTTTGTGACTGTGACCCAGAAAAGCAGGGCAGAAGCGAAGGAACGACCCTGCCTTTCCAGCAGCACCAGCCTTGGACTTTCCATTCTACATATTTATGGCTTTTACCTTTGTGATACTGAAGCTCCTTCCCATCTGGCACAGCCAAAACCCCCTCCCAGCTGCAGAAAACCTCAGCCCCCTCCCTGGTGGGTGCTGCAGCCTCCTCTCTGCTCCAACCCGGCACTACCTGCCAGCTCCGAGGGGCAAGGTGGCTTTTTCCTGCCTTTCTTGGCTTTCCTCTCGCTTCCCCTCATCAAGTCCTTTGCCAAGCAGTGTGATTTTACTGCCTGGCTCGGAAGGAGCCAAGAAACACGTTTGCTGGTGTGAGCTGTGCGTCGGATGGCGTGAAAAACATGCAGCTTCAGGGGTTTTAGGAGCCAGCTCCAGGGAGCAGCACAACAGCGGGACTGGCCTTCCCACGCAGCACTTCAGCCTCCCTCCGCCCTCAAACCACAGGCTCTGCCCCGGGGCTGCCACAGAACCAAGAATAACAGAGGCCACACCTCGCCTGGGGTCTCCAAGACCCTCCAAAACCTCTCCTTCCCCGCTCCAGAGACCGACAGCCACGTTTTGGACTCGAGTTCTCCTGAACATTGGGCTGCTTCAGATCTATGTGTGCAGTTCTGAGGCCTCCACTGCTGCAAACATCAGCCAATCACAGATTCACCAAATCATTTAGGTTGGAAGAGCCCCTTAAGATCATGAAGTCCAACCAGCACCACCACCATCAAACCACGTCCTTCAGCGTCACATCCACATGTTTTGTGAACACTTCCAGGCATGGGGACTCCACCACTGCCCAGGACAGCCCATTCCAGTGTCTGACAACCCTTCTGGTGAAGAAATTCCTTCTGATGTCCAGCTTGTCACCATCACCCAAATGTCCCATGTGGGAGTGCTCCAGCAGACTGGAACCAGCACAATCCCAGAGGAACCCAAGGTGGACAGCCAGCCATCCCCCAGCACACCCTCCAGTGCCCAGCCCCTCCTCTCTGACGTCTCCAAACTCACTCAGCCTTTTCCCCTACAAACGTGAACTAGGCAAGAAGAGTAAGTTCACACTTGGAAAAAAAACCACTTTTTTCCTATAAAGCTCAACTTTTTTTGGGTTCCTGACAAAGCAATATTCTCCAGGCCAGTTGGAATCTGGAAAAATACACTCACTCAACCTAGCCACCATGACTCCAATAACAATTATAAAATGTCCAATAAAACTTGCATGTAATGTCAATTCAAATCTTGAAAAGCAGAATTAAGTGGTATATCAACATTAAACTTTATTGCTTCCTTTGCAGAGCAGAAGTATTGTCAATAAAAGTCATTCTGAATGAAGAAAAGGGCAGTAAATATTAAATAAACAGGTTTTTGTTGAAATGCTATAAAGGCACCAGGGCTGCATTTTACACTGGGACCCTTTTTGCCTTCGCAGACTCCCCTCGTGACAGAAATCAGGCAGTAATTGCCAGCTATCAATAAAGTGCCAATTAAAGGGTGCTTGATGCCTGCATTTACTCCGTGTCATTAGGAGTCTTTATTGGATGGAGTTGGCTTTTCCAGGTCCCCCTGGCTCTGTCTGACGTCCCCCAGCACAGCCAGGGCCGTGCTGCTCATTAGGGGCCCTTGGAGGAGCCGGGAGGGCAACGGAGGCGACACCAACCCCGAGTCCTGGTTGGGGGCTTGGTGGTGATGGAGCAACCCCAAGGTGAGAAGGTGGTGAGTGAGGAGCACTGAGAGAATCCCAGAATGGCTTGGGTTGGAAGGGACCTTAAAAACCACCTTGTTACACCCCTGCCACGGACAGGGACACCTTCCACCAGCCCAGGCTGCTCCAAGCCCTGTCCAACCTGGCCTTGGACACTTCCAGGGATGGGGCAGCCACAGCTTCTCTGGGCAACCTGTGCCAGGGCCTGCCCACCCTCCCAGGGAACAATTTCTCCCTAATATCTAATCAAAACCTGCCCTCCTTCAGCTTCAGGAGGTTGGGTTGGTTGGTCCCAGAGTTCCCTCTGGCAGAGCTGTGAAGACAAAGCACCACCACCTCAGTCCACCCCGCTGATTTTCTGCCAACACAGAGCTGAGCAAACCCTGCCAGCCCTGCCCAAGACACAGCTCTGTGCCAAAGCCTGGCACTGGGCAACAGGGTTGTTTGCTGATGGGCACTCACTGTGGTGTGTTCTGCTCCTTCCCAGGTCTACTCAGCCCAGGAAGAGCCATCACCACCCTCCCTGCACTTCCTTACACACAGAGCTGCTCCCACTCACAATTCCCACTCAGTGATCCAATCTCTGCCATGTCTCAACACCACCTGCTTCTGCAACAAGCAGCCAGCAGAGATGGGAGGCTTTGCTTTGGCCACCAGACAAAATAGGAGGCTTTTTAGGGTTGGGCTGAATAAAATCCTCTCAGTGACACTGAAAACCTCAGGTGTAATGCCCATCACCAACACAACCCTGAGATGTCCCTCGGTCAGGCCTGTCCTGCCCCACTGCTGGGACCTCCATCTGCCCCAGGTCCACCCCAGCACAACCCAACTGGCCCCAAAGGCTGTGCAGAGGTAGGAGCTGATGCCCAGTGGCACCCAGACACAACAGGAAGCGTTTGGGAAGCAGGAGGAGTGTGAAAATCCGCGAGGGCACAAACCCCACAGCTTTTATGTCAGACCTTTAAAACCTGAGCAGCATTTTTGTGGTTTACCAAGGGAGTTTATAAGCTGTTCTCCAGCTCAGTCATCACCCGAGTTTACAGGAGGCAGTAACAGCTACTGAGTATGAATTTCATGATGCTGAAATGATGCTGAGCAAACACAGGCAGTGAGGGCCCAAAGCTGCCAGTCGGAGGGGCTGGGGATAATGAGCTCTTTGAACCCTGCCAGGGGCAGGAGCAGAGAAACCAGGCTGGGTCCAGGAAATGGATATGCAGGAGCTTCTGTCCTCTGAGTCTTCCATATGTACAAAAAAACCTGACCCTCAAAATCAACTGCAACACGAACACCAGGGATTTTTCGATATCTTATTGCCACTCTGAACCTCGGCTCAGAAATCTGGTGGTTGTGAAAAGCAGCTCCATCTTTTCAGAGGTAAAGAACAGCCCTTGGATGTTAAACATGTCACCAAATACCCCTTCAAAAGGTGAAAGATGTCTATAAAAATTGGCTTTTGGAGAAATTGCGGGTATTCCTGAGCCACAGAATCAGACCCTTTGCACCAGCCCTGGGCTGACACTGCTGTGCCACCCAGAATCCAAACCAGCAGCATGGGAAGCAAACCCCAAGCAGGGACCAAGTGGGGTGACCCACCTGAGAGCCCACAGCTTGTGGTGGGAGTCATCTGGACCAAGTGGGGTGACCAACCTGAGAACCCACAGATGGTGGAGTGAGTCATCTGGACCAAGTGGGGTGACCCACCTGAGAGCCCACAGCTTG
Source organism: Anabacerthia variegaticeps (assembly GCA_035583185.1). Lineage (NCBI taxonomy): Eukaryota > Metazoa > Chordata > Aves > Passeriformes > Furnariidae > Anabacerthia > Anabacerthia variegaticeps. Next base: position 14,586,841 of record JAWWEW010000033.1, on the reverse strand, counting down.
TGGAGTGAGTCATCTGGAGCCACTGGAGCCTCAGCTGCCCCCTGAGTCACTGCCTCCAGGGCATCCCACCTGTGCCCATGTCCTGGCTGAGCCCACCTCCAGCTCCAGGTGCAGATTTACACCCCTCAGACACCCCCTGCTCCAGCCCAGGTGAGGACATTCCCCCCAGGAGCATCCCACCTGGAACAGGATCTGCAGGAGGCCGTGCAGGATGCACATGCGGCGGCCCAGGAAGAGGAAGAAGGGCACGAGCAGCTCCACGAAGTGGTTGACCAGGGTCTCGAAGCGGTGGAACCACCACGGCGAGCGGTGCATGAAGTAGGCCATGGGGTTGGGCACCGGCTGCGTCTGCAGGAGGGGAGGAAAAGGGATCAGTGCCCTCCAAGGCTCATTATCGAGGGGAATTACAGAGTTTGGGCCTCTTCCCTTATTTCTTTGCCCAGGTCTCCTCTCAGGAGAACCATCCTTTCCCTCTGGGAACTCATCTCTTTGCAGAGAAAATTGCTTTACTCAAGTTTTTTCTTGCAAACCCAACACATTTTGAAACCACACCATCTATTAAAAACCAAGAGTTTTAATTTTCCCTGTTTTCATCACAAGCAAAACCCATCTTAAATGAAACCAACTATGATTTAATACTGAAATATTACACACAGCTTGACACCCAGGGATGTTAAACTGCCCTGCACGAGTGAAGATCATCAGAGCAACTGAGCAGATACAGAAACTGAGACAGAGATTTTCTCAGGGTCACACAGTGGGTCAAACAGAGCCAGGAATGGAAACCAGATTTCAAAACCTTGGAGATCTTCTTTCAAAATGTTTAAATTTGAAATAAATGTGGTGGTAGAGCCGCTTTCCAAAATGGTAATTTGGGAGAGGAAAGTGTAATTCCTCTAAACATGTTCTATTGGTTAAGGTATTTACACACTGGCCTTGGGACAATATTATTCTTTTATCAGCCTGGATTTTTTGACACTGGCAGATTTTCCATCCAGTACAATAAAGCTGCAAATTTTACAAAGGAAGCAAACCCAAACCCTGATATGTTAATAAGCGCCACTCTAAGACATCCTGCAATTTTAGTAAAAATAAAAGTTCATTTATCTCAGCGTATCTGACAGGCTCAAATTCATTGGTATTGTTTGAAAACTGCAACAATGAAAAACCAGAGGGGTTGAAAACGCCAACGTTAATCGAAGGAGACGCAACACATCTTTAAATTATTTGTAGTTAAATCAAAAATACAAACAAACCAGGGAAAATCCTGTAGGATGCATGGCAAGCGAGCACGCCGGCCCTGCCAAATCCCACAACTATTGTAATTCCTTATTAGCAAAGCTGGGATTAATAAAGCGGCCGCTCTGCTGGGCTGGAGCTGCTGCAGCCCCCGAGCACAGAGACCGCATCCTTCCTCCCCGCCAGCGGCGCCGGATGGAGCCGGGCCGGGCTCGGGGGGCTCTGCCAAGCCCACTCCAGCCAGGCTGGGGCTCAGGGCAGCCCCAGGTGCCACCAGGGTCCCTCCCTGCACACGGGACCTGTCTTGAGTTCCTCTGCTCCTTGGGCTGCTCCCCAGCGTTCCCAGAAGCCCAGGGAGGCTCACCACGAGATTCTTTTTACCTTGATCCCACGTTGCTGGGAAATGTTTTTATCCTCCCCAAAAGGCAGGTTGTTTCTTGGCTCTTTTCAATATTACTTTAAAAAAGTGCTTTAACCAAAATTGCCCCAGCAGAGGTGTCAGTCCTGAAGGCTGGACTGGGTAGTACTCAGGGCAAGAGGACAACGGAGAGCAGACAGTGTCACATGCGTAATTACACACCTACCTACACTGTAATTAACACATTAATATGTATTAATCCCACTTACCATGTGGATGTTGTCCCCCTCCACCTGCTCAATGGCAGAAAGAGAAAATTCCAGCCTCAAGCCCCACTGCACTGGGATAAGAACCAGCAGGAAGTTCAAGGCCAGGTGGGGTGTCCCTGCCCAGGAGATGAACAAGCTGAGCTTTAAGGTCTCTTCCAACCCAAGCCATTCTGTAATTCTATGATTGCACATGCAAACTAAAACACAGAGATGGGAAGTGATTCACATGTCCCAGACACTCTCAGAGCTGCTGGGGGAGGAGGTGGGGGTGTGTGGGGGTGTGTGTGTGTGTGTGTGTTCCCCCCAATGCCTTCCAGATGCTGCGAGCACGGGCGCAGGTTTCCCGGGAGAAAGCCGTGTTTGCTCGGGATGGGGTGTTGAGGCAAAGACCCAGAGGGGGGTGGGAATCACCTTGGAGGATGCCTGGGATGCTGGAAAACTTCCTGGTTTCCTTTTGGGCCTCAGTACACCACTGCCCAGGGGTGCTGGGAGCACTCAGCACCCCGACTGGGACTGGGAAAGCACCCGGGGCACACTGGTGGGATCAAAGAGGGACTTTTCCCTCCACACGCTATCCCAGAGCAACCCTATCCTATGGCAGCATCGTGGTGGTGTTGGAGGCAGCCGTGTCAGATCCCAGGGGGAAGGAAAAGCTTTCCAGGATAGTCTCACCTGGCTTATTTCTGGGATTTTGAGCTTTACACTTTGCTCTGTGGCTGCTCTGCAAGAAGAGTCATAGGATGGTTTGGGTTGGGAGGGACCTTCAGGATCATCCAGCTCCACCCAGGTTGCTCCAAGCCCCGTCCAACCTGGCTTTAGACACTTCCAGGGATGGGGCAGCCACAGCCTCCCTGGGCAACCTGTGCCAGAGCTTCCCCAATCTCTTAGTAAAGAGTTTCTTCCCAACATCCCACCTAAACCAACTGCCTTTCACTTTGAAGCCATTCCCCTTGTCCTACCTCTCCACTTCCCTGCGAAGATTCCCCCTCCAACTCCTCATCCTAAGAAGAATCCTAGAAGCAGCCAGGGATTCCCCTCCATTCACAACTGTGACCTCCTGACACGCAGACAGGGAAAAACACAGCTCCAAATGGGATACAACTAAATGAACACGGCCAAGGCATCGGGAGGGGCTGAGCAAAGCCCTGTGCTCTGAGCAGCCCCTTTTTGGGGACTCTGAGAGACACAAAATGCTGCTTTTAAATGAAAAAGCCATTCTGGAACCCCAGCTCTGTGTGTCAGCACAAGGTGCAATGCAATAACCCTTCTGCCTCCCTCACACCTCCAGCAGCCCCAGAAAAACTGCTGCTGCAAATGCCTTTGGAGAGGGGATTGGGAAAATGAATTCCATAACTCACGGGGCAGATTTGTAAGGTGTGAGCGGGGCCGGTGCTCGGCAGGGGCTGCCCCCGCAATTCTGGGGCTCCACTCGGGCCTGTTCCCTGCCTTGTACAGACCAGCTTTTACGAGGGCTGGCAACAGGGTCTAAAAATATGCACAATAAACTGGTTTTTCTCCCTAAGGGGTCTATGGTTTAATTATGTTCTTAGTGAGAACCATTAAAGTGCTAAGTACCTGAAGACTCCTAATTTACTAAACTATAGGCTACTAAAACCCAACAGAAGGCCATTATACACCAAAGGAAAGGCTCTTCTCGGGGCCTGTAAATGCACAGGGTCTCTCCTCCCAGCCTCCCTGTTCCTGGGGCGTTCCACAAACTCCGACAGAGCGCTTAATCCCGGGGTTGGATCGACCAGCCCAGCCCAGGGAAAGCTCCAGGCTCTCCTACACGTGTGCAGGAAAACAAGTCCCACATTGTCCTCAAACAACCCACTGCTCAGACAGGGCTGGGGCTCAGAGCAACCTGGGCTGGTGGAAGGTGTACCCTGCCCAGGGCATGGGTGGAACTGGATCACCTTTAAGGTCCCATCCAACCCAAACCATTCTGGGATTCTTTATTTGTCTCACAGCACAGCTCCTGTGCAGCAGGGGAGTGTGAAGTTGGAGGGTAGGGAATCACAGAATCATGGAATACTTTAGGCTGGGAAAGCCCTCCAAGATCAGAGTCCAACCAAGTGCAATGAATGGCAGAAGAACCTTGAAAACCAGAATGAAACCGAACAACAGCAAATACAAATAAATAATGAGAGGAGGCAACTCTTGGGTCAAAAGAAACAGAATCACAGACTGGTTTCTCTTGGAAGGGACTTTATGGTCCCACCCCCTGCCATGGGCAGGGACACCTTCCACCAGCCCAGGTTGCTCCAAGCCCCGTCCAGCCTGGCCTTGGACACTTCCAGGGATGGGGCAGCCACAGCTTCTCTGCCCAGCCTGTGCCAGGGCCTGCCCACCCTCCCAGGGGAGAAGTTTATCCTAATATCCAATGTGAATCTATTTTCAGTCCATCTCCCCCTTATCCTGTGGAGTCACAGAATGCAATCCCACCTCAGCCCCAGAACAAGCACAGTGAACACAGGAGAGAGGGAAAGCCTTTGGCACATACAAGAGATTGTGAAGGACAGCAGTACCCCAGAAAACCAGGAAAAGAGGTATTATTAAAGGTTCTTTTGAGTGCCTGTGGAAGGTTCAGGTGAACTGCACCCAAGCAGTTTCCCAAGCTCCGAGGCACGCACTCATCTTCTGGGCTTCAAAGAAAACCTCTCGCTCCTCTCATACTTTGGACCACAAAATGAAAAGGATTCTCCACAATAATTTGATCACCACGATCCAAGAGGCTGTTTCTCTGCCAGTCTGTTCTGCTTCAGATCTTGACCCTTCCTCCTTCTGCATCTGCAGATCAAAGCTCCACATTCCCAAGCCCAAGCAGGAACATCCTCCCAGCCCTCTGCAAAGAGGCAGCAGCAGCAAGGAGGAGCTGAGCAGGGTCACTCCCAGCTGCTGGGAAGTGTGGGAAGATGAGTGTCTTGAAGTCAGACCTCTCGTGCTGCACAGCAACCAAGGACTCCTGCAAAACACCCTTCCTGGAATAGGGGGAGTCCAGAGAGCTGCAGCTTCCTCGCTGTGCTCTACAGGGGCAGTGACCCTGACTGATGAGCAACATCAATTCTGCACACAGAGACACGTACAGGGAAGGGTTTGGAGAGCAAAGGGAGCAGTGACCAGCCCAGCCCCTCGTGCAACCCCAGCACTGCCTCGGGCTGGGGTGTTTTATGTCCATTCATGCACAAGAGGCTCCACGTCCACACCACTAAAACACTGACACAGCAGCTCAAGGTCAAAAATAGGCCCTTTGAAACCTTACAGTTATTAATAAGATTCCAATTGAAATAAAACCATAAGAACAAATGAAGAAGTCGCATCTGGATTAAAACCCACACAGCTCTGAGGTCCAGTGAGTCACGAGGGTTCGGCTCCTCAGCACCACAACAGCCAAATAATTAAGTCTCCACAGAACTATTAAAAAGAAAAGTTACCTACATGTTCTCACTGGGCAGAGCTTCCCTCGCCCAGTCAATAGTAATATTCAGTCCACAGCAAAACACCCTGGAATCTGCCTGTTTAAGAGCAGCCCAAGCCAAGGAGATGTGTGTTTGACTCGGTGCCAGCACGACCATAAAATGTTGGCAATTTAGTAGAGACGTAGTGCCGCGCCACTCTCCCAAAGGGCCTAAATAAACTTCAGATGGAGAACATATATTTTTACTTTTTATATATATAAATCTGCTGTTTCATTTTTAACTCCTCTCCCCAGTGTCCCTGCGGCAGAGGGCTGCTCCGGGCTCACACAGCCCCAGCGAGGGCGAGTTCAAAGCAGGAAACATCCCAGCAATGCTGGGCATTGGGTTTCTGGGGAATCACCACTGCAGGGAACGGGGTCCTGGGAGGAGAAGCTGCTGTGCAATTTCACGCCTTGGCATTGTAAAATATCCCCCTTGGAATTTTTCTGTTCCCCCGTTCGCCACACAGAGTCACCGTGTAGGTGGAACCTCCGTGCCACATCCGTGGTGTCACCAGCAGAGCCCAGCTCTGCTCAGGATGAGTCAGCCTGGCTGAGACCAGCACGAGTGAGGATGGACCGGGGGACTCTGGAATGATGGGTTTGGAATTCCAGCACCTTGGGTGGGGGCAGAAGGATCTCCAGCTGCAATGTTTGCTTTTCCTGACTGCACCCACCTCCTGGTCCGGGCTGTCCTTCTCCAGTAACAAACCCCACATTGCCAAGACCCACAGCATCCCTGTTTATTGACACTGTGCCTCGGAGCTGCTCCCTGAATACTGACTTAATTGGGGATGGGTTACAGATTCACCTATTTATTCTGTACATTCTTGGAGAGGGCCAGAGCTAAAATTACACGAGGAACCACTGAACTGTTCAGGCTGTTTATTTGTTCAAAATCCCTTTAAAATAATTAGCAGGGCCTGGAACAGACATCTTGGCTCTGAAGGGGCCAGAAGAAGCTGGTGGAACCAACTGTGGGTGTTGGTGCCTTTGGGGAGAGGGTCTGTTTAAGAGCACCAGAGATGGGTCACGTTGGGTGTAGGGGTGGAACAGGCTGGAAGGTAAGTCCATAAAAATCACAGAGTTGAAAAAGACTTCCAAGATCAGCAGGTCTAACCTTCCATTGAACAGCACCAAGTGAAGATAAAAACCACGAGCTAAGGGCAACACACACTCACCAAGGAGGTCCCAGCCCAAAGGCAAGGAGGGAACTGCAGCAATCCTTCTCCAGGTTTTCTGGTATCCATCAGATGGTGCTGATACGTGTCACACTCCAAGATTTTCCAAGAGGAACGTGCTCCCTGGCCCAGCACTCTCACCTTCCCCGCCGCATCACTCACCAGCTCCCTCACCAATATTTTAAATTGCCAGTTAAGAGCATATTGCAAATGTGATCCTTTAATTGGTCACTGTTATGACTCTCTATTAGAGAAGACAAGTTTTTCCACACAAGGTAAGCCCTTGCAAAAGCACTGAAAATGTTTCAAAACAACCCAGACCTGATGTATTTATTATACATTTCTCTATATATAAATAATTTCATGAAAAGAAAAGTACTGAGTGGAAACTCCATTTAAAATGTGATCCCAGATGGTGGCAAAGCTCTAAAATTGCAAGGCAACATGTAAAGAAAGATTAACGACCTCAAACAGGCACAAATTTATGAGGTGAAAGCCCCTGTAATCCTGGAGAAAAATGATACCAAACCTTCGACCAGACAGCTAGAAAATACCTCTGCTTAGTTCATGTGCCCTCTGCCATTTCCATTTGCTTGTAATACATGTTATTTTGGGTTCATTTGCTCCTTCCTCCTGCAGGGCAGAGGTATCACTTTGGCCCACGAGCATGGTGATGGATTTGCCAGCTCCCACCAGGTACCAGGAGGAGCTGGTAAATCAGACAACAGGCACCAGGGATGGGAATGAGCAGCTGAAAGGAGACAAAAGGGAGCCAGGACACCACATGGAGCCTTTCTGATCACTGCAAGACCCAAAGCTCCATCGAGGGGGTTGAGGTGACAGTCCTTCATATTCCCAACTAAAGCTCATGCACTTTCCTATTATACCTGAGTGTGAAATGTTCTGAAGGGAAGGATGTCACCATTTCGTCCCAGAGAACGTGGGTCATCCCAGACAGCAGCATCTTCCTCACTCCCAACTCCAGCCAGGATCAGATGGGACCTCTGGGCCCCCGGACACCTCAAACATCCTTCAACAATCCTCCTGCTCCCCCCTCTGACAATTCCCACCTCAGCACGGCCCCTTGGACTATTTCACTATAATATTTATAAACGAACTGGGATTTTCCAGCCTTTTCAGCAGAGCTCCTGGCACTCTAATGCCTTGAAGGGCAAACCCCCTGCTCAGCAAAGGGTGGAAGAACCTCTTTCTGAGCATCTTTCCAACAACTACCTCTGCTCAGAGGACCCAGGAATTCTCCCTACCATCCACAACTCCCAACATGCCCCACAGCCCCTCAGTCCTTCACTCTCTCCCTTTTAAAAACTCCAGTGCTAAACCAGGATCTATCTCCTTCAGAGAGATGGTTTTTTTTTTGGTGTGTGCTCACAAATACAACCCTGAGCCCCGGGCCAAGGAACACAGGGGCAAAGCCACGAGCGCCGGCGCAGCCCCGGCTCGTGCCGCTGTTTGGATTAGGCAGTTTCGTGGCTGGACATTTACACTTGGGTTGGCTGTTCAGGGTTGGCTTTTTTTTTCCCCCCTTACAACTTGAGACAAACAGTGGGATCTTTCATAAGACGTGTTCACAAAGGGTAAATTGTGCCATTAGGAACGACTACCTGGTTGGTCATTTGAGTTCTCCGAACTGGAACGGCACCGCGCTCGTGCCAAATGCAGCGCCGGGGGCAGGAGGGGGAACACGGCGGTGGGGGCTGCCTGTTTAACTCTCCAGCTGCCTGAGAGGCACAGCAAGCTCAGCACAGAAATACTTATCATTTAGGCTGGAAAAGAGCTCCCAAGCCATCCAGTCCAACCCTTCCCTCAGCACTGCCAGGGCCACCACCAGCCCGTGTCCCCAAGTGCCACGTCCACATGGCTCTTAAATCCCTCCAGGCAGCAGCTCCACAGTGACTGATTCAGGGGAATTCTGGTCTGAATGTCCTGCTCATCTAAGAGCACTTAGAGCAGGATAGAATAAAAATGAGACATGAGGAAAAGCCAGGTTGCTGTCCCAAAGATGCAGCCAAAAGCTGCTCAGCAGAGTTTGCTTCTGTTTTAAGCTTTCTCCTGAGTAACAAAGGAGGCAGCCTGAAAGAATTTAGGACAAGGAAAACAAGTCACAAGAAAACTCTTGGCCATGAGGAGCTGATGCACAAAATCCAGCAGCCAATTCTTCTCCTTCTTGCCAATGAACAAGGGCATAGAGTGACAGACCAAGGGGGATGGCTTCCCACTGCCAGAGGGCAAAGTTAGATGGAATATTGGGAAGGAATTGCTGGCTGGGAGGGTGGGCAGGCCCTGGCACAGGGTGCCCAGAGAAGCTGTGGCTGCCTCAGATGTGTCCAAGGCCAGGCTGGACTGGGCTTGGAGCAACCTGGGCCGGTGGAAGGTGTCCCTGCCCATGGCAGGGGGGTGGAATCAGATGGTCTTTAGGTCTCTTCCAACCCAACCCAGTCTATAACTCTCTGATTCTCTGAACTGAACCTCTCCAGCCAGTGCCACAGTATTACATCTCCTGGCATGCACATCATTCAGTAACTCTTTTTTTAAAAAATTAAATGGTTAAAACAGTGACTTCTTACAAAAACATGACAATTTTCTTGGAAGCAACACACACACACAGTGACAGAGAAAGAAATGTTAAACCATGCTAACACCAGGAACAGGCTGGGGAATCTTTGGACTCCTGGGTACAAAAGTGCACTTGTTATAAATGTGTCCTTGTCCTGCTCAAGGCCTTCCTTGGGTACAACCATTAATTACTTACACTTTAAAGGACAACTTTGGGATGGAAAGCTCTGCAGCACCTTTAATAACTCAGTGGTTTACCTTGTGGCACAGAAACACGATGGGTCTGATGCAGCACGTGCTGGGGCAGTGTGTGACCCGTGAAGGGCTGGGAGACGCCTCTCCCACCAGCACCAACCAACACCCAGCTGGACATCCCAACCCTTCTGCCTCGGGGCCCATTGAGCATCACACGCTTGTGTAATCGCCTCGCTTGTTTTGCAAGCCTTGCTTGTTTCTGTGCCTTTCTCAACTAAATAAATCAGCTCTGCAGACAGATAAATTCCCCCCAATAACCGTGGCGCTCTGCCCTCCCCACGGACCTAATAATGCCCTCACTCCTGCCCCGAGCTGGAGCGCTCCCAGCTCAGCCCTGTAAATAAACCCGCCGCCCGCGGCCAAACTGCTCATTTTTAATAACGCCTTTTACCTCCTTTCCTAATGCCAAGCAGCATCTTGGAGCCCAAGGGATGGCAGAGCCCATGGCCTGGCACTGCCACTCTCCTGGGCTGGGTTTGGGTGGATTCCTCGCACGTTCCCCACGGCTGGCACCGGCACATCCCACGGGAATGGCCCCGACACTGCACCCATTGATGCTGGGCTGGAGTGGGGGCTCTGCCTGCCGGCCCGGGGCTCAGGATGGGTGTTTAATAAGGCTGGTCATGCCGGGCTGTCAGCTCAGCCCAGGGATGTTTATTTGAACCGCCACTTGTGGTCCGGGCTGGTGCCAATGGGGTGGCACGTGGAGCGCTGGGGACTCGTCCCAGCTCCCCCAGCATGGGGGGCAGCCAGGCCAGCCTGGGTAATGGGAAACAACTGGACTCCTCCAGCAGTCCCCGCTCCAGCTTTAACCCCTGCCAGGCAGGAGCAGCTGATCCCACGGCTCAGCCTTCCCACCAGCCACAGGCACTGACCCTGTGTCCATTCCTTGGCCCCTCTGCTGCTCCCCAAACCCCACTGGCAGCAGAACATCCTGCTGGGGTGATGATCTGAAACTGCAAGAGGGAGCAGAAAATGTCTTCAGTTGCTTAAGGGAACAGCTTTTGGGGAGGATGGGATTTTTACTGCTCAGCCTGGAGTGCACTGAGGAGAGATCTCACTGCAGGGACAACTTCCTAATGAGAGGGGCAGAGGAGGGGCAGGCTCTGATCTCTGCTCTGTGGGGACATGGGACAGCACCCAGGGAATGGCTGGAGCTGTGTCAGGGCGGGGTTAGGTTGGATCTCAGGAAAAGGTTCTTCCTCCAGAGGGTGGTGGGCACTGCCCAGGCTCCCCAAGCCCCAAGGCTGCCAGAGCTCCAGGAGGGTTTGGATGATGCTCTGGGGCACAGGGGGTGACTCTTGGGGATGGGTC
>JAWWEW010000033.1:14530517-14549153 GCA_035583185.1 Anabacerthia variegaticeps | reverse complement strand
ACCAAAGGTATCTGAATACCTTTGAGGATTTGGACTTCAGTTCTTTATTGCGGCCTCTTATTAAGGCTCCAGAGCTTGGCCTATTAATTACAGTTTTGAAGATTCCCTGTGACTTATGCCAAATAAATTGACCTGGGTACATGCCTTACTCATGCTGTAGGAAAAGGAGCTACCTAACTCATTGCCTCTACACTTCCTCCCCATTCTCAGAGCAGATGAAGGCTCTATCCTGAAAACTCTCCTGGAGGTTCCCCTGTGGAAAGCCTTTGTGTAGACACACATCCACGAAACGTCTGCATGACAGAAACTACCCCCACAGAAAATTCGCTCTAATTGACACTGCAACAGTGATCAGGAAGGGCTGGGTGATTGGTGGGACTGAACTGCATTTTGCCAGTGGGATGTCTGTGCATCTGGAGTTCACATCTGCAGAGCTCAGACGCAGGGATCTGTACATGAAGCTGGTAGAAGAAGGAGGGGTGAGCACAGCTGAGGGTGCCAACACAATTAAAGCTGGAGAGAAGGGCACGACCAGAGAGAGAAGTGACTGTTTCCTATCAGCACTCTGTTCTCAGAACCAGATGAAGCAGGGTCTGAGCAGGGATTTGCACCAGGGCAGAAATGAGAAGAGAACACAAAGTCTACTTTAAATTACGTGGCAAAATGATGAGCTTTGGTGTGTCTGACTGCTTTTATTCAGGTCCTACAGCCAGACCTCTTGGTTCCAGTGTATGACAAGGCATGGGCACCCTAAGGAAGTTGCATGCTGAGTGAGGAACACTCTAAAGGCACCTAGCTGGAAGCTTGAAAATGCAGGAGGTTGTTGCAAACTCTGCTACTCTCTGGAGTGCTGGTGATGGACTCAGGGCTTTGGACAGGCAGTTTCCAAAACCCTCTCACCAAGAAGAAATGCTTGTGGTTACTTTGAAGTGAGCAAGCAGAAAGCATCCTTTTGAAATCAGCACCGTAGCAGGAGTGGGAAGCTGCTTTGTTCAGTTCAGATGCTTTTATTCAGCAGGGTAATAGCCAGTGTACTCATCTTGGAGACCTGTGTAGGAGATGCAAACAGTCCTTGGGCCATGAGAAATAGATATGTGCCAGCCTTGCAGGTGGGTGGATGTGCTGGTAAATGTCACTGTCTGGAGTCACACACATTCTGGTTGAACAATAGCATGTGATGTAGAGGAGAGACTGAGACAGCCCAAACCCCCAGATTTCCTAGATATTACACTGCCAGAATGGCTCATCTGATGCATGAGTTCATTTCCCTGTCACTTCTGAGGGGCAAACTGAGCAGGCTGTACTGATGGCTAGAGGATGTGGCTGTAATGGTGACTTATTTGACTGCTGGGCTTCTCTTTTTTATTTTTTTTTTTGGAAACGACACAGTTGGTGCCATATTCAACATTCCTAACCATCCCAGAGAGCACTTTGCCCCAGAGAAGCTTTGCCTTTTACTTTTTACACTCTCAAGCTGTAATATTAGGAAACATAGTGTTGGCATGTTATCAAGTGTTCCTCTGCAAACCTTTTCAGGAGTATTCTAGGTTCATGCCATACATGCTGGTGGTGATAGGCTACAAGTAAGTGATAAAGCATTAGTTGCTTCTTGGGCACCTGGTTATGTGTAAGACTTTACTATTTTAGTCTAAGTTGGAGGAGAATGGTTTTATGACCTTATAATTAGCAGTTGTGTGAGAATAGCAGCAAGACTTATTGAGTCATTCTGATAGCACAGTTTCCCTTTTTTGCATTGCTTAATTAAAAAAAAAAAAAAAAAAAAAAGGAATGGGTGTCTTTGGTGGGAAAAACCTCCCTTCCTGCTTTAATCTGAAGTTCCTCACAGAAGGGGCTGCTCTTCCTCACAGCACCAACAGCATCACCCGAGAGATATGGGGACAGTTCCACACGTGATTTTCCTGACCTGGGGAGTTTTTAGGGTTCAAAGAGCTAATCCACGTCCAGTTCTCCTCCCAGCTTTCATGTAGAACGCATTCCAAAAACGATAAGCAAATTATGTGACATTATCTCTAATTACAGAAGCTCCTAATTACACCCCACCATTCCTAGGCTGCCCAGCACATGCCGCGTTTCCCAGAGCGGCCATTCCTGAAGCCAACAGTAAATCAGCTTGTGCTTGCCACTGATTTGAAACTTTAACCTATAAATTAAATTAATAAGAGACAAAGGCTTCTTTTGTGCATTTGCAAGCCTGTAGGATTTTAGAAATAATAGGACTGGAAAGTGATTTATATTCCAAGATTAAAGGTCAGTTTGGCGCACACGACTTTGGAGCAAAACACCACGGAGAGACTTAATATTAACTCATTCCTGCACCACCCCAACCTGTGTTCTTGTTTTTACACTTACAGGGGATTGCTGGGAGCTCTGGAAGAGCTGTAAGAGAAAATAATCTGATTGGAGAAATACATGGAATTCTTCCTGATCTACAGCAGGGAGGGAAATGCGCGTGGGAATTGTCTGGGGCCATCAGCCCCAACCACAGCAGTGACCTGTGGGTTCAGCATGGGAGGTGGGAAACTCACAGAGAATTGTAGGGAAAAGGCAGAAATTCAGTGGAAACTGGGGATATGCAAATCATACAAACTTTTAGCAAACTTTTCTGCTGTTTCTGAGACTCTGCCAGTGGTGGCTTCTTCACCTGGACAGACCAACACTGCTGTGGAAATAAACTCCCAAGATTAATTGAAAACCTTTGGTGTAATAATTATTATCATGAAATCATGGAACGATTTGGGTGGGAAGGGACCTTAAAGACCATTTCATTCCACCCCCTGCCATGGGCAGGGACACCTTCCACCAGCCCAGGTTGCTCCAAGCCCCATCCAGCCCGGCCTTGGACACTTCCAGGGATGGGGCAGCCACAGCTCCTCTGGGACACCCATGCTGGTGTTACCCTGAGACCTGGAGTTGGTTATTACAATTATTCCCAGAATAAAATCCCAGTATGAGGCCAGAGGAGGAGAAGAGATGCACAAACACATCCACCACCTGCAATGCAGCTTCTTCAGCAGAACCTTCTGGTGTGTCTGCTCTTCTGGAGGCAACAAATTCAACAATTTACACATTAAATTAAGACAGGCATCTCCATTGTGTGAAAATTCATTAGGCAATTTAACACATTTAATAGTCAAAGAAAGAGATGAAACTGTAATATGTCTCATCATCTGATGAAAATGTCATCAGCTCTCCAAAGAAGCACCAGCCTGTTTGTTCTAACTCCATGTGCAGTGAAAAGCATGGAGCTCTTCTGCTTTCCCTGGAAAAGCAGCTGGCAGGGATGAGGGCTGGCTTTGGGGTAATTTCACTGGCCTTGGAGCTCTGCACACACCATTGTGGAGCTGATACTATGTGAAATCAGGGGATGGAAAAGGATGATTTTTAAGGTCCCTTCCAACCCAAACCATTCTGTGTCACTTCGAAGGACTGGAAAGCTCTTAAATGTTCATCTGCCATTGCCCCCTCTCATTTCATTGTTCCAGAAAGAACCAAAAGTCCTCATCTTTCTCTTTGCACATTTCTTAGAGCACACCACTAAGCAGTTCATAAATCCCCCATTTCAATAATTATCAGAGCACTGCCTCTCTTCTCTTCCACCTGACAAACCAAACCTCCCTGCACCTTTCAGGAGCAGCACATCATTCCCCCAGCAGGCAGAGGGATGTGATGGGTCCAACATTCCTGCCCATTGGAGAAGCTGGCCAGCAGGATAAGAGCCAGGTCCAGGGGCACAGCACCGAGAGCTGATTAAGTGGCTGCAAAGTGGGTTCTAAAGATTAATCTGATTAGGATTGAAAAAGAGCAAAAGGGTGGAGGGGGAAGGAAAGGGGAATATTTAAGGCAAGTGATGAGGGTCCTGGGTGGTCTGTGAAGGGTTTGAAACAGTGGGAGAGTGTAACCAGGAGATGAAATCCAATAGGTGTACAGGAAGCTTTCACCAGGCTTAAAACAAATCCTTAAGAAAAACAGAAAGGGCTCCAGGAAGAGGAATTGTGTTACTGCTGCAAACGGCCCTGGCACATTCCCAGCTCCTGCTCAGGACCTGAGTGACAGCTCCGTGCTGCTCCCAGGATGGATCAGGTCCCTCTGAGCCCCAGAACCCTCACCGGGCTCCCAGCACACAGTGCCCTGCGGCACTTCCACCCAACTGCAGCTGGTTTATCCTGCCTTGCTTTGATGGGGCTGGAGATGAGGGTGGGACACCAGGAGGCAGGTGCCCCCCACCTGCACTGCTGAGCCCAAAGGGAGAACCCCACAGGCTGCTCAGGGTGTTTTTGATGGTGTAAATACAGTTACTGGTGGGGAAGAAACAAAGAGAGAAAAGCAGATTTGAAGTGCAGCAAAGAGAGAAAGAAAATCCTGCAGCAAACCCACACCAGCCATGAACAGGAGGGACCATTTACCATGTGCTTATCCCATCCCTCCACTTCAGAGAATCCTGGAATGGTTTGGGTGGGAAGGGACCTTAAAGCTCATCCAGTGCCACCCCCTGCCATGGACAGGGACACCTTCCACTAGCCCAGGGTGCTCCAAGTCCTGTCCAACCTGGTCTTGGACACTTCCAGGGCTGGGGCAGCCACAGCTTCTCTGGGCACCCTGTGCCAGGACCTGCCCACCCTCCCAGGCAGGAATTCCTTCCCAATTTCCCATCTGTCAGTGGGAAGCCATTCCCCCTTGCCCTGTCACTCCCTGTAAAAAGTTCCTGCATGGTTTTCCTTTCCAAGCTGTTCCAAAGTTTCTCTCTCAGCACCTGCCCCAGTCCAATTTGCTCCAGCAGTGTATGGTTTTCTGAGCCTGGGCCAAAGATGCTGGGGCTGCCTTATGATGCTGATTTGCCTTTACACTGACAGTTCTGAGCAGACACTCCTTCCCTTTCTCCCACATTCCCTGCTCGGATCCTGGTCCCACTGACAGGCACTGCCAGGTTGGAACCCTCTCCCCTTGGTGTGTCACCTTTGCTGCTCAGGTGACACATATGCCAGTGCCTGACAGCAAATCACACCCTCACAGTGCCTGGCTCTGGGAAGAAGCTGCTTCCCTGCCTGCCCTGTTTGGAATAAAACATCACCCACCACACCCCTGCATAAATCTGCTTTTGTTCTGCTCAGGGTCCATCCAGTGTTATTAACCACCCTTGCTCTTCCCAAGCCCCCCCTGACTGCAGAAGTCCTGGATTCCTCATTTTCACTCTTTAAAACCAGCAGAACTGAGCATAAATGGCAGGATTTATCCTCCTGTCTCCTAAAGCTGCAGCTCCACAAGGACAGTTACACTTCCCAGAACTTACTGCTCTGAGAGCTCAGCCCTCGTTTTCCCAAGCACTCATCATCTGCAGCAGGACTTCCAAACCCTGGAAAACCAGGACTCTTCTGAGAGGAGCTCAGCTGGAAGTCATATCCCTGAATCCCTGTTTGTGCCTTTGCCAGCAAAGCAGACCTGAGCAAGGCCAGCAACACTGATCCTCCCAAGCCCCACCTTGGAAGTGTTTGCTCTCTCCTTTTTGAAGCCATGAGCACCTTCAGAACAGCAGAGCCCAGCCCAAAACTGGGAATAACAAGCTTTCCTAGCAAATTGCTTTCAAAGATGCCTTGCAGCCAACACAGAGACCTGGGATTCATCTCCAAACCTGCCTCAGATCAAGCCCTTCTCGCAGCAGCCTGATACAAACTCCAGAGCCAGTAATAAGCTTTTGATGTCCTGCTGACATTTATCTGCCAATATTATTGCTCCAAGCACTTACCTTATGATGGATCTTGTTACCTAATTGATCACAGGCAAGGTCAGCCCTTGGCCCTCCTTCCCCTGACATCATGCAACTCCCCCAAACCCAGCAGAAAGCACCTAATCCTCAGCCTCAAAACCCCCTCCGCAGCCCTTCCAGACGTGTCAAGTGGTTTTTCAATTATGCCTCTGAAAAGGTCATTTCTCAAAACTTATGACCAAATGGAAAGGACCAAAAAAAGAAAAAAAGCAGCTGAACACAAGTGTGTTCTTCCTTGTGGTATCAGTCACCTCAACTCAAAACCAGGAGATGTCAATTTTTTGCTCCAGGAGATGACAATAAGCACATTTACAACCCTTCACAAGGGGATGGTTCTTTCCTTGCTCAGGACTCCCCACCAGGGCAGAGATGGACCACAACTCATGTCACTTCTCCATGGAAACACGACTTCCAAAGGACAAATTTGACTGTTTCAAGTACCAAACCCCACGGTCACACCTTCAAACACGTCCTGAGCACTGAGCTCAGCCAGCCCAACCCCTGAAGCACAGCCTGCTGCACTTCCACAGCCAAATGGCTTTTGGAGAAATCTCTCAAACTTCCCCATGTCAAGGCTCCATCTCATCCCTCCTTCAAGCCTCAACCAATTCTGCAGCAAACTCATCTGGTAACACACATGCCACACACTTGTTTTAATTACAGGAGTAATTTTCTGTTGAATTCAGCACCACTTCCCTCATATTAACTTGGAACTTTAAAATCTGCAGCACAGAATCTGAGCACCTGCTTCCCTGGGAGGAACATTTTTCCTCCCAGCAATGCAAACTCTTGGAATAAAGCCCATCCTGAGCCTCGGGGCTCATGAAAGCAGCTCATTTTCTGATTTATTGAAACGAATTGCTGGATATTATTTACTTTTTGTGTCATAATGGGTTGGGAAAAGCTGGATGAAAAGTCTAATGAGGTCTAAACGGGGAAGAGAAGGGAGAAAAGAACTGAAGAGGCAGTTAAGGAGCAGTTTGAACTCCCTTCTCCTCCTTATCAGCACGGCTATCAGTCAGCAAGCCTGTAATTAGGCACAAAAGACATTGTGCTCTGGAGAGCTTCTCTGGGAACTGGGGATCTGCTCCAGGAGCTGCAGCACTGAGTGACAGCCCCTCCTTGGGAAAAACACTCACACAATAATTAGTGCCAATTTGTCCCAGTCAGGAGGGACCTCTGGGGCTGCACAGCCCGAGGGACAGGGGGACAGAGCAAAGCTTTCCTCGGCTGCACCGACACATTCAGAGCTAAAAGGGCACTCAGATGAAGCACAGGTTGGGTCAGCAAAGCCCTTCAGACTTTCCTGCTTCCATCCTGAGCACCTACAGGCGATTCCAGAGCCAGGAACCAAATCCTGAGCCTTATTTCCGATTTTGTTGTCCCAGGAGCAGGTTTTAGTTTTCCTTTCCCTTTATCCCTTTGCCTCGAATCCCAGATTCATTAAGGCTGCAAAAGCCCCTTAAAATGATCAATTCCAACCATCACCATGTTCACCACTAAATCACATCCCCAAGTGCCACATCCACACATTCTCTGAAGGTTTCCAGGGGTGCTGATCCCACCACTGCCCTGGGCAGCCCCTTCCAATGCCTCAACACTCTTTTAGTATAGAAATTTTCCTCAATATCCAGCCTGAACCTGCCCTGTCCCAGCCTGAGGCTGTTCCCTCTCCTCCTGTCCCTGTTCCCTGGGAGCAGAGCCTGACTCCCCCCAGATCCCCCCTCCTCTCAGAGACTTGCAGAGCCAGAAGGTCCCCCCTGAGCCTCCTTTTCTGCAGGCTGAGCCCCTCCAGCTCCCTCAGCTGCTCCAGCCCCTTCCCAGCACACACCCCAGCCCCTTGGTGTCTTTCCTTTCCTAGAGGTCAGGCCATGGTGGTCCCACAGGAGGGACCCCTGATGTGTCCAGCAGCTCCTGCATGGTTTTGGTGCAGAGCTGGCAGAGCAGTCCATGCCCAGCAGGGCTCCTGCCCCAGCAGCTGCTCCTGCAGCTGTTCTGACCAGTTGGTGGGTGAGTTTTACAAGATATCTGTCTGTAATTAAAAAGCAACAGCACTTTGGCAGCCATCAGAAAAATGCATCACTGGATTGCATCCCACCCGGAGCACTTCTGGGGGAACACGGAATGGATGTGACCATCAGGACCTTCTAAACCCCTTTGATCATCTGCTGAGCTGCTCTGCCAAAAGCACCACCAGCATCCAAAACCCCACTGGCTCCCTTTGGGATGGCTGGAGGTCCAAAATGTTCATCCCCTGCCTGTGCCACTCAAACCCACCCCGTGCCAAGACATCTGGTCTCAAGGTGCTCCGAAGGGTCTGGGGGAAGGTTTGGAAACCCCACAGGATTGTCTGCATTTGGAGCACGTTAAGACACTGTGCCTGTGCCTGCCAAGCAGCACTCCCACAACTGGGGCCAGATAAAGCCTGGCACAAGGGGATAGGGAGGCCCTTGGGGGGGCCAGGTGGTGCTTCCCAATCCCATCCCTGCCTCACACACCCAGGACCTGCCAAACAGGGGTGGCAAAGCTGCTCCAGCCCACGCCTGGGACATGTCCTGCAAGGGACAGGGGACACACTCAGCCACATCCCACTGCTTGCACCAGGAGGGAGCCAAGGCTACCTCCTCTGGCAGGTGGGATGCCCCAAACACCTGGGATCCATTCCATGTGCTCCAGAGGAAGGAGAATTCCAGCTCCAGCCTGCACACCCTGCACACAGATTTGTAAACCCGTGCTTACACAGTGGATAAAATGTTTAATAATCCTGATGACAAACAGACCTGAAGGCCAGAAGCAGCTTCTCCCTGCAACAACTTCACCAGGAACAGGTTCCACTGAGGAAAAAACTCCCTTTTACTGGGATTTCTTGTAGGGCAAAGAGCCATCAAACCACAGCCAGCAATGAAGCGATGGCAGACTCAAAAAGGGAGGAACAAACCCCATGGCATGGAAAACCCCAGGACTCCACCTGCCAGGTGCCACCCAGGCATGTCCATTCTGACATGTTAACATGCACATGGGATCAAGAGCCCCAGAGTGCAAACCTAACACAGCCACCTCGGAGCCTCTGGCCAGGCTAGCAGAGAAATGAAGCAGGAGGAGGTTAAATTCCCTGCTCCTAGTGCCTTGCCAGGCTGGGATTAGAGTTTGGGACTCCTGGCACCCACAGCCAGGATTAATCCACCCAGTGTTTTCCCCCAGCCCTCATCCCAGCCTCCAGGATGTTTCCATGTGCCAAGTTGTGTCTGGTCGTGCAGCAAAGCCTTCTCCATCCCCAGCAGAGCCTGCCTTTCTCTTCCATGCTGAGTGGAGCCCATCTGCTCCTCAGGGATCAGAGCAGGCTGGTAGGAAAAGCCCTCTCCTGTGCAAGCCACGTGCTCTGCCACTTCCCTCTCCAAATGACCCAGTGCCATAGGACATAATGCCACTGGAGCAGCCCCCACCCAGGCTGGGATTAAAGCCCTACACATTAGACAGGAAAGAGGCAGGAAAAATACACCCTCCACAGCAACACCTGATTGTCCATCCACCACTCCTGACAAAAGTGGAAATGTTGTTTTCCACAGCGGCCCATGAGGTTTGGGGCTGCAGCTCAGCACTGCCCCAGCTGAGCTGGGGTGGCCAACATACATCACAGCACTCACTTGGCCCAGCTCCACTGAGGAGCCAGTCCAATAAATACCCTGTTTTATCATCCTAATTATGAGCAGACTCCCAGTCCCTCCCCTGCCAGAGGTATCTTCAGCTTCACCCTTTTCTTCCTCCCTCTGGCTAGTTGGAACCAGCAGGTGAATCACAGCCCTTTGTTAGTTTTGTTATATTATTGCTGGTAGACAAAGCTTGGCCTCCCTTCATTTTCCTTTTATTGCAGCTTCTTTTGTGCAGATTAAAATAATTGATATTGATAACGTGCTCTGCCCCCTGCCCCTGTTCCCAATTACTTGCACAGGCTGGGGATCCTGCCTTATGGATAGGACAGGCATGGTCTTAATTAGCCTTCTGGGCTCCAGCACTGATTCTGGTTTTGATTTGGGAGGTTTGGGACTGTGCAGCCTGATTGTTGTGAGCTGGGTGTTCCCCCAGTGCTGCCAGGTGCCCAGCAGAAGAGCAGAGTGCCCACACTAAGAACAGCAGCACTCAAGGGTCCTGCCATCCCAAGTTTTATTGGGAAGGAAGGTGGACCATCAGTGTCCTGCAAGATGAGGCAGCAGCCTTGGGACAGGGACATCTCTGCACTCAGAGGGTGACACTCCAGGAAAGTAACTGAGAGTAATAAAAAACCAGCATTAAAGCTGAAAAGGCAGATGGAGCTTTTTGCACCTGCAGTACTCCATTTCACAGAATCATGGAATTGTTAAAGTTGGAAAAGCCCTCCAAGATCATCAAGTCCAACCATCATCACCATGTTCACCACTAAACCATGTCCTCAAGTGCCACATCTACGTTTTCTGAACATTTCCAGGGGTGGTGACTCCACCACTGCCCTGGGCAGCCCTTCCAAGGCCTGACCACCCTTTCCAGGGAGAAATTCCTCCCCGTGTCCCACCTGAACCCCCCCCAGGACAGCCTGAGGCTGTTCCCTCTGCTCCTGTCCCTGTTCCCTGGGAGCAGAACCCAACCACCCTCAGCTCCCCACTCCTGTCAGGGACTTGCAGAGCCAGAAGGTCCCCCTGAGCCTCCTTTTCTCCAGGCTGAGCTCCCCCAGCTCCCTCAGCCCCTCCTCACAGGAATTATGCTCCAAACCATCAGATGGACATGGATTACAGACCAGAGGTGTTACAACGTTGTGGCTGTGATGTTACTCCAGAGAAGGGAATATTGTGTTTCCTTCCCCAACCCAGGGCTCCTCACCCTTGGAGCATCACTACAATACAGCATTTGCTATTTTAACCCCCTTTCTATGAGACACAAAAATGAAGGTAAAGAGAGAGGGGAAGCTGAGCTTCTTTCTGTAACCAGAGAGGAGATGAGACTCAGAACCAGCAAACAGACCAGAGTTTCTAATCAGAACACAACATAATCACTGAAAGATGGCAAAAAGATAAGACCACAGTTCTGAATTGGCAATAAAAACACTCTGCATGTTGGGCAGCTCTGGCTGCCCTGTTTCTGCATATACCCACATTTTGGGGGTGGCAGCAGCAAACACAGCACAGAAAGCTCCTTTCTGCCTCTCCCCTGCTGCACTTTCACACTGGAAGGTCTCAGTGAGGCTCAGCTTTGCTCCTGAATCCATGATGGGGAAGGGGAGGGAAGGGGAGAAATGGGTCTTTTAGGGCTGTGGTTGGGAAAAACAGCATCACCCAGCTGGCAGGAGGACACTGCCTGCACTGCCAGAAGGCTGGGATAAAGGAAGAAAACATGGAGAGCTGCCTGGCAGGAGAGCAAAGGCTGGGAAAACTCTCTTACCAAAGTAAAGCAGAGAAGAGAAATGAGGTTTTAGGTGCAGATCGCTCACCTCGTAGTGATAATCCATGCAAGTCAACTCTCTCCAGCAGCGATCTCCTCGGATTTTAATCAGCCCCTGGGGGAAAAAGAGACAAGAATACAGTCACAAATATTTTATTTTACTTTATCTTGTATCCCAAGGTGCCAAATGCTCCTGTTAAAGCACAGCCTGTAATGGCAGAGCCTGAAGGACACCCACGGCACATCCACACCCCAGGTCCTGTCCTTGTCCCTGAGGGAACACCCTGCATGTGACTCACCCCACTGCCATTTTACTGATTTTCTGACATAAAACCCTGTGGGAATATTTAAAATCACTTCAAAGATGCTGGAAGAAGCTTTACCCACACCTGAGCCTGGGCAGAGCAGGTATGAGCAGCCCAGAGCTCCCCCAGGATCAGCTCCCAGCACCCCTGGGTGACAGAAACACCAGGCTGTGCCATGGGTCCCTCTGTTGAACAATAAAGGTTCCCTGCAGCCCTTAAACATCCACAATCACTATTCCAAACCCCAAACCCAACAGTTCCCCTCTGGCAGAGCCACCTGTGCTGCCTGTGGAAAAGGGAACAGTGACAGAGCAGGATGGGGACCTGCAGCATCCCCCGAGCTGGACACAGAGATGCAATCAAAGTAATTAGAGAAACAAAAGAGGAGCAGGGGAAGGAAGCTGACAGATCCAAACACAGATGGGTGCACTAATGACAGCTCTGCCCCACCTCAGGTTAGAGGTTGGCAAGGAAACGAGCAGGTATCCGAGCTGGCCATGCACTAATATCTCAGGCCAACAAGAGGGGAAATTTCCAAACCAGTGGGTCCATTCCAGGCCTGGCAGTAATATTGGGATTAAATTTCCTTGCCTCAGAGATGAAGAGGAGAAAGGAATCAGTTGTCCAGAGCAGGAAGGACACCTGGGCAGGGATGAGCAGGAAGCCCTGCAATCAAGCCGTGCCAGCCCCAAGGGATGCGGGCTGAGCTTTGATGTAGGGAAAGGTCCCTGATTAGGATCACAATATCCCAAATTGAGGAAAGCTTCACTAGTCAAAAGGCTGACCCGGCTCCATCATCTGCATACAATTAGGGGTACTTGCCTACCTCTGACATTGCCCCTAATGATGATGGTGCTGCCTCCCTTGGGAGAGAAATACAGGGAGTTCCTGGAAGGAGCCCTGGCTGCTGCACCAGGAGCATCCTGAAGCTCCTTTACATTTCCAGCAGGGCAACTTTTCAAGAAGAGATCAGTGACCTTTCATGGCTAAAACCTGAGAGCCCAGAGGAGGAAATGCCAGCATTATGGCACATCCTGGCCTAGTGGTTTCATCCAAGTTCCCAGAATCACAGAATGGGACGTGGATGGGACCACAGCAGCTCCTCTGGTCCAACCTCCCTGCTCACACTAAAACAAGTCTTCACCTGCAGCATAAAACAAAGTTTAGCAGCTTTGGGGCTCAAGGAAAAAAATAAATCAAATTCCAGTTAAAGCCCTCCCAAAACTGCCCAGACCTCTTAAATACCCTGAAATATCCAGTTCCCAAGGCTGTGTATGGGCTGTGTGTGTGACTGATCTGAAGGCTGAGCGTGCCAAAGAGCAGTCAGAGCCGAGTTTAGTAACTCCTGACTGGCAGGAAAGGGATGCAGAGTGATCTCAGCAGGAACTGGGCTGGGAAGGCAGGGCTGAGGGGAGTTGTGGAGCAGATCCCATCAGCCTCCTCCATCACTCTGCAGGGCTGGGGCAGGAGGGGCTGGGACAAGACACCCTCGCTGTCAACAGCCCCGGCTTCACCTTCCCCTCCGGAATCATCCCCGGCTCATCCTGCCCTCCAACCTTTTCTACAATTACAGGATCCATCGATAGCATCTCCCAGGATGTGCCCCAGCTGGCAGGAGCAGGACAGAGCTGAGGAAGGCTCTGTGCAAGAATGCTGCAATATTAAAGCAGGCTGGTTATCTCGATGACCTTCCCTCCTGCCCTCCCAGGCTGTTACCAAGCTCTAGGATTCAGCAGGATAATTAAATCAAGTATTTGAGGGAAAAGCTCCACGCTGAAAATCAGAATCTTCCCTGCAATGAGTCACTAAGGCAGTTAGTCATATTTTGTTTACTATGGAGCTTTCAGGCAGGAAAGTCACTTAAAGCCCTTCATATCAAAGCTGGTTTGCAGCAGCAAAAACTCCCACTCTCCTAATTAGGGGGTGTTTCAAGTGTCGTTTCCTGCTGCTGCTTCCAGTCCACTTCCACTCCCACACTGGCACGTGAGTTTCCCCCTTTTCCCAAGAATTTGGACCAAGAAACAAGAGCATGAAGTGCACAGAAAATCTGTGGTTTCAGCTCTGCTGGGGAGGACCAAGGAAGGAGAACACATCAGGGCACTCCATAATCCTGCTGTGAAGAATCACAGAATCATTGAGGCTGGAAAAGATCTCCAAGATCAGCAAGTTCAACCATCAGCCAGCACCACCACCATGCTCACCACTAACCCATGCCCTCAAGTGCCCCATCCACGTGTTTTTGGAACACCTCCAGTGATGGCAGCTCTACAACCATCCTGGAGAGCCCATTCCAGGGTTGGACAACCCCTTCCATGAAAATATTTCTCCTAAGACCCAATGTAATCCTGCCTTGGGGCAGTTTAAGGCCATTCTCTCATCCTGGTGCTGTGGGATGGGTCCTCACATACCCTGATGCTCCACACTTGAAGGGACTCTGGTTTGGCCCAATCATTTGGCTCCTGCTGCCATTTTTTTGGGCAGTCAGCTCCAGTTCTCTTGGAGATGCAGAGCTGGAGATGTGGTCTCTGGGTCCAGGTGAGCACAGGAGGTGGGGAGGAGGAAGGGAAGAACTGGGGATCCCACACCTACCAGGGTTTCACATTGCCCAGGCTCCTCTGAGCCTGCCAACAATTCCCAACCCCTCTCCATGACTTCTGTGTGTGCACCAAACCAGCCTGGCCTCCAGAGCTGCAGCAGATGATGTGCCACATCACAGCCAGGAAAGGCCCAGCCCCTGCTCCCAGACAGGCTGGGCAATCTCTGATGGACCCCAACTCTCCTCCCTCTGCATGATAGAGGACAGGTGAGGGACCACAAGGAAAAGGAACCAGAGGACACGAACTCCAGGAGATCCCAAAGATCTGGCAGACCCTCCTCTCCTTTGGACATGAGAGACCAACACCTTGCAAGGAATCTGTGGTGGGAATATATTAAGCAGAGTTCAAGGAGTGAATGATAAGGACAAATAAATGGAAAATTAAGAAAAGAAAGAGATGATTTGATATTATTCCAGCTTGGCAAAATGCTCCTAATAGTGCCATGTAGTAATGGAATCATTTGGGAAACATGGAAAACATAATGCACTAACTTGTACCTGGCTTTCTAAATTCTAAAATTACTTTGGTTTTTTTCCTTTTTTAAGTCAAAAAAAAAAATTAGGAAGTTTCTTCCTAGTTCTGAGCTAGCAGAGCAGTAGGAAAAAACTTGAACTCTGTTTTTATTTTGATGTAAGGATTGAAGAGTTGGGCAGGACATGGGGATTTTTGAAAACACTTTTGTCTTTTCTCCTTTTTCTGATCAGCTCTAACAGTCAAAATTAAAAAGCGTGTTGGGGAGGGGGGATGGACAGGAAAATGGCTTTTGAAGTTCATTTCCCCTTCCCAATGATAAAGGCAAATGCATATTTCCAAACTCCCAACCCCAGGAAAAAGCAGGCATCCCAAAATATTGCACACTGTGGGGGCTGAGGGGACTTCCACATATCAGAAGGGGAAGGAATTCAGCCACACAAATTAATTATGAGCTAAAGGGAAGGAAACAGGTGGCCAAGTGAACCAGCACTTGCCCTTTCACCTTGCTGGCCTTGCTTTGAATCCAGCTCTGAGCAGGCTGATTAAATCCATCCTATGGGAAGGAGCTGCAAAGACATCGGGGTGATGGTTCAGGCAGAGCTCAGGGCAGCCAGAACGTGCCCCCCAGTTCCTTGGAGCACTCCTGGCCTGGGGAAGGGGAAAGGTGGGATCTTGGACCCATTAATTCCAGCAGCTCAGACACCCCCTCGTGCTGCTCTCCCCACAGGAATCCTCCAGAACATTCCCCCTGGATTGAATTAAGTCCCCAGTGAAATATGGGCTCAATATCTCCTGCCCTTCCAGGTCTGCTCCCTTCAGGGCATGGCCAGGGGGAGGAGGGAGGGGCAGCACCTGCTTGCACTGGAAAACACCAACCTCCAGGCTCCCAAAGTTAAGGTGCATTAAATCCACCAGCAGTTTTCACAGGGGAAGGAAAATTACATTTAGGGCTTTTTTTTAAAATTTGTTTGAATGGTGTATAATACAATCCCTGGGTTTAATCAGTGCTGGCCTCACTCAGCCCCCACAAACCCTCCAGCCACCAGCCCTGCTCTGTATCCAGGAGTTCAGGGTCATGGATAAAGAGCATTTCCCACACTCTGGATACACCACAGGTGATTTCTGTCACCACACTTTTATTTTAGATAAGCTAGAGCTAGAGAAGATAAATAAGGCATGGATAGGTAAGACTCCAGCTACATGGACAAGACTCTATTTTGCCTCCAGCATCATCCCAGCTCTGGTATCTCACTACAGGACTCAAGGCAAGGAGACCACACAGTCCCTTGAGCAGATCCACAAGCAACCAGAGGAAAGGGAAAAAAAATAAAAATCTATTTCCCAGCAAATTCTCAGCAAAAACTGATCAAATCCAAACTGATCAAGCTCTGCTGCAGGGCTGGATCCCTAAGGCACCAACCCAGTCTGCTCCATAAAACCCCCTGTGCCTGGCCAAAGCTGGCTATTGGTGACTAATAAACTCTCTCTGGTACAGGACATTGGGGAATCCATTTGCCAACTGGCAGCCAAGGGACTTTGGGGATGGCAATCAAAGTCATCCCTTCACCCCCACAGAACAATTCCAGTCTGGCTCCACTGAGTCACCTCACATGGCCCCCTTCCCTCCCCAGCACTGAGACTACCCAACAAAAGGGATTCCAGGGGAAATTAAGCCACAGAGAGGAAGTTCAGGAGCAGCTTTTGTTTCCTACATTTCAGGAGTTTGATTAAAGGGTGGCAGAAATCCCAAAGTCAAGGCCATGGCACCGGGAATGTGAGGCAGAACCAGTGGGATGGGAGCTGTGCAGCTGCCTCCAGACACATCTCTCCTGGGTTTAGGGCACCAAAATCTGACCTGACATCCTGGGATTCTCCTTCCTGAGTCCCAGGCAGGATGAATGGACTCCTGAGGAGGACAGGCCTTCACTTTGCTATCAGTGAGAGCAGCACATCTGGACACCACTCCTTGGATTGTACCATCCCTGCTCTCCAGGTCAGGATTACACTGGGAGGAGTTCCTGGTCCCTGCTGCCATTGGCAGATGCTCCATAAGGGGACACCACCCTGGATCCTCAGGACATGCCCCTCCTGGACCTGCAGAAGGCTCAAGGAGTGGTCCCATCCTGGGAGCACCCTTCCACCATGTCCCCATCCCAGCCCTGGAGACTGAGGATCACAGAAACCCCTCTCCAACCTCATCTCCCCAGTCCAAAGTTCTCCCAAGTCACCCAAGGCTGTCCCACCAGGATGCAGCTCAGCCACCCAACAGAGATGAGGGGGAGCATCCTCCTGGGAAGGTCCCTGTGGATCACACCTCCAGTGTCCCACAGAGCTCCCTCCCACCCCAGCCCCACACAGACTGGCCAGTCTCTGCTCCTCAGACCTGTCTCTCCTTCCTGTGTTCGCTCTAATTGCTTCCTAATTAGCCAATTCCCTTCTAATTAAACCTGCCCAATCCAAATCCACAGCACTGCCCTTGCTCCCTTCTCCTGCACTGCCTCCCTCACTTCCACCCCTGCCCCCTTCCCCAAGGGGCACAGCCAGGCACAAGCAACAGTGTGAGATGCCCCATCAGCCAGCTCCTTACGGATTTTATGCTTCAAATATGGAGCCAAACATTCCCAAAGAAGGCAAACTGCTCCCTTGTTTCCTTGATGCCATCAAAGATGATTCACAGAACCAGGGGTGATCCTTCAGAGGCTCAGGGCTGATCTCTCATGGACCCAGGGATCACTCATGGATGCAGGGGTGATCCCTCCTGGATCAGGGGTGATCCATCCCCTGGGGCTGTGGGTGCAGCACCCAGCTCTGCAGTTCCCACTCTGACACCTTGCAGAAGGAGGGAAGTGCTCAACTCCAACTCCCCAAATCCTGCTTTTCCCTGACCCCAGACAGCTCTGCCCAACTGTGCCCCTTGCAGGCTCTGCACTTGGGTGATTCAAAGCAAAAAACCCCCTAAATAATTAAAATGTCATTCAAGCTCGGAGCCCATATGAGTCACTGTTACAAAAAAATATCTCCCAAATTCTTCCAGGAGTGGGGGATAATTATATTCCTCCCTATCTATTGATTTTTCTCTACAATGCAGATGTCAGATTTTCCACGGTTTTTTCCCCTTTTTCTTTCTTTTTTTTTTTCTTTTTTTCTCCCTGGAGTGAGTGTCAAGGAGGAACAAAGCACTCTTTGAGACTTTTTCAGCCCAAAATTAATTCTGAAAAAAAAAAAAAAAAAATGGTACAGACAGGCCAATAGCAGGGGAAGCAAGAGGCTGGTGACTGGAGCTGTGTCTGCACAGCCCCCACTGCTGCAGCACCCGCCTTCCAAACCTGCAGGCACTCTGAGGACCTTCCTGTATCTTCACTGTGCCAAAGATGGGTGAGAACCCACCAAAAATCTCCACAAATTCTATATATCTATTTTTCTCGTCATCTAAATAAGAAACACTTCCAGAGAAAATCCCAAATCCCTGCACTTCCCACACCGTCTCTGCCACCCACAGAGAAAGCGGGTTCAGCATCTCTTTGAAAGCCAAACATTCACCAGTGTATTCTGAACAAAGTGGCTCTAATTTAGAGCCCAATTCGTGCAAGGAGCTTTACAAGGCTCAAATTTAAAAATAGAATTGTTTAAAGGATTACAGGGCAGGGCTGGAAGGGGCACCTGGAGCACCTAAATCCGAGGAACCCGACAAGACCCTCCCTCTGCTGGGTGTCTGAAACTCCCTCTGAGCTCCAAGACAGCATTTTATGAGTTTTTTTATTTGCAGGACAAGAGGGATGGGCTGGACCCCATGTCCTGCACAGGGGGGTTCACTCCTTTCTTTAGGAAAGGCCACACAGGGGACACTTGGCACAACACAGGTGGCACAGTCTGTAGAAACCTCCCTCTGCAAGTTCAAGGCTTCAACAGGAGCCAAACCTGATGTTCACACCAAACTCACCACTGGTAACTCAACTATGCTGCTTCTTCCATGGAAAGGGAGAAATAACAGGATGGCCCCATCCCTGGAAGTGTCCAAGGCCAGGTTGGACAGGGCTTGGAGCAACCTGGGCTGGTGGAAGGTGTCCCT
>JAWWEW010000033.1:14482792-14529689 GCA_035583185.1 Anabacerthia variegaticeps | reverse complement strand
ATGGCCCCATCCCTGGAAGTGTCCAAGGCCAGGTTGGACAGGGCTTGGAGCAACCTGGGCTGGTGGAAGGTGTCCCTGTTATGGTGAGGGGTGAGACTGGATAATCTTTAAGGTGCCTTCCAACCCAACCCGTTCCAGGATTCCATGATAATTCAGGTGAGCAAACCCCACCTGCACAGGTGGGCTCTGAGATGGCCCCAGCACAGGTCCCACCTACAGAAGGTCAGGTGAACATCTACATCCTGCAGCACAAAAGCCAAACCATTCACCACAAACACCACCACAAACTCTGAGTGAACGGGCTGGGAACTGCATCCCTGGGAGAGAATCACCAAGGCTGATTTTCGGGTTATTTGCTGGTTCTCCCTCTCCCCTCCCCAAAAAGACCCTTTGAGAAGCCACCACGGCAACATCATGTGGGTGAGAGAGACTCAGAGAAGTGCTTGGCATCGGCGGCTCCTGCCTTTTCCAGCCACCAAGGAACAGCAAGTCCTCCTGCCTGCCAAGGGCTATTCCCAGACAAGGCCGAGAGATCAGAGGCACAAAGGAGGTTGCTAAGGAGTCAAGTGTGGGATCCCTGCAGAGAGGAGGAGGCTGCAGCTGGGACGCCAAAGGTCAGAACATTGCAGACATCATTTTCCAAAAATTCCCAGGAAGGGCCGGCGCGGGAGCCGCGAGCCCGGCCCCGCTCGCCCAGCAGCAATGGGAAAGGCAGCGAAGAAAGCTCCCTTTCTTCCCTCCTACCCACGCTAATGTAATAAAACAAATTAGAATAATTATTCTCAATTTCAGAGCCATAATGCCCAGGATCAGGGCACGCTTGTCACCGAGATGACAACTACATCCGCTGCCTTCTTCTTCTCCTCCTCCTTTCATATTTAGGGATCGCCTGAATTCCGACTTTTATTTCATTACATCTAATGCAATTTTACTCCAGGCATCCAGATTCTGTTTGCTTCAAAGCCTTGGGTATTTTTGCCAGAAAGTTCATCTCCCTTATTAGCTAATCACATCCCCACCCTTTCCAGTAACCTTTCAAATGCCACCCACGTTATGACACTTTTAACGGGATCCAAGCGAAAACAAAACAAGAAACATGAAGAGTTTAACAGCAACCACAAGCTTCTAAAAGGATTTGCTGCAGTTGGTTAAATGAAATGTTTCTAACAGTAGAGAAAATCCAAAATCATTAAAAAAGATATCAGATATCAAGTGACATACAAGTAATCTGGGAATAATCCTTTCCCTGTGAAAGCACATCTCTGGGAAAGATGGACAACATTTACTATGAAAAAGTTTTGACAGTTGAAGGGAAAAATTTATTGCTGATGATTATAAACATTTTTGCAATATTTTCTCCCCAAGACTGTCGCTTTAAGTGATCTTTTTTCCTCCTGTTAAAGGGGAGAATATCTTTTGTGTCAACTCAAAACGCCAGAGGATTTAAATTATTTTCTAAGTCTCTGCCTGCCAAAAACTGCTCCAAACTCCTGTGTTCTGCAGCAGCACCTAAGGATGTTCTTGAGGAGCTCAGAGAGGCTGAGCCTGGATTTGGGGTGGGAGGGGGGGGTCAGTCTGGAGCAACAGGCAAGGAAGGGAAATCTGGGAAACGGCAGACAAAAATAAAGAGAAATAAAAAAAAAAATCAAGAGAAATTTTGTTTACAGGAAGCAAAGCAAGGGGAGGGAGTGCCAAGGCACAAGTCCCTGCTGGAAAAGATGCACTTGGGCTTCCCTAAATTCCCCCTGTGCTCCTCAGGGCTGTGTTTGTGATGTCCCTGGGTAGCGAGGGATCAAATCCTGGGAAAGGCTCTCCAGGAAAAGGGGGAGAAGCAGCCCCTTCCCTGAGGGATCCCATCCCAGCTCCCAGGGCTGCACTAGCAGGGAACAGCTCCTGCAACAGCCTAAGGGCACCATGCAAGGAGGATGTCAAGGACACTGCCCACAGAGCAGATCATTACCTAAAAACACATTTATATTATAAATACTGCTGCTCTATTCCTGCATACACACAGTTTAAAGGATCTGATTCCTGGGGCAAACGAGGTTTGGGTTCAGGCTCATGGCCCCAGCCCATCTGGACCCAGAGCCCCGAGTGCTCCCAGCCCCACACCTGCAGAGCCAGGCACAGATTGGCAGCTCCAAACCCGAATTTCCTTGCTTTGGGCACTTTTAAATTAAAGTGGTAATGTGCTTTAAATCCCCTTTCCCTGTTTTTTCACTCCACTCTTCAATCCCTTCCTCCAGAAACTAATCAAGATGTCTCAGACTCACTTATGCTCTCTGCTCCGGCCACCTTCCCTGGTAACTTATTCCATATGGCTGGGATCCTTCATGAGACACAGCTCCACCTTCATTCCCTATTTACTCCCAGTTTCCCAACATGCTGTTCCCCCTCAAACCTCTCCCACCTCCTCCTTCCACTCCCAGGAGAGAGAATTCCTCTCTGCTGCCCAGGGAAGCTGTGGATGGGCCATCCTGGAAATGTCCATGGCCAGGTTGGATGGGGCTCGGAGCAGCCTGGTCTGGTGGAAGATGTCCCTGCCCATGGGGTGGAACTGGATGAGTATTAAGATCCCTTCCAGCCCAAACCATTCCATGATTCCATGGTCTGTACAGAACATCACATTAAGTGGGCAAACATTACCTACAAGACCTTTGGGTAACAGCAGTGCTGCTGCTCCCTGCCAGCCCATCCTGCTGCACAGGAAAATGCCAATGGAAAACCTTTGGGAAACAAACACTTCTCAAGACCGAACTCAATGTACACCAGGATGCTGCCTGAGCTCCCAGCCCATGGTCAGATGGGGAATGGTGCTCAAAAGCACCTCATCACCACCAAGGGAAGGGCCCTGCTGGCAGCAGGGCTGCTCCTCTGGGCAAGGCACCATGCTTTGGGTCACATCCTTGCTTAACACAGACCTTCAAGATCATCCAGTCCAACAGTCACCTCAGCACCACCACAATAATCCCTAAAACCTGTCCCCAAGTGCCACATGCAGGCACCTCTTGGACACTTCCAGACATGGTGACTCCACCACCTCCCTGGGCAACTTATTCCAGTGCCTGACCATTCTGCCAGTGAAACAACACTTTCTAATCTCTAACCTGAACCTCCCTGGTGCAACTTGAAGCCATTTCTTCTTGTCCTTTCACTTGGGAGGTGACACAAGTCTGAGCACACACCCCTTTGCTCCCCCACCTTGGGATTCTGGTGGGAACACAGCCCAGGGCTTTACACCTTCCAGGCTCCCAGAAATCCAGGTGGCAGAGGAGGAATGCTGGAGATCCCAAGCTCTTGTGAGGCACAGCAGCCCCCCCAGTGTCTGTTTGCAGCCCTTATTTCCCACCAAGCTGCTCTCTCACACAAAGAGCTGCTGTTGTGTTGCCTCTGCCTGTTCCTCGGGAGCATCTGGCTTTCCATGCCGCGCTAATGGATCATTGGGAACATCAAACATATAGACTGAACCATGTCATTGCCCCTCTTACCAAGGCACCAATATCTGAGCTCAGCCCAGCACTCACTGCCAGCATCTCTCCACTTCCCCATGTTCCACCTCCCCTAAAGCAGCCCAGCCAGCCCCAGGGAACACAGGGACAATAAAGCAAGGTCTGGACAGGATTTTTTGGATGGAAGATGAGCCAGGAAACAGCAAAACTCCCACATCCTACCATCACAGAATGGTTTGGGGCAGAAGGGACCTTAAAGATCATCTCGTTCCAACCCTTCCTCCAACATCTTCCACCAGATCAAGTTTGCTCAATGCAAAGGCTCTGGTGCTAAAGCTCCACATGGAAAAAGAGCCCAAATATGATACACTGAATAGAGGGGGGAAAAAAGGGCTGACAAATGAAATCAGCCCCATGCTACAGGAACCAACCACAGAAAACAGGATGAGAACCTGGAATCCTCACTGGGAGCCACCACATCGCAGAAGAGAGACCACCTTGCCCACCTGAGGTGTATTTCAAACAAGGCACTGCTCACCTAACACCCAGCACAAGGTGAGAAACCCCCATCTGACCCAAGGGAATGCCCTTTGCTGGGAGGGTTCTCCAAGGAGAGCCTTCCTCCATCCACCCACCCAGCAGAGTCCTTGGAGAACCACGAGGGAAAGCTGAACATTCTTCCTGCATAAAATGCAGTCATTGCCAAGCCCACCCCAGGGCAGAGCTGCCTTCAGCACACCTCGGTGCACAAACTTCAGCTCCTGCCACACTAGGAGGGAACCCAAGGGTGCCCTGGGAGCAGGAGGATCCTTCACTTTCACACATTAAACTCCCTTCTGACATTTGGGAGGATTCCATTGGGGAAATATTTCCTAAATCATACAACCATCATGGGGTTCCTGAAGAAAACCAACCAACCAGAAAACCCCACCCATCCAACTCCTCCTACAGTGATGATCCTAAAAGGTTTGGGATATTTTGAAACGTCCAAGCAGATAGAGATGACAGGATAACACCCCTGCCACACCCTTATTCTAATAAAGATGTGGCAGTTCCTGATGGATTCTCTTACAAGCTGCTTGGGAATTCCCACTGGCACTGGGACAGTGAGGCAGCAATTGTTGCCCCTGAAGCTACAGAGCAGAGGATGGCATTTCACTAAAGCACACACAGAGGAAACACGACTCTGGGTGAAGCTGCTGCTTCCTGGGAATTCCCCACTGGATTCCTCCCAATCTCCTCCAACAGCCAAAGTGCCCAGGGCTCCGACCTCCCTTTTATTCCCTTGCCAGAGCCAATCCCAGGGCCAGCACCAACATTTCCACACCGATATTCCCACTCCTGTCTCTGTCCTTCCAGCAAACCCCAGGAGCGAGGGCAAGGATCCTGTGAAGCTTTGCTGCTACACACTCCTTGTATCCAGAACAATTCCCCACCCAAAGGGCTCTGCCAGAGCAGGGGCAGCTTTTCTGCTAGGATCAGACCCCCCTTTTGGCTGTCACCTCAAAGCAGTGGAGTGCCACTCACCGCTCCAAGCATGATCCTGAAAATCAGCCAGCGGAAGGCCCAGATGACGATTCGGGAAGGAGGAGAGTGCTGGGGAAGGCGGGACAGGGTCCACAGAGGGCACAGGAAGATCCCAAGGAATCCTGTCTCCAGGAGCTGTGATTCCCAGCCTGTGGTGCCAACACAGGAGAAAAGAAAAAGAGAACAGTTAACATTGTTACAACTTCCCCTTTTAGGAATTTTAACCACTGAAAGAGTAAAAACCCCACCATTAATGCTTTTTGAGTTTAATTTGGGGAAAATCAGGACCAACAGTCCTAATACATCACAAACTGGGTCAGATGTTTGGAGCTGCAGAGTGAACCATGTGCATTGGGTTGTGCTGTTCTTCTCCAAGCACACACTGCATAAAAGTGGGGATTTTGTGCAAGAGAAAAGTTAACTTCTATGAAGCAAGGAAAAACGTGATTTCAGTGCCCTGGGAACTAGCAAGGTGACCCAGGGACACAACTGAGCAGTGCCACCAATTCCTCCAATGGTGGAGCCTACAGTCCCTCTGACTCTGCTGGATTTGTCCAAAGTGGGGCAGTTTTATCTTCAAAAGACATGCTTAAGATCACATTAAGTCTTCTTTATCACCAAGCGCAATTTGAATTAATCATAAAGCCAAATTCTAAAGGCACCAGTCCAAATTGTCCACGGGGCCAGTTTTCCTGTGGCTGGATTTTCCAGGTGGCTGCATTTCACAAAGCCACCCTGCACTGAACCAGCAGAGCTTTGGGATCACACCCTGAGCCACTGGATGCTTTGGGGAAGCCAGGCTTTCCCTAATTCATGCAAACCTGCATTTTGCACTTTCTTCTTGCAGCCCAGAGTATAAATATTGAAATTATTCTTCTGGAAGAGACAGAACACACAGCCCTGTTGTGACAGGTGAAGTCCAACCTCCTCTATGTTTTAAATCAACAATATATTCCTGCCAAAACCAAATTACTCCTGCTCTGTCCCACCTCCAATTATTCTCATTTTTAAGTATTTCTGTGTGATACAATTATACTGTGAAACCATCACAAAAGCACCCTGAGGAGGATAATTCCTGCAAATTCAGTAGCCTCACTGGAGCCACTTAAGGCACCAGCATTCCCATCCATGTAGCCACATAAACTGGACCAGGCTGAGCTGTAGCCACACTCCTTCCCAAGGCTCCTCCAGGCACTCCTTTGGGCCATGACATGTCCCTTCACCCAGCCCAAACAGGCAGCAAACACATTCCAAACCCACCCATTCTTTCCAGCTCCACTCTGAGCCACCTCATCCCCCACCAGAAGAAGTTTCAAACCCACGATCTGATGTTGTCACACGAGCAAAACTACCTTGAATTTGCTTTTAAATATTTTCAGTAGCAGTCAGGAAACCTCCTCTTTTTATCTTAATGCACACAAAGCCCCTTAAATCAAAACGGATTTTTTTTTACCCTCAGATTATTATACATCACACAGCTATTAAAAACTCCTTCTCCCTCCATACATCCTGTGGTTTCCAGAACAGACACCCCAAGTGCCTAAATTAGCACTTCCGAGAGGAGAAGGGAAGAATATTGTGCTAAAAACAGCTGTCCCAGGAAAGGCCCAGCTAATTCCAAACCAGAGGGGTTAATTGTGCCCAAAGCCCACCACAAAGAGCAGCTCTGGGGCCGACTGGCACCAAAAGGGTAATCCATCTCCT
Organism: Anabacerthia variegaticeps; assembly: GCA_035583185.1. Taxonomy (NCBI): domain Eukaryota; kingdom Metazoa; phylum Chordata; class Aves; order Passeriformes; family Furnariidae; genus Anabacerthia; species Anabacerthia variegaticeps. The sequence continues at coordinate 14,523,009 of JAWWEW010000033.1, read as the reverse complement.
TCATTCCTGCCTGCACAAGAATCCCACTGTTGGCCACGTTTTCATATGTTAATCACTGGTTGCCCTGCAGAGCTGCAGGATGGATGGTGGAGGAGGATCCAACCAGCCCTGCATCCCTACACATCAATCCCAGGGACAGCAGTGTCACCTCTCACCAGGGACACACCGGTGTTTTTTCTTCCTTTCAGAAAGTCATTCCAATTTATTTTCTTTCCAACCCAATTCCCAGGGGGTGTGGAGGGGAGGGGCACACAGGTGGGTCCAGGGGGTTAGAGGAGGATGCTCCCTGCCCACACGTGTGTGCCCTGGGATGTGTTGGCTGCCCAGAGCAGGAGCTCAGCCCTGCACCTGTGCTCCTTGTTCCACAGGGACAAGCTGGGATCCTGGCACGGGCCCCAGGGGCTGTGAGACTGGTGGCAGAGCCAGGCTGAGCCGTGCCAGGAGGGGGCTGGCTGGGCACGGAGCAGGCAGAGCTGCCAGCTGTTGGGAGCCTCAAGGGCAAGTGCACCCAAGGACAAACCATGGTCACGAGGTCCTGCCAAGACCTCCTCACCTTGTAGCCCCCTCCTCACCTTGTGGCCTGTCCATGGCAGGCACAGCTGGGCTGAGGTGCTGTGCCACTGACCCTCGGAGCTGGTCACTCCCAGAGCACTCCCACTCAGGTAAACTCTGATTTATGAACAACCCCAGAGCCTCCACAGCTGGCAGGGTGGTCACAGAGATCAGCATTCCACACCCGACAGGCACACATCCTGACCTAGGCAGGGGAAGCTCCTCTCAGCCTCCATCCGTCTTCCTTCCAGCCCAAAAAGCTCCTCACCTTGGACCCTTCCCAGCACCAGCCCTCCTGCTCCCAAACCCCCAGCAAAGCTCTCTTCACTCTTCCCCTTTCCATGGACTCATCCTGACCACAGCCTGTCACTCCTAGAAAATCAATAAGGCTGGAAAATACCTCTGAGATCACTGAGCCTGTTCCTCTTTCAGACTTCACCTTGTGCAAACAAAGCTCTGCTGGGTACCACTCCATCAGCCATGGAAGTGCTTGCAGTGGTGGGATTATCTGACATGCTCCACATGACATGGTTTCCAATGAAATCACAGCTAAATCAGCAACACTTTCAAGGATAGGAACATGTTCAACACCACAAGGGCATCCCCAGCTCAGTGTACAAGGGAAACTGCTCCATCTCACACTGGCTTTACTGTAAACTGATATTAGAACCAGGATTATGAGATCCATCACCAGGAACCTCCTGTTTCCAGCCACTAACTCTCAAACAGTTGTTCACATCTGCCCTTGCAAACCTCAGGCTCCAATCCCTCACAATCTCAGGTCCAAGGCTGTGATAAAAGCCACAGAATCACAGACTGGTTTGGGTTGGAAGGGACCTTAAAACCCATCCAGTGCCACCGCCTGCCATGGGCGGGGACACCTTCCACTAGCCCAGGTTACTCCAAGCCCCGTCCAACCTGGTCTTGGACACTTCCAGGGATGTTCTACAACCCCACTTTGAGGCAGGCACTGGCCATTGGGAGCTTCAGGGGCATCCCACAAACCAATAAACCACTGACAATCCCGGAATCAAGCACCAGCAAAGCAAAGATCTGCGTGTAGCAAAGCTGGTTCATCACCTACAGCAACACTCCCCAATCCTAGAACTTGTGGGGTGAATCCCATTTTGTATGTGAGAGCAAACCCCTCTGCCAAGGGCAGTTCCCATCCCCAAAGCACCAAGCACCCATCCCTATTTCCCGGGCTCCATCCCGGCCCCGGCACACACTGACACTGCTGGGAACGAAAGGGTCACGTTGTTGACCCACCTGCTCCTGTTTTCTTCCCTTGGACCTCGTCAAGTTTCAGCAGCTGCAGAGCGGCACAAAGCGCCCCATTGTTATCTCTGCACAGCCGGGGGGGCAGCCAGGGCTGGGCTTTGGGGGGCACAGAAATACAAAAATGGCAATCAAATCAACTGCCAACGGGGGCTGCGCTTGCCCCACACGCCTTGGGAATGTTTGGGACACGCTTCGAACCTGAGGTGGCAAAATCCAGAGCTGGGCATTTTCTAGAGGGCTCTGCTGGGGCAGCAGAGGAGGAAAACAAGGAGGACGTGCCAGAGGGAAGGAAGGAAAAACAACACTGAAAAAAAGCTTTCCCATATTCCTTTTAGAGTTTTCAAATGTTTCTCTTCTTTAAAATGATATAATCCCTCATGCTCTGTAGGGTTTGTAAATGTAGCTCAGCATTAAGTGATCTCTGGAGTCAAAACCCACTTGGTGCTGGACAGAGGAGCTGCAGGAGCTGGGACCACATGGCCCCACCAGAGCCCTTGGCAGAGACCCCACTCCTTGGAAGGTCTGATGTGCTGCAGGAACCTTTCCTGGTGCTTAACATGTTTAAAAGAGTCAATTTGACACCAAATCTCCAAAAAAGTCCAAGGCAGCCCCATTATGGCTCCCTATAGAGGGGATTATTCATAATAGAACATAGATTATACGGAATTACATAATAATTTTCATCTTTTTAATTTCCCAACAAATAAATTCATCATCAAAACAGCCAAGTTATCACTGTCCATGACTGCAGAGGAAAGCCAGCCCAGCCCCTTAGCCCCAGTCTCCACATCCCAGAGCAGTTTGGTCTTTACATGGACAACCAGGGAGAAGCAACGAGGCAAAGAAGGGTTGAAGACCTCCAGAAGAAGGTAAAAAACAACTCCAAAGACAATGAAATTTCTTAATTTCAAACAATCTCTTTTTCTAACTAAAAAGATCTGGCCAACATCAGTCCCCATACCTGGCTGTGGCAGGAAAAGCTCACACAAGTTATTTTTATTAATTCCCCTTCCTAAAACATGGGCTAAGGTGAGTTATCAAACTGTTTCTCTTTGTGTATAAACATCCATAGATAATATTTACAGAGCTCAGAGCCCCCAGAAATGCCTCTCCAGGGTGGACACGTGGCTTTTGCAGCTCTGGGGGCAGAGCAGCTGTCTGTCTGTCCATGGAGATCGTGTGTCAGCCAGCGCAGCAGCCAAGGCAGCGAGACACCCAATGCACATGGCCAGACCCTGCTCCCCAGCCTCTCCTCCCTCCTGGAGCTCAGCCCTGGGGTTACAACAGCCTGCCTTACACACCATGACACTCTGCTGCCTCCAAAGCCACCACAGCCAAGGTGTGACCCAGCTCCCCACAGCTAAACTCTCCCAAATCCATCTCCCCCAAACTCCACTGATGTTAAATATATCCCATTTCTCCTCCTCAGCCCTGGGATACCTCACATTTCCACTGCCAACAGAAAAGTTCTCGATGTTGTCGGAAGATTTGGGAAAATGTTATCGATAACTTTTGCTCTTAAAAGTATAAACTACCCAGAATAAAAAAAATTTAGCATAAAAACTTTTAAAAGCTTCCAAGTGCTCTCCAGGGGTGTCATTAGAAACTACTTAGGTAACAGGAGGGTGATAACAGTGAGTTAATGCAGCGTTAAATTAGCCCTCCTTCCATGCAGAACTTTAAGTGACAGAGGAATCAGTTGGGAGGATTTTTATTTTATTTTTTAAATAATGAAGTTAATGGATTTCCTGTTTTTAGCTCTGTGGGCGGCTGTCAATTTGAGGGATCTGTACATACTGGATTTAATTACTGTGTCTTAAAGGAACGAAAATAAGTTCATCGATGTTCCTGAGAATTCAGGGGCACCAGCACCTCTCCAACCTGGCCACCAAGGTGAGGAGAACATGCAGTGCTGCTGGTCAGGGAGGGGTGGATGTCTCTGGAGATGGGCAATAGCAGCTCACTCTCTACACTCCTGTTGCCCAAAGGCGTCGTGGACTCCCCAGCCCTGGAAGTGTCCAAGGCCAGGCTGGACAGGGCTTGGAGCAACCTGGGCTAGTGGAAGGTGTCCCTGCCCATGGTAGAAGATGGGACTGGATGAGCTTTAAGGTCCCTTCCAATCCAAATCAGTCTGGAATTCTCAACATCTCAATCCATCCCTCACAGGGCCAATGGTCACACAACCTCCCACCTCAGCGAGCTGAGAAGAACAAGCACCAGGAATGGAGAACAAGCACCAGGAATGTCCCAGCCCAGAGAGGGCAGTGGCTTCCCAGAGTTCCCCCCTACAGATCACCAGAAGAAGGGTCAATGACATCCATCATTGAATTCAGGCAAGGATGACCAGGTGATCATAAAGGAAGGGGCAGAATCTCAGAATCATTAAGGCTGGAAAAGCCCTCCCAGCCCACAGAGCCCACCCTGTCACTGAATGCCACATCCAGTCCTTCTTGGACACCTCCAGGGATAGGGACTCCAGACCTCCCTGGACAGCCCCTTCCAAGGCCTGACCACCCTATGAAGGAAGAAATTCTTCCTGAAGTCCAACCTGAAAAGAGCTGAGCATCCTGCAAAGCTCCACAGCCCAGGAGTCACACACAGAGACCTCTGCACTGAGCCGGGGAGGGATGGAAGGGACTGGCTGTGAGATGAGATGTCAGAGCTGGGAAAAGACACAGAGCAAAAGGACAGGCCAAGGGATGCCTTTAGTGCTGGTGCAACACCTCACCTTAGGTGAGGCAGTATCTTCCCACTCCATCCACAGCAATTCCCACCTTTTCAAGCAACCTGCTGAACAGTTCCATCTGTCCCCTCTGGACAGGCCCCTGCAGCACCATGCCATGTGCCTGCAGAGCTGAACTGCTACAAACAGGTGCCTGGGGGTGTTAAATCTTTCCTCAGGCTGCTCTGGCAGCCCAAGGAAGCCCCAGCAGCTGTTCCCGTGGCTCCAAGAGCCCCCAGCCTGCTCCCCTCTCCACCTCCAACCAGCACTGCCCACTGGTGCACTTCCAGCAAGAACAAATCGAGCCAACCCCATGAAGGCACCTGGGGAGCTGCTGGGCCAGCACAGCCAGAGAGCCTCCAGAGAGACAGCACATTAGACAAGGTGGCCCTGCTGTGCCATGTGAGATTCCCAGTGCCCCGGGGAGATCCAATTTTAGCCTCCTGCCAGCACATGCTTTACCATCAGTGTTTGCAGGAGGTGATAAACAGAGCAGGGGATGGTTCCCTCAGGCTTTTGCACTGGTTTGAAGTGAATCTCTCATTTAACATTCCCTGAATCCCTAATTTGTTTTTCCTGAATATGGTATTTTTCAAGTACAGCTTGTATACAGAGTAAGGAAAAATAGTGCTGGATAATTTATTAACCTCAAGGCAGAAATCCCCATCCAACACCCCAAAAGACACAGGATCACAGGAGCAACTCCAAAGTATAATCTGAAATGTCTTAGGTGAGAATCATAGAATTGTTAAGGTTGGAAAAGATCTCACAGATCATCAAGTTCAACCACCAGTCCAGCACCACCATGTTCCCCATGTCCTCAAGTACCACATGATTTCTGAACACTCACAGGGATGGTGACTCCACCATGCCTGGGGCAGCTGTGCCAGGGCTTGACAACCCTCTCCATAAAGAAATTTGTTTCTAAATTCTAAGATAAGACAATGAGAAGTTATGGCCAAATTTTAGGTTGAACATGAGAGGTTGTCAGGGTGCAGGAGAAGAAATGCAGGTCTTGTTCATATAAAAGAATCCCAGAGGAGAACACAACTTTGTAGTTGTGCTTACGTAGGGGAGGGACATGGCATGGTGGTTCCTGATGGGCTGAACTTACAGGTACAGGAGGAATTTCTCCATGGAAAGGGTGGTCAGGCCTTGGAAGGAGCTGCCCAGGGAGGGTTGGAGTGCCCAGCCCTGGAGGTGCCCAAGGCAGGACTGGCTGTGGCACTCAGAGCTCTGGGCTGGAGACAAGGTGGGCATCGGGCACAGAGTGGGCTCAGATCCTGGAGGTCTTCCCTAACCTACAGGATTCTGTGATTCCTGCACTTAAAACCTTAAAAAAACAACTTCAAAAAAGTCCCAAACAAGCAAAAAAATAGCAGGTACTCTTTAGAGCAGACAGCACGACAAAACCACTGCAATTTGATTTTTCTGACTCCAAAGGAGGATTGGCTCTGTCCAGAGTGAAGGCTTCTTGGGATTACAGCTACGTAAGAAGGTGGATATTGCCATGCCCTTTAGGACATCCCTCCAACAGGACTCTCCAGGCAGCTCCATCCCCCACACAGCCCCTCCAACCCCAAGGCAGCCTCAGTGCTGCCCATCTGTGTGACCCAGGGCTGCTTTAACCCCGTCCTGTGTCAGCACCATGAGCTCCAAAGTGACCAGAATGACTAACAGGACCTCAACACCCACAGCTTTAACCTCCAGGAACAAAGGAAGAAAGAGGCAGCAGGAGGAAGGAAGAGCAAATGGGGATCTGAGGAAATCCAAAAGCTGCTTTCAGAGCCCCTCTGATGGGGAGGGGATCCGAGGAGACGTAGGAGGACACTGCAGCTTTTTGGCAATTACGGGATGAGTGCCCAAAAGCCAACTGTGTTAGGAAGTTGTTCTTGCCCTGCACGGCACAAAGGGAGGAGCAAACACACCCCCAGGCACAAATTCTGCTGCTTAGAGACCTGAGCTATGGGCTAGGGCCTCCAAGCCCTGGAATCTCCCTGCTCATCTGAAGGCAGAGATGAACCAGTCCAGCAATAATTCCACACAGTAACATATAATGTACTGAAAATTATAAATAACAGAATCACAGAATGGTTTGGGTTGGAAGGGAGCTCAAAAATGATCCAGTGCCACCCCTTGCCATGGGCAGGGACACCTTCCACCAGCCCAGGTTGCTCCATCCTGGCCTTGGACACTTCCAGGGCTGGGGCAGCCACAGCTTCTCTGCCCACCCTCCCAGGGAAGGATTTCTTCCCAATCTCCAAACTAAACCTTCTCTCAGTTTAAATCCCTCCTCCCTTGTCCTGTCACTCTGTCTCTGCAGGAAACATTAAATCCCAGTGTGACCAACCTGCCTGAGGAATCTGCTGCCAAGGACAACTTATCAAAGCAGCAGGACCAAAATCCACAGGGTGCTGTTCTTCCCATCATCCTGCACTTCGAAAAAAAGGCAAAAGCATCCTCTGGACTCCTTTAAAGCCAGGGTGGGAAGGGGTTGCAGATGCAGAGAGGGAAGGGGGATGCAGGACACAGAGCCACTTCCCCCAAACCCACATTCCCACCTGAACAGCAAAGCTCAGGGAAATGCTGCAGATTCCCCACAAGGATCTCTTCACCCACCCCAGGAACTGTTACAATTATGAAGCAGCACATCAAAACCATAAAATTTTATCTCTTTCTTTTGCCATAAGGCAGCTCCAAACACTGCTCTGATTTTCTCTTTTCTCTTCCCTCTCCCCCAGAAATTCCTCACCACGATCAAATTATCCTCAGTCTCCAGCAGGACACAGGGAGAGGAGAGAAAGAACTGCAAGTCTGGAGATCTCAGGTCATTTCTTTGAGCCCTTTCCTCAGCCTGTGCTGATATTTTATTGCCTTGCTGAAAAGCAGAGGCACAAAGCAACTCCCATCCCTGTCAGCCCAAGGATACAGAACCCCAAAGTACAGCCTACAAAACAACAGCAGCAAAGACCCAGTTAGAAGAGCCATTAGAATATAAAATTTAGATTAGAAAAAAGGTAAATATAAATCAGGTCTGTGTGAAGAATCAGCCAGATACAGCATTCAGTAAGTTTCCCACCTCTATTAAATAAATAAATTGTTTTACTAACGTGCCATTCCCAATGTTTCCTCAGCACACGTGGATATTCCATATTAAATTTGCAAATCTCAGGCACTGGCAGGAGAAGCAGAGACAGTCACCCTGACTAATCTGAGCCAGCAGCTGGAGAATTACTGGGGATTCCATTTTTAGGAATAAGCAACTTTCAGAGTGGTAAGAAAACAAAAAGATAAAGCCCCACAAAACAGGGTTATTTATTTTGACAGCTGTGGTTTAGTCGCTTTAACTGTTTACGATGGTTTTAAAAGCAACTCTGAAATGGACTTGGTGGAAATCAGGGAGACTCACCAATGGCAGCTTTGGTGTGAGTGGAGGGGACAGGGTGGGGACTGGAGGGGACACTGGGGAAGGCTGTGGTGACCCCAGGGCTGCCCACTGAGGTTACAGACACCCCTGCAGCCACACACATTCATCAGTGACAGGATCCCAGGATCCCTGAGGTTGGAAAAGCCCTCCCAGCCCGTGGAGAGCCCACCCTGTGCCCGACGCCCACCTTGTCCCCAGCCCAGAGCTCTGAGTGCCACGGCCAGTCCTGCCTTGGGCACCTCCAGGGTTGGGCACTCCAACCCTCCCTGGGCAGCCCCTGCCAAGGCTTGATCACCCTTTCCAGGCAGAAATTCCTGCTCACATCCCACCTGCCCCTTCCCTGTCCCAGCCTGGGGCTGTTCCCTCTCCTCCTGTCCCTGTTCCCTGGGAGCAGGGCCCGACCCACCCCGGCTCTCCCCTCCTAGCAGGGACTTGGAGAGCCAGAAGGCCCACCCTGAGCCTCCTTTTCTCCAGGTTGAGCCCCCCCCAGCTCCTCCTGGTGCTCCAGCCCCTTCCCCAGCTCCATTCCCATCCCAGCACCACTCCCATGCCCATCCCTGGGTGGGTTGAGTGTCCCCTGCACCTCCCCAAGCACAGGCAGGTGACCATGACCCCAAGGTCCCCCCAGTTTAGCCCCAGTAGGTGTTGGTGCAATGGGGTATCCCAATCCCAGCTGGTTCCCATTGCTCCCACCTCCACAGGTGTCACATGTCCCCACTGCCACCAGCCCAGTCTGCTCCACTGGTTTAAAGTCAGTATTTCTCAGCTGAAATGACATCAAGTGAGCATTTACATATTTGTTTGCCCAAAGGCCACAGCAAATTCCCATTTCCAGGTCCTGTATTTCCTGTACCTGAAATGGGTCATCCTTTGAGGCACAGGGGGAGGTTGTGGCCATGCTCCTGGGAAGGGACACAGGGATGGGGCCCACACAGGGCAGGAATGGCTCAGACACAAAGATGAAGTCAAAAAGGGAAGGAGAGGAGAAAAACTCCCAAAACAAGCCCAAATTTGTTACTACAAAAGCAACGAGGAAATGTGCAGTGTTGAGTTTGTTTCAGCATGACCAGGCCAGAGAAGCTGTGGCTGCCCCAGCCCTGGGAGTGCCCGAGGCCAGGTTGGACATGGCTTGGGGGAAAGCATCTCCTGCCCACGGATGATCTTTAAAGTCCCTTCCAAGCCAAACCACGCTGTGATTCTATGAAATCCTCAGTAACCTTTCATTTTTCCTTGAAATCAGTGAAACTAGAGGAAAACAGATAAATTTCTATGTATTTTGACATCCAGTTTCTCATTAGGAAGATCTGTATCTTAGCTCTGAGATCCATCAGGAGTTCTGCAGATACCCCAGGACTTCATTAAATAAGATAAAGATCTACTCCATCAAGTGAGTTGTTAATGACACATCCACACTTCAGTGACATTGCCTGCACATCTTCCATGGGACTGAGCCTTGCCTGAAGAAAAACAAGGCTCTAATTCCTGGAAGCTCTGAGCCACGCTATTTTTGGGAAAACACCAGGCACTCATCTCATGGCTGAGAATGCCAGCTGGGATAAATTACTTTTACTTCTCCTGATCTTCCCCAGCACTTGGAAAAGAACATCTATTTTCTCAGTTTTCTGGCTGCTTTGCAGAGCTGTTGCCCACTATTGAACATCATTACATGCTAACAAACATAACAATAAAAACAACATTCCTCCAAAGCCATTTTCCTGAAAGGAAACTCCTGAAGAGCCCTCTCAGCTTCCAAGGAAGCAGAACTCCACATGACCCTGCTGCTCTGCCTCCCTGTGCTCACCTGTGCCACAGCTTCCAGGCCCAACCTCACCAGGGACAGGAGACCTGAGCTGTCACACTCAACTGTCAAGAGAACCATTTGATAGGAGAAGTAAAGGCAGTAATCTTGGAAAGGGGATTAAAACATATCTATATTCCCAATATTACCACATACCCTTCGAAGCCGTATCCAACCCAACACTGAACAACAGAACTGCTCCCTGCAAAGTGACTTTGCAAGACCCAACACAGCCAGGAAAGTCTCAGATCTTCCAAGAGCTGCTCCAGGCCATCCCACTGCCTGTTTCCCAGCCCTCAGGTGCCCTTTGGTGGCTTTGTACCATCAGGTGCCACCACAGCAGGTGCCAAACAGGACCCACTTATTTCTGCCCCATCCATCCAACCAACTTCCCTTCCCAAGGGATTAAATGCAGGAATTAATTCTTTCTGTGCCAGGGTGTCACTGCTGCAGGGCAGGGGCTGGACCATTCCTGCTGCATCTACAGAGGCAGGAAGAGCGGTGGAAGAATCCTGGAGCTCCTGACACAGCCACCTTAGGAAGTCACAGCTGATATTTTAAACCTCATAATTCCATTTCTACAGCCCAGAGTCAAGAACAAACCACAGCAATAAAGAGACAACCCTAAATCCTGCATTTCCTCTCCTCTCACCAGGAGATCATTAAAAAACAATAACACAACAACAAAACACAATAACAAGAGAAACAAAGGACACAAACTTTCATTTTAAGTTGTCCAACAGCTTCACTGGCAAGGCTTCTTTTTCCTCCAGGAATGCTTTTTTTAAAACCATTATCCCTTTCCCTACTTCCTCAAGCTCTTAGCTAACATTTACCACTTACAGAATTAGAACCAATGGTAAATTACCTCTTGGAGATGCTGAGAGCAGGAGTTGTGCTGCTGGTGAGCACAGAGCTCAGTGTGGATCCCTAAGGATGTGGCACTGTGAAAGCTGCTCACCCCAACTCTGCCAGGAAGAGGAGCCCAGAAGATCAAGATGTGGCCACACTGCCAGGCTGGGGGGGTTGGCACAGCCCATGACTTTGGTGCCAAACCCAACAGAGCAGTGAAGGTGCCCTGATGCTCCTGCAACCCCTGGCACTGTCCTGATTCAGGTCACCCCAACAAAATAACTCCCTTGTCCTTCTGATAAACCTTCCACCAGCCCAGGGTGCTCCAAGCCCCATCCAACCTGGCCTTGGACACTGCCAGGGATCCAGGGGCAGCCACAGCTTCTCTGGGCACCCTGTGCCAGGGCCTGCCCACCCTCCCAGCCAGCAATTCTTGGCTTTCTGAAGACAGACCCGAGGTTGGAGCTCCAGCAAGCACCTCCCCACAGTGACTCCAAAGGAGCCCCTTCTCCAGCCCCACTGCAAACACCACGGAGCCTTCCCAGTAAAGACATAGGGGAGAAGAAAAGCAGCGTGTTTTCCCACAAATATTCCCATTCCCTGAGTTCTGCTGCCAGTTGGAAGGACTCAGCACTTTAATGATAACATAACACAGCACACAGCAACATTTTCCTCTTCTCCTCACCGCCGGCAACCTGGGTGGTGGCTTTCCCATGCGTGTGACATCAAATTCACTTGCAGGCACATTCCCTACCATATCATTATGAATTTTTGCTACTAATTTGAAAAAGCAGCTTTTTAAATTTTTATATAAACCACTGAAATCAGCCACATAAAAAACAACAATCACCCAGGATAGTGACAACTGATATTAAACAGCTCCTCACATGTGTCCCGACACCACAAGACTCGTAACCCGCTGTAAGAAATCCAAATGACTTCAGTGCATAAAATGAACCAGATGAATTAATCATTGGCTTTTCCATCCTCACTCTGCAGTGTTATTAACCCAGGCTGAAAATCACGGAATGGTTTGGGTCAGAAGGGATCTTAAAGCTCATCTTGTTCATGTACATGAACCCAGACAGCCAGTGTGATGCTCACTGAGTGCTCAGCAATGTAAAGCCAACCTGGAAATGCCAAATAGCAGGTACAGCTCAGGGATTTTCCATAAAAATAGTTATCAATACCCCAAAGCAAGGGAAAATATCCTGCCACCGCTTTAATCCTGGAATTTCAAGGGGATGGCAACACCTCCAGAGTAGTTGCTCCAAGACTGAATTTGTTTTATCAACAGAAATCACTGCCCAGGCTTTGATGTGAGCCCTGAGTCATTAAAGGGAGACCTGTCAGTGAGGCTGGGGGCTGGAATTCCATAACTGGAACCATGTGGGAAGGCAGCCTGAACAGCAGCCCTGCTTACCCTGGTGATCCATCAAACACCTGAGGCCACGGGTGCTCACACCAGGAACACCCTGGGTGGAAGGGGGAAAAATACCTGCTTTAAAGGCATCTGCACTGTGCTGAGGGAACCACCAATTACTCTTGGTTAAAATAATTACAAACAAGCTGACTTTTAAGTGCTAAAGTAGTAAATTTTAAACAAAAAAATACTCTTCTCTAATAGGATCGTGGCATGGTTTGGGTTGGAAGGGACTGTAAAGATGATCTAGTTCCAAACATGGTATTGCTCAGATGGTCCAGAAGACCATTTAAAAGAGCCCAACATTTTTGGTGTGACACAGTGGCCCACTCTAAGCGACCACATGGCAGGGTAAGCACAGAATCTGTGATAAAACACTTGCTAAAGCATCTAGAGAAGTGGAAATAAAGAGAGCCAAGCACAGCAAAGCTCTGGACTGAGAGGAGGGAAAATTGCTGTACTCAAGAAGAGTCCAGATCCTCCTCCTGCTGGTACATCTGCAGAGAGGGCAGTTCCCAGCAATTATCTGGAATTTCTGGAGATGACACTTCTCTGGGAGTTATGGCCATCACAGGGGGCTCCCCAGAGGGTGACTGCTCAAAGTGACACATGTGACAAAACCACAGGGACACCTCCAGCTCTGCTGGCCTCAGCTCACCCGAGCAGGGCAGTGGGATCAGCAGCCTGAGATAATCCCTGGCACTCACATGAACCTTCTACTTCACAATTCTCTACTATAAATACATTATACAGCCTTCAATGTGTGCATGGCCAAAACTGACCACATTCTTCCACAGAACCCCAGGATCCCTGAAGCTGGCAAAGCCCTCCCAGCCCCCAGAGCCCACCCTGTGCCCCATGCCCACCTTGTCCCCAGCCCAGAGCTCTGAGTGCCACGGCCAGTCCTGCCTTGGGCACCTCCAGGGCTGGGCACTCCAACCCTCCCTGGGCAGCTCCTGCCAAGGCCTGACCACCCTTTCCAGGGAGAAATTCCTGCTCACATCCCACCTGCCCCTGCCCTGGCCCAGCCTGAGGCTGTTCCCTCTGCTCCTGCCCCTGTTCCCTGGGAGCAGAGTCCAATCCACCCCAGCTCCCCACTCCTGTCAGGGACTTGCAGAGCCAGAAGGTGCCCCCTGAGCCTCCTTTTCTCCAGGCTGAGCCCTCCCAGCTCCCTCAGCTGCTCCAACCCCTCCATGCCTGTCCTGAATTGATGCTCCCAGACTTGGCACAGCCCTCGAGGTGCCTCAGCAGTGCCCAGGATGTAAAACCCAGGTAAGAACAGAAAGCACTGATGGCCCAGGACTTAAAAATGAAACAAACCACTTAAGGAGATTCACATGCAGGATCATTTTCCAAGGAGAAAGTGCTCACCCTTGAAGGGCAGCACATGCCACGAGTTTTTTAATTTCATTTTACTTGAGACTCACTAAGGAGAAGTTCCAAATGCTGTTTGTGCTCCTAAGTCAGAGTTAAAAGGTGTTTGATAAAAACCTACCCTGATTCCTTCTGGCCATAAATCCAAAAGGTAAGATTGTGCAACATCAGTACTTCAGATTTAATAATAACAAACAGATGGGAAAATATTATAATAAATTATTCTAACTGCCCAAGCTGTGTGCCAGAAAGTCTTGGCCAAATTCCCCTGCTTAACTATCTCTGTACCATTCTCACTGCATGGACTTCTGAGCCTCTCTGTGCTCCTGGAGGTTGGAACATCAGCAATGAGCAAATCTCTTTTAAAAGAAGGAAATAAGGAGATGAAATCACTGCCTGAGCCACCCCACAGGGCTGACACAGCACTGCAGAACGTGAACCACCACGAGCTGTGCTTTAGCTCCAGCACAGGTTCCAAGGCCCAACAGCCCATGGAAAATCACCAAGGATGTGGCTTTACCTCTGCTCAGAGCTCTGGGTCACTCCTGGCTCTGAGGGGGAGTTTTAAATCCCAAATGTCACTCGGGATTGAACCTCACCCCTCCAGCTCCCCTCCCCAGGGCTCATCCAGCAGAGCTGGGAATGCTGGAGCCTTTTGGGCCAGAGACCCCTGTGCTGTGCCCAGAGAGGAGCCCCAGGGTGAACTGGGATGGGGAAACATCACTGGGAGCCAGTACCTGCCTCGGGCACAGCCAGGGGGTCTCTGTCCTTCCAGGGAAACATCAATCCCAGGGCTGCTTTTGCTCCAGTCCCATTCAAAGTGCACATCCTAAAGCACCAAGTGCTTTGAAGTGTTCTCCTCTCCCTGGCCACTGCCTGCCTGAAGAGCTGAATAAACCAGAGGAACAGCATTACGAATATTAATAAGCCATGTAAATGAGAGTATATTTATATTATATATTGTAATATAGGGGGCAAAAGGTGGTATTTTACAGCTTAACAAAGGGCAGAATAGATGGGAAGAGCCACAGCTCTGCATTACCCCCTCAGACACCTCCCTGGCATCTCCCTTCCCCATCCCTGCAGGAATTTTCCACTGTCTCCAAGCTCTGCTCTGTGCTCTCCTCTGGCTGAGATATCCAGCACAGCTGGGCAGATCCAACTGCCCTGACACTGCTCCAGATTTAAACCTGAATTTGGCTGCTGCTTCCCAAACTCTGTTTCACTAAACAAAAGGTCCTGCAGCGTTTGCCCTGCTGACAAGTGGCGGTGACAAGTGGCTGTGCCACCCCTCTGCCACCAGTGGCCTCCATGGGCAGCTGGGTGGCCCAGCAGAGCCACCATAACGATCCTCCACTCCAAAATAACATCACCTCAGTGACCCAAAACCAGGGAAAGAAACATTTCCCCATCCATTTCTACCCCTCATCCTTCACCTTCCCCACAAGGATCCTTCTGGCCATCTCCTCCCACCCTGGTCCCAGGTTCCTCATTGCTCACTTACTGCATGGCTTCTTTATCCCCCACTCCCTATTTTTTGGGGATCACCTCCATGCCCTCCTTTCAGCCCTCCCACACAGAAGTACCATCCTGTTTTTGGGTGAGCTGCAGGATGGCTTTTCCCTTTTCCCCCCTCAGTTCCCAGGGAGGTCTCTGTCATCCTGCCCCAACCCCTCTTTTCCAGAAGAAAAAAGCCCACATCTGCAGAAGACTGGGTGGTGACATCCCCCCAAATTGTTGCTCCAGGACCTATTCCCTTGCTGTTTCCCACCCATCCCTGGAAGGTCAGAGCCCAGCCTGCCCACGCAGAGCCTGGCTGGCCCCAAGCCAGCTCCAGGGATGTTGAGCAATCCATGTGGAGAGGCTCAGGCTGCAGGAGAAAACCACAGCCCGCTGGGGATCCCTCATCCTTCCTACTCACTCCATCCCAGGGCCTTCCAGCCCCACTCCAGGGCAGCTGCTGGATCAGACACAGCTCAAACTGACCCCAAAACAATCCTTATCTCCTGCCTGATAAGGGACACCTTCACTAGCCCAGGTTGCTCCAACCTGGCCTTGGACACTTCCAGGGCTGGGGCAGCCACAGCTTCTCTGGGCACCCTGTGCCAGGGCCTGCCCACCCTCCCAGGGAAGGATTGCTTCCCAATATCCCACCTAACTCTGCCCTCTGGCAGTGGGAAGCCATTCCCCCTGGTCCTTACAAATAGTCTCTCTCCATCTTTCCTGTCAGCTCCTTCAAGCCCTGCAGGGCCACAGTTCAGTCACCCCCAAACCTTCTCTTCTGCAGGCTATAACAAGGACAGGTAATTTTGGGATGCATCACAAGGACAGGTAGCTTTGGGATGCATCCAGGCACAACCCTGCTACAAAAGAACACCAACACACAAGAGACTTGCAATAAACCCCCAACTGCTGGAATCAAGGCCCAGGAGCCAAGGGCCAGCAGAGATTTCAGCACTGGAAATCACTTTGAAATCCTGACACTTATCTCTTCTGACTAACCTAAAATATGTACCTTGGCTGGCTCTCACTTCCTCTGACCGACTGGGAAGAGCACGGCTTAACACTGCGGTTTCCCCCAGCTTAGAAGCGGAAAAGAAACCCATGAGAAAATCATTTCACTAGACTGAAAATAAATAAATGGAGCAAATTTTTCAAAGAGCTGGAGGGAACGTGGTGGAAGGAGGAGGTCATGGATATTTGGTGAGGTAACATTCTCCTTACATCAAAAATCCTGACATGAAACTCTAATAGCGAGTGCTGGGAGAGATTGTCACAAAATCAGGGCATCCCACAGAGGGCTCAGGCACAGCAGCTTCAACTTCTGCACAAAGATGCCATAAATCATGTAAAAACACCCCAAATATTTTAACTCCCAGTTGCTCCAGTGAATTCCTGCCAGCCAGACTCTGGGATAGCAGGGAAAGTGGCAGCTCCAAGGCCTGAGCTCCCTGAAGTGACATCCTTGAGACACAACTCGAGCACAGCACCTGCTTTGCCTTGATCTTCTGCTTCAAGTTTTGCTCTTGGAGTTACTTTACCCCAAATGTGAAGTTCAGGTGATGCTGAAGGACACAGTGAATATTAAACTCACAAAGATACAGTCATTACTCATCTCCTTCACATAAATCCATTTGCTCCCATTTATGTGGGGAAAGATGGAATAGCTGGTTGCTAACCCCATGTCTTTCCCTTGCACAAACACATAAACATGTGCCATCTTTGATATAATAAGTGCAACTGATTATTCCCCAAATCTCTGAACTGTGACACAGTTTCCCTCTAATTTAAAAGTGGAAAGACAAAAAGAATCCCAACAATTCCAGAAGCGCTGACTTGGTTTTTCTGGTCCACAAATCTGTTCGACCCGGTTCATTCCCATGGATAATATCAAGGAAACAATATTTTTGGACAAAGAAGAAATCCACAGACAGCTCCATTCATGGGCCTGTTCCCTGCTCTGGGGAGATCAAGGAGTTGGGCACTTTGAGGAAGATCAAACTTGACCTTTGGCTCTCCCTGCGCTGCCCAACACCAACACTTCCACCAGCCCTTACCCAGGGAGCGAGCACAGAAAATGCAATCAACTTCAAAGCAGAGCCTTGTGAAGAACCACAGAGGCTTCAAAGGGGCCTCTGCCAGCACAAATACATGATTTAGCCTCTGGAGCACCAAAACTACCCTAAAGAAGACAAAAGAAAGGAAACAAGAAATCCCACACATCATTCCACCTCCTCCAGCAAGAAGAGAGCCAAGAAGTGCAGATGAGAGAAGGTGAGACACACGTCCTGAAACCAAACTCTTGCTTTATTGGCCAAGCCAATGGATTTTTAATATATGGCCAAAAAAAGGTGAGTACCAGATAGAAATGGGCAGGAGGACTGAAGTGTTCTTCCACTCCCATTGCCCAGCTGGGATTCTGCATGGAGGTGCTGCAGGTCTACCCACGGTTCTCCAGGCAAGGAGCTTTCCAAGCCTGACTGATTAAAAATGACAAAAGATCAAGGCCCTTGAACCTCACCCAAAGTGCAGTGAATTCGTGCTCCTCAAACACTCCTGAGGGAAAGCATCCAGAATCCAGAGACTTCTTCTCCAAATGCCACACACCAGATCAAATAAAAGCAGGATGAGTATCCCAAGGGTTGGATTCACCAACTTTCCTCAGAGCTCCACACACAACTTCCAGCTGCGCAGGGATGTCCAATGCCAAGGCCTCAACCCTTTAATTTGTAACTCTTCCATATACCTTGGGAACACCCAACAAGACTCACCATCTCCAAGAAAAATGGTGCTCCAAAACTTTACATGCAGAGCCATAATTATCCTCATAAATTACTGCCATAAAACTTTTATGTGATGCAGATCAGGTCAGAAAAAGGGCATTGGGGTGGTTAACGAGCCACAGATAAATCAGCTGCACAGCAGAAATGACAGTGTGGTTAATGGAAAATAAAACCTCCAGCAGCTCCTTGGATGCCCGTCCGTTTATTATGATTATTCGGGGGTTATTCTGCACATCGAGGTTTATTTAAACTTCAAAAAGATAGAAAAATAAAAATAAAACTTTTTCACCCTGAGTTTTTGATGGAAGAAAGCCTTGGAAGCAGCTCTGCCCAGCTCCCATCCATCCTTCCCTCCGAAGCCTGGCAGTACCACAGGGAACCTGTGTCTGCAATTGCTTAAACACTTGGGAAAGAAAAAAATCTCATTTCAAAGAGTTGTCTGAGTTTGGGTTTTAAAAATAGAGTACAAGGAAAAAATAATCACTTGTACAATATTTACAGGACACTTTCTGTGGCTGCTGTCCGAGGTCACTCTTGCTGAGAGACTTTGCTCCAGTTTTCCAGAGGGGAAATTCATCCTTTTGTGCAATGAAATAGGAACAACCAAAAGAGGGAGAAGCAACAACTTCCAAAAGTCACAACAACTGCTGGGACCTCTCCTAAGCCACAACCTGAATGAGGTCAGGGTGGTGACACCTGCCTGGGCTGTGGGACACAGGTGAGGACTCTGCAGGTGACAGTGCCCATCCCACACCTCCCATCCCTCCTCCCTGCCAAACCAATCCCAAATCCAAGCACAGCCAGTGCCACAGCAGGGCTGGGCAGGCAGAGCTCAGCTCTCCTGAAGGATGCACAGAACTGAGCATCTTATCAGTGGGTCATTAAAATTCCCAGTCCCTGGAGGAGTGGGGAAATTCATCACCCTCTCCTGGCCACGTTCCAGCTGGGGAGTGACATTTGATCTCCTTAATCCCTGGAATAAGTGGGTGTTGTGTTTGAGTCACCCCATCCCACACTGCCCCTGTGCAGCACCAGATGATGCTGAACCTCAGCCTGGCATGGTGGCAGCATTTTGGTGCTGGGCAGCACTCCCCTTGCCCACACTGAGCATGGAACAAGCTTTTCTCTTTGGGGAAAAAAAAAAACAAAATAAAGCCTTTTTAGCACAAACAAGTCCAAGCTGGGATGTCTGCACACAAGCCAAACCCTCCTCAAACCCATGAGCCTGACCAGCACCAGTGCCACTGCTGATACCCCCCTAAAGACTGTTAGCTGTATTTTTTAAGGAAGTGAGCTGGCACTTTCCTTCAGCCAGTCCTTCCCCTGCTCCTGCCCAGGAAGCTGCAGCTGGGAGCAGGCAGGAAGCCACGAGTTCAGTGGAAAGGCTTAACACAAATCCAGCCTAAGCTCAGCACAGCAGATAACAGAGAGGCTCAGGCAAGATAAGGAGAACAAGTGCTGGCTTTATAATCACCCAGGAGAACTCAGGGCCAGGGCCAAGCTGCTCAGGTGCATCTGTGAGCAGGTTCACTCTTACAGCAATTAAAGTTAATTCAACTAATTGTCTTTCTCAGAGTATAGAATCGTGGAATGGTTTGGGTTGGAAGGGAATATAAAGATGATCCAGTGCCACCCCCTGCCATGGGCAGGGACACCTTCCACCAACCCAGGTTGCTCCAGGTCTTGTCCAATCTATCCTTGGACACTTCCAGGGCTGGGGCAGCCACAGCTTCTCTGGGCACCCTGTGCCAGGGCCTGCCCACCCTCCCAGGGAAGGATTCCTTTCCAAAATCCACCCTAACTCTGCCCTCTCTGTTCAGAATCACTGCCCCTTGTCCAGTCACAATCTGCCTACAAGAAAAATCCCTCTGCCTCTTTTCTGACCCAGTCCCAAGTCACTTTTTTTGAGTGATGTGCAGTGACAGTGACTCCTGATTGGTCCATGCAGGGCTCAGCTCAGCAGATCTGCTCCCCCAGCAGCTACACCTGAGCTGAAGCACCACAGGCTCAAACAGGAGACACATCTCACCACACCAGCAGCACTTGCTTCCTTCTAACTGTGGTTTTTCCACATTTGGGTAGACAAGGATCCAACTCCTCTGCTTTAAATTGGAGAAAATGTCAATTAACTTTGACAATGCTTTTGATCTATGACACTTAATGAAGGAAAGCTCCACTCCTGCCAGACACCAAATCCAGTTCACCTTTTCAGCTCAAAACCATGGGATTCCAGGATCCCTGAGGTTGGAAAAGCCCTCCCAGCCCACAGAGCCCACCTTGTCCCCCAGCCCAGAGCACTGAGTGCCACAGCCAGTCCTGCCTTGGGCACCTCCAGGGCTGGGCACACCAAACCTCCCTGGGCAGCTCCTTCCAATGCTTGACTACCCTTTCCATGGAGAAATTCATCTTGAATTCTCCAAAGCACAAAATCCCTGCCTGCAAAAAGCAATTTTTGTTTGTTTCCTCCTCTTAAGGCAAGGACAAAAGTCAGTCACAAGAGCTGTGGAGAAACAATTTGCTTAGGGAAAGGGTTTCCCAGTTTCTGCAAGAGCAGCGTTCCCATTCCACCCACTTACATTCCTGTATTAAGGGAAAATAAAATCACATCCGCACGCCGGTCAGCGGTTACACAGGTCAAGATCCAAACAACATGGCAAAGGGCTGCAAGAGAATTCCTTGCATGGAAAGAGGTTGTTGGAAGGAGTTCTGCTCTCATTCCAGCACCACCATTTGCATCAGTCCTCGCTCAGAAGTATTTCATCCCTCACCAGCATTTGCATAATTGCCGCAATCAAAGGCGCTGCTGCACAGTAATAACCTTAATGGCAGATTTTTCCTTAAACATTCTTTTTAAAAGGTGCCTCCCAAGGTTGGTGTATCCACATGCCAGTAAAAACAAAGGTAGGAGATGACACTCGGGGAATGTGTGGTGTGGGACCAGTTGTTTTTCGTTTTGTCATTATTTCTGCTTTATCACACTCAAAATGTATCCCAGAACCTGCATTTTTGTCACTTAAACAGCACCCTGGATGGTACATGGGCATCTCTTTTTTTTTATTAATTTCTATATTTACTGTTTTCTTAGAGGGAAATCTGGCTCATTCCCAGGCTAAAAGCAGGTTTTTGGACTGAGATTCCAAATCTCACTCTTCAGTCTGCCTTCCCAGAACCCTGGGATGGTCTGGGTTGGAAGGGACCTTAAAGACTACCCAGTTCCAAGCCCTGCCAGGGGCAGGGACACCTTCCACTGCACCAGGTTTTTCCTGACAAGGAGGAGCTCTGGCCTGTTTCTCAGCCCCATGGAGACAATGGCACAGGGCTGCAGCAGCCTTGCCAGGTTTATTTTTAAGACAGGCAAGAACCACTGGCCCAGTTTTGAGTATAACACACAGCAAACAAGGTCCAACTGGAAGTGCCCAGTTGGGATTTCCACTGTGCAGCTCCTGAGCACTACCCAAGGTCTGTGTCCTCCAGAAAACACATCCAGCCCTGGGCTGCTCCACCACCAGCTCATGGAGAGCTAGCCCAACACCACAGGAGCATCTTGGAGTGGCCACCCCATGCACAGGGCAGCACCAGCACGAGGTTTGGGGGAACACCTCCACTCAATGAGGTTCTCCAACCAGCCCAGCCTGAGCCAAAGGCACACAGCCCTTTAATGCAGGTCTAATGACATGCAAACCAAACGCTCTGGTGAACAGGGAGAAAGGCTGGGGAGAGAATGAGACAAGCCATAAATTAGAGCGGAGGATATGAGTTCCATGCAGGCTGCAGTGTTGGGGTTAACGTGGGTCTGGAAGCAGTTTAGGCAAAACCTGGAGTGGCTGAGGGCCAGCCCCGAGCCGAGCTGCTCTGGGCTAATCGTTTCCTTCAGGCAGGGCTACTCCAGCACCCTAATAGGTTTTAATAAAAACTTCCAATTGGGCCAGTAAACCCCTCATTAAGCTGTTTTTAAAGCATGAATTTAAGAGCGGCGAGGGTAAGAGGTCAGGAGGAGGATTTAATTCAGAACGGCTGGCAAAAGGTGCTGTTGTGATTGAAAACACCAGAGTTCAAGTGTCCAGGGCCACATAAACATCCGACTCTGTCACTAGACCTGGGTAAGTGACAGCTTGAAAAATAGATTTAATAAGACAGAGAGAAAAGTTTCCCACTCTTACATGAGCAATAGGAACAGCAGATCCCAATATTAGCCAGGAATGGTGGGGAAGCAGCCCCGACCCTCCCATCCCACCACGGGGGAGGAGGAATAAACAGCACATCTGGGTGTTAACCTCAGCCATTCCCAGGGGCTCACTGGGACATTCTGCCCTGGGCTCTCCTGCTGGGAAGGGGACATTGTCCAGGAATAACAGAGCCCCAGGCATCCTCCACATCCCACTGCCACAGTCCCTGCCCACAGCACAGAGAACTCCTGGGGTAACAAGTGCCACTGGGTGCCAGCGTGAGAAATCACAGAATCACAGGATGCTTTGGGTTGGAAGGGACCTTAAATCATCCAGTTCCACCCCCTGCCATGGCCAGGGACACCTTCCACTAGCCCAGGTTGCTCCTGGTCTAATCCAACCTGGCCTCAATCACACTGAAGGATGTTCAGTCACAACTTTGCAAGGCAAACCCGTGCCAGGGAATCCTCCTGGGCAGCCTCACACACTGCAGATGGACCTGCAGGAACCCAAGGGGCAGCTGCAGGCACAGCTCAGCCCAGACATATCCCCACCTCAGCACACTTAAACCAAGCTTTGGACCTGCACTGGCAAACCTGACCTCAGTTACTCCATTTTCCTCCTTGACCACAGTGCTGCTCCCTGGGATAGTGCAAGTCCCAGGAAAACTTCAGCCCTTCCTTGGGAACGTGCTCACAAAGGAGCAACATCTCCATCTCACACAGCAAAAGCCAGAACCCCAGCTGTGCACTCTAACATTTCATTTTATGTCAATGCACATCTAAAATTCAAGATCCCTGAAGACCTTTTAAAAGAAAATCCTCCTTGGAACAATTTGCATTGAAGCAAAGAGTGAGGATTTAACAAGTGAAGGAGAATTACAAATACTCGGCTCTCAACTTTTTATTCTCCTTCTAATCAAAACACACTTCAGCTTAAATTCTGAGATAATAAATGCAATATAAAATCTGGGGGCATTTTGGATATGAACAGTTATTTGCTCAGTCCATGCTTACAGATTATGGAATAAAACTCGGAGTTTAATTCAATTGTCTTCTCTGCACACCAAAATGACCAAGAAAGTTTAATGTGAGAGGGGAGAAAAAAAAACCCACCCTTTTACTTTTCCAATGTGCTTCTAATTCTGGCCATACAGTTGGCTGCAAGGAGGGCAGGAGCAAGGCTCCCTGGAACAATCCCTAAGGAAACATTTGCTTTGGCTCCAAAGAGGACACTTGTGTGCATCAAGACTCAAATAAGATCAGCTGCTCCCCCACTCTTTCTGCTTAGTGATCCCATTGATAGCATGAGGTAAACAGATGCATTCCTGTCTTTTCTGGGTGCTCCTCGCTGGGAATTGCTGATCCAAGGGGTATCCAATGGCCATGGGGGTGACCATGTGGAGTCAGAACCTCTCTGGACACTGACATGATTTTCCCACATCACACCTGGAATTTTATTCTACGCAGATATTTCCATCCATTCCAACTCCCTGAATCCTCAGTTTTCCTGCTTAGCTTCCACTCCCATCTCGTGTGCCCAATATCTCAGGACACCAAAGTGCCTTCTGAGTATCTGGGGCTACTTAAAACAGTGAGGCAGAACAGAAGAAAGGACAAGGAACCTCTAAAAGATCATCACCTCTTCCAAGCCTCTGATACAGCAGAGATAATAAATCACTATATTAAATCAGATTTCCACTAGGAAAGAAAAGTCTTTGGGGAAAGGAGTCCAAAGTAACACCACCACACAAAACACACCCATAAAACCAAATTTACACCCAAATAACAACAAATAAAGCCTAAAGCCAGCAGAGCTCTGCCAGTTTCAGAGCAGCACCAATGCCAGGCTGACACCTTCTCCAGGATCTCCATCCCAGAGCATCTCTCCACCTTCCAGAGATAAACACCCAAGGTGGAGCTGTGCCCTGGGGAAGCTCTTGCATGGCTGTTTCCCACCTCCTCCCCTCCACTGGGGTGTTTTTCATCACTCTGCCCCAACAGCAGGCAGAGCAAAGAGCAAAACCTGGGGCCAGACCAGCTGATCCCCTTTGGCCTGACAGCTCCTTGTCATTTCCAGACTCTGGAGTTCTTTAAAATTCATAGGGACAGCCTGGAGCTTTAAGAGAGGCTACCAAAACCCAGGCTAAGATGTATTAAAAAAGGACACTTCCTGGAGGGGGGTAGGAAACAGTCAGCATTTACAAAGAACTCTCCAGGAATTTTTTTTTAAGGATCTTGCTTTGAAGTAGATGCTCCCAAAGAATAAGGCCTCCAGAGCTCTGCAATATTTAATGGACCTCTCCAGCAATGGCTGACAGTGTTGTTGTTTCAGCTATATTATAACAAAAATATTGTGGTTTTCCTGTATTCTAACAAAAGGAACTCAAGATTTACATCTCATTCATCTTATTCCGAAGTGGCCCTTAAGCCAAAAACAAGGAAGGGAGAGACCCTACTGCGTACAAAGGACTTCAGTGATCCTTGAGGGGTGGCTCTCACTTAGGACATAAAGAAAGGCCAAAAAAAGATGAAACACCACTGGAAAAAAGCAATATTTGCTACAACCATCAGTGAGAGAGGCTACTCATCTTCTGGATGTTTTCCACTGAGTTAAAGCTGAGTGTCCCCAGCAGAAGTCTGGGTTTGTGTTGTCCAGCTGGTTAAAATACCCCCTCACCATGGGAGTGTCCTCTGAAATACTTCATGGACAGTGGGAAAAGGGGTCAAACCCCCATAATACAAATGGGCTTTAGGTATTCTTGTGCCTTCCATTACAACAGTTTGCACTTGGGACTGGCTAGTGACAGCTTGGGAACACAAACCCCCTTTCCAGGACCCTCCTGCCCCCACCCATCCCATAGTAGGGAGAAGACACATCCAAACAGGCTGTTCTAAGACATTCTACCAGGGCAGCACTTCCCAGAAAATCAGCAGCACACTGGCAGTTCTCCTGGTATTTCCACAGACAGGAATGTTTGCCACCAGGATTTTTAACTTTGGGAAACCTAATGCCAGAAAAAACCCACCGTGGGCAAAGCAGGAATCAGCCTTCCCAATCTCCAAGGGAGCAACAACTGCACCACATCCCAGTGGAAAAGCCCATGATGGAAGAGCTTCTCAACATCCCTTTCCATAGGGAAATGTAACTGGAATCTGGGAGAAGAGGGTCCCTCCCAGGCATGTCCTTCAGACCCTGCCTCAGGCTTATTTAGCTGTTCATGTGAAATACAACCCCCCAAATGAACCTGTTGGCACTTCCACAACCCTCCCACCAAGTCTCCTCCAACCCCAACTTAGAGAATTCCCTTTAAGGGCTTATGGGCAGGAAGAAATTCAGGGAAAGGCAATCAAAAACTTCATTAAAAAAAAATACTCAGAACTTAAACATTTGACAGAGCAAGCCTGAGCAGAGAAGCTGGAATAATGTAAAAGCTACATACCCACAAATGCACCAATAAGCTACTACTGCAGATTTTGTTCCATTTTTATTCACTTACCAAAGGAATACCTGCAAAACAAAATCAACAAAAGGCAAAACAATTACTAATTTCATTGATAACTCAAGGAAACCACATCTTGTATTAGTTTTATTTCTCGTGTCACGTGGTTTGAGTTTCAAAACACTGTCCAAGGACACAGCAACGTGCCTAAACCACAAAACACACAACTCCAGTGGGAAACTGCTGCTACCTGGAGATGGAAGAGCAGCAAATCCCCAAATTTGTGGGGAATTAAAGTGATATTTAGCAGTCCAAGCAATAGGTTGCCCTTGCTATGATGGAGATGCCAAAGCTGCAGACCCAGAAGGGGCACCACAGTCCCAAATCCCAGCAGTTCACACAGGGCTGCTCCTGGTCTCCTCTGGAATTACTGGAATTACCTTTAGCCTTCTCTACACCACAGAGATCTTCTCCAAGGTTATCAGTTCCTACTGAAAGTAAACCCCAAAGTTTAACAGCTTTTAAGCTGCTGTTCTTCACTAACTTGTGTTTACTCTCATTACAGCTCAATCCCACACCAGGGCTTTATTATTTGTATCTTTTACATCAGGATTATTATTATTAGTGTAGTGCACATCACAACAACCCAAAAACAAACAAACAAAAACCCAAAAAAACTAAAACCCAGCCCCAATTCTACAGATTTTCAGGAAGATTTGCTGCTACTGAAATGACCCTCACTAGATGTGTTAATCTGATACTGGGTAGTTCAATTAGTCCTGAAATCCATCAATCTGAACATCTCACACCATAGTCAACAAGTTTCACACAGAGCTCCTGATGCAGAGAGGACTAACTAGAAATGCACAGCACTTTTGGACTTTGCTCATCCAGGCAGTTCTTTATGAAGAGCTCCCTCAATGCTCTCCACCAACCCCCAGCAACCAGCCTGGTGTCTTGGCACAGCAAAGCACCCCAAGGCTCATTTCCAACACACACAGGGAGGGATTCGTCAAATAGCATGTTCTTCAGAACCACACAGAGGTTCCTGACATGGGCCTGCTGCCCTTGACATCAGTGCAGGCTCCAGAGCCCATCATGTGAGGCCAGCCCAACACAAATGCCAAGGAAACCAAGCCCAATGGCCCACTCCAGATACAGCAAAGCAGCAGGAATTTCTCATTTTTTATATAGGTACAAACAGCCAGGTACCCAAATCCCACAGATTTCAGGCTGGAGTTTGGAACCTAATTGCTGTTTTCCCTTTTCAAGCTCCTCTATAAGGAGTTAACAGTGGGTTTATTTTTATTTAAAAAGTGAATTTGTGTCACTACTGCCTGTCTTGGCATCACAACATTCCCAACAGATAATGACAAGTGAAAACGTGGATGTGATTTTGCAGCCTTGAGGGGCTGGGGGCAAATTTCAGCAGAGGAATTTTTGAGCTGCGCTATGTCAAACCCAGAAATTTTGCAAATTCAAAGAATATTCCATATGGATTGTCTAAATCAAACTAAAATGTGATGTCATGCCTGTTTTCTGGTGGGAGAAACAATGTCATGAGCCATTGGAGGCAAAATTCGTGTCCCTTACACTGTCAATATCAGCTGGGAACCATAAACATCACCAAATATTTGGGTTAAATGCTTTTCACCACTTTGTCATGCTGATTCATTCTAGCTCAAGTATATTCCTGGAAAGCAAAAACTGATTATTCCTGATGAAAACCCTTCCTTGCTGCCCTTGCAGCAGAGCCCAGCTGGGTTTGGGGAGAGAGCTCAACAAGAGCTTCCATGGCCCCAAAACCCCCCATGGACAAAGGCACAGGGAGCTCCCAGACCCACCTGGCAGAAAACATCACCTTTTCCACAGAACTCCTTTTTTCCTGCATGCAAAGCACCTGGGATGGTGGTTTCTATTTGCCCAAGGAGGAGGAAAAGCACATGGGCCAGACATGCCCAATAAACTCCCATTCCCTTCCTCTCAACTACCCCAGAGCTACCCAGGTTATTTAGGACAGGGATTCCTCTTCCAAGCCTGGAAAACATTCCAAACAGAATTCCAAAGAGCCCTCAAAGCTTTTTTGGCAGCTCTTGGACCAACACCTCACACGGAACTCAAATCCACAGCAGAGCTGGGCCTGGCCCCCCTAACCAGGGTCATCTCACCTGCCCTTTAGGTCTGCTCTGCTCTCACCTCCACTGCCCAGGTTTGGGAAGGGTGTAGGCAGGAGGACCCCCAATCCCTTGGATAGCCCATGGCCTACTTGGGGACACCGTTTAGTGGTGGACTTAGTGCCAGGTTAACAGCTGGACTTGACCTTGAGGTCCTTTCCAACCTAAATAATTCTGATTGTTCTTGCCCCTTCAAAGAGCCCCTAATTAAAGGCATAAACCCCATGACCACCTGCACTGAACTCAACTGCCCCAACCAAGAGGAGAAACCTCACATTTCCAGGGCTGGAGGACTAACCCAGCCATGGCATCACCCTGCTCCTGCCCAGCCATTCTGCATTCCAGGTGAGCACATAGAGAGGGACAAGCCCCTCTCAAGGACTGAGGCTAAACCAACACCCAGCCTGGGGCAGGGATGGGAAACCTTCCACGTGCTGGGGGGGAGATGCTAAATGATTCATTTCTGACATCAGCCCTGATTAAATTTGAATGTCTCAGCCCCAAATATGGTTCTCATTAGCCTCATTAGTCCCCAGTTGTACTGCAAGGCAAGGGTGTCACATGGCATTAATCTCTGCTTTCATTAATGGGTCCTATCAAGAGCTCAGGGCTGCTCTCAGCGCTCTTTGAAACCGATCCTCTCCCTCTCTTCTGTGCGGGGTAGGAAGTGCCAAAAAGCAGCTTCCTGCACAGGAAGGATGACCCCCTGAGATCCTGCAACTTTGGGTTTACTTTTCTAGAGAGAATCTTTTCTTTCTGGGCAAGGAGGGAGGGCAGCTCGGAGGAAAAGGGATGCGAGGCTGCGATCCGCAATAACAAAGAAATTCCTGAGGTTTATTGCCAAGGCCAGATAAAGGAGGAAGATATTCTAAGTTTTCTTCTTGTTGTTGTCATTGGGATATTTAGGAGAGCTGGAAAAATAAAGCCAGGTTGCACAAAGCCCTAAAAAACCCCTCTAAATGACTCCAGCTTAGCACATGCATCAAGGTGAGATTTGTTAATGGGATTTATCAGAAGAACTTAGATCCTTTTTTTAATATACAAATTGCACACTGGATTCAGAACAACATTAAATTTCTGCTCCCACTTCAAGCTTTCATATCTGTAAAGCTGGTATCAGTTAAGCCCTGCATCCCTCAGTACAAGCCTGTATTAACTCCAGACAGGCCAATAAAGCAGGATAGAGACTGATGGAAAGAGCTTGCCAAGGTCACCCGGTTAAGCACAGCTGACACATCCATTGCTGCCTGCACACTGATGCCAGAGAACTTCCCAAGTGTGCTGATAAAACCCAGGACACCCAGGTTCTGTTCCCTACTTGCACAGCTCCTGATCTTTCAGAGCTTCCTTGCTCAGGTCCATGCAAAAGAGTCTGACTGAATTACCCAAAGTGCTTCACAAACCCTGCCCAGCCCAGGAAAGGATCCTTCACTCATCCTCATCTGCATCTGGGCCACTGGAAGCTCCAAAGGGAATTCTTTCAGCTCTATTTGGTGTGTCAGAACAGGACTCTTTAGTCCAGAGGAGGCACCAGGATGATCACAGGAAAGGCTGAGAGAACTGGGATTGTTCAGGCTCGAGAAGAGAAGGATCCAGGGAGACCTCAAAGCCCCTTCCAGTGCCTAAAGGGGCTCCAGGAGAGCTGGAGAGGGACTTGGGACAAGGGGGAATGGCTTCCACTGCCAGAGGGCAGGGTTGGATGGGATATTGGGAAGGAATCCTTCCCTGGGAGGGTGGGCAGGCCCTGGCACAGGATGCCCAGAGAATCTGTGGCTGTCCCAGCCCTGGAAGTGTCCAAGGCCAGGTTGGAGCAACCTGGGCTGGTGGAAGGTGTCCCTGCCCACAACAGGGATTGGGTGGGCTTTAATGTCCCTTCCAACCCAAACCATTCCATGATGATTCTATTCACACTTCAAGTGCTGTGCCCTTGTCATAAAATACATCACAAACCAACATGCTTAAAAATGGATAAGATGTTTTGCTCAAATCCAGACCCAAATTCTGCTTCACAGCCTGGAATAAGAAACTCAGGACATCTGTCTCTAACCTGTACTTGGATCACACCAGAAAAAACCCAAAGTGCTTTCATCTCAACACCCAAAGCTGTAGAATGTAAGAGGAAAGGAAACAGGGAAGAGGTTCATTTAATGGCCACTGCTGCCCTCCTGGAGAGGGAAACAGCCCTGAGCATCTCCTGAGCCCCAGCAGCTAATGGAGCTCAGCCTGCCCCTGCCCCAGCTCACAGTGATTAAAGTCCTGCATAGGTCAAGTGCTTTTTAATGAGACACACAAGCCTTTCTTCTTTCTCTGTTGCAAATGAACTTCTGAGGATGGCAATTTAATTGCAATTAAATTACAAGCCTCAGAGACAAGCTTCCCTGACCTGCAGTACATTGTCCCTCCAATAGGTCCTTTCACATGAAAGTTTCAAGTTATTATTCCATCAGCTAAATATGAAAACACACCAGGTTTGGGGGGCAGAGACAGAGGCATCTCTTCCCCTCTGTGCTGTAGCAAAGTGTTGGAGCACCAGAAACTTCTCAGGAACAACCTGGCCATGGGGGCTTTGAAAAGAACACAAGCACAACTCTATTTCTTATTTCCTGCAGAAAAGTAGGTGCTGCTCAGAGTTATTTTACCCTAAATACCTGTTAGCAGCAGCTCCACCTCCATTTCCACCAGGGAAGAACCCACTGATGAGAACCCTGCAGCCACTTCTGCTCTAACATTTTATTTATTGCCTTGTTTAACCTGTTCCCTTGAGCTCTTGTAACTCGACCAGAATCTTAGTCATGAAAGAAAAAAAGGCAATAGGATTTAAAAAGCCACAATTCCAGCTTTTCTATCAAGTGTCTTAAACTGTGCTCCCCAACAGCGGGCAAGGAGCTTTGTAAAATGAAATTACACAATAACCAAGGGAAGGGAAGGGCTTTCAGATGCCATTTGGAAATGCTGGGGGGAGGAAACAACAGAAGAAGAAGCAGATCAGTGGCAGAGCAGTTAGAAAGTTTGTTTATATAAGAAAATGTAATAGCTCTCTGGAGACACCTTACTGTGGGATAAAAGTGAATTTATTCCAGAATTACCAATTCACTTCACAAGTGCATTAGTTATGCTGGTACAAAAATGATTTAAGTTCTGCTGGAATGACTCTCCCAAAGAGCTTGTCCTGCCACAGGAGCTCCATGGCCAGGGTCCATCTCCACAAACACATCCCAGCAGAAACCACAGGGAACAAACCCATAAAGGGGGGTTTCATGGGGTCACCTCCAACAAAGATTTTCACTTTTAAACAAAGGGCAGGTTTTCCCAGCCTTGGTAAACATATGACAAGCCATTAATATTCAGGAGGGAGGAAGGGGGGAGAGAGGCAAAGCCATTTGCACTGGACCTGGGCATTGAACCCAGCCAGGGATCTGCAGGCTACAAACATGAGGAATCCCCACAAAGTCTTTTTAAGCACCTTCACCAAACAGCTTTTACTCTGCTCAAACTGGGGCTGCTTCTTACTACTATCATTTTACTACTGCATAGCTTGCAGAAGTGACAGGGAAAATCAAGGTTAAAATTAACATAAGGATTCAGCACTTCACTCAGTGGGTCAGACATTAAATATCCCCTTGCACTGGCAGGTTCTTGACAGTCTCCTCCAACTTCAAAAGGAAAAGTTCAAAGGGGCAGATGGAAAAAAACCCCCAACCAGTATTTTAAGACAGGCACACTGAGCTCCTGATGGAAGTGTGACACCACGAGTGTGGCCCATGACCCAGAGAACACGTCCAGGTTCAGTCTGAGCAGACTCACAGCTGGTTTGGGAACTCTGTGCCCAGAATTACAAAAGCTTTCCACTTTCAATCCTGGCAATCCCAGCCCCACATCTCACAGGTACCTAAATTAATATGCTGTTCTGTGAAAGCTCAGCTGAGTTTGAGAACCACCAAAGTGCATCTTAGTTCAGACAGTTCAGGGCCAACAACAAACTGGCACATCAAGAATTCAAGGCCAGGACACTGTCCTGGTCCCAGCTCTGAGGATTTCAGGTTGCCAAAGTAATCCTTATCCTGCAGGACCCATCACAAAGAGGTCCCATCAGCCTGTTCCAGGAGCAGCTTGCCTGGGGTTAGAGGACTCTCCAAGCCCTTCAGCTGGTCCCGTGCTGTGCTGTCCCAGCTGTCCCCCAGCTCCCAGGGTATTCCCCAGCTCCCAGGTGGTACCAGGACAGGCAGAGAGTGTGTCCTGCCCTTCAAAGGACAGGGTTTGCTCCTCTGAAGCTTCCCCTGACTGAGCCCAAGCCAGCTGGACAGCAGTTGAAAGAGCCTCTCCTCCAGCAGCACCCGCTATCTGGAGACTCCAGCCCAAAACAAATAGGAACATTTACAATTGAAATAGAAGAGAGAGCAAAGGCGATAAAAGGAATAAATTGTTCCTCACTGGCCCTAAAGAAGAGAGCTCTATTCCCCCTTATCATTCCCCATCTTCCTTGGGCTGGCTTGCCAGGCACCTACAGCAAAGGACTTGGCTGGGAGGAGGGACCCCACGGTCTGTGCCCAGCCTGGCCAGGGGAACAGGAACATCAGCATGTTCAACAACTAAAGCACTGTGGCCACTCGAGGAATTTCCTCCTCACTTCAGCTGCCTCTGCTATAACTCCAGCCAGGAATGCCTGACAACACTGTCCTTCCCCACCTTGTAAGATCTGTGGTCTTCTATTTTGGGGAAGCACCAGAACTCCTGCAAACCCCTCATTGTGCCCAAACTGACAGTAAGACAGTTAAAGGCTCCCTGCACAAAGCAGGGTGAGAAGGGAGATTTAAAGCCAGCCTTGGCTTTAAGGGCAGTGCAGCCAAACCAGGTGAGATTTTGGGTACTCTCAGCTCATCCCTGCTTTGCTCCCTGCCTGTGTTTACTTGCAGTGGGAGCACCCAGCATGCCTTTCTCCAGGGAATTCCATGTCACACTGTGTGCACAATAATAATATGGTTCTGACCACGCAGTGACCCATTTCAGAGGATGTAATGAAAAATGTAACCACAGCTCAATCAACTGGGCTGCTGGGTTGCTTTGATTCCTTTCCCCACTCCTTTACAAGAACCACCTAATTTCCTGTTTCATCTATAATATTAAGAAGAGAAGGAGTTGAGGCAACATCATCTATACCCCCCCCTTTCCTCCCTTACCCCTTTCCCAGAAGAACCCGACCCAATGCCTTGCTGAGTTTTTGCTGAACACCAGGAGCACCTGCCTGTGCCAGACTAAATTTTAAACCCCAAATCTGAAGTAGCAAAGGAGGAAACACACACAAAAAAATAATACAGCTTTATCTCAAATATCAAGAGTCAATTCCTTTCAACCACAGCACCCACAAAAGGCAAACTCGGGCTCTGTGTGAATTCCTGGTGGGCAGATCATTGTCTCGGAGCTGGAAAGAGCCCCAACACTTGGCCAGGAGCTCCCTCCCTGCCCAGGAGGAGCTGTGTGGACAGGCTCTGCTGGACACTGCCTTGGTGGAAGAAGTGGGAAAGGCTCCCCTCTCAATCCACAACCCTTAAAGACTGGAAGGATGCCAAAACAGCCACTCAGAGGTCAATAGGCACAATAGGAATTATTTGGGGAAAAACTCAGGAGTTCTGCAGGACTGTCACCCCTCCCTGGCAGAGAAGATACCCCCTCCTCTGCCTGTACCAGGAACAGCACATGGGAACAGAGGAACAGCAGAGCCCAGCACTGCCCAAAGAGACAGAAAAACACAAACCAGCCAGATTCCCTTAAAATCAAAACTGTAATGACATTACAGCCCCAGCAGAGCCCCAGCAGCAGCACAGGGAGCTCTCCAGAAAGCTTGGGGGCACTAATGAAGAAAGCCTGTCATGCTCATGTCTTAATTATCCCACTGCTTCAGGAGTAACAGGAATCAAATCATCACCCTCAGAGTCCCTGCAGGTCCAGCTTTGGGCCACAACCTTCCCCTCAAGCTGCAAAGGTTTTATTGGGATTTTTTTCCCCTCCCAAACAAAAAAGAAGATTTTGCTGCTAGAGAGCCACAGTTCCTGTACCTCTGGAAACGAGCAGGATGATGCCTGAGTTCTTGTTCTGTAACATAAATCACCCAGAGAATAGCCAGGCAATTCTGCAATAACTTGGAAATGGGCAACAGAAAACCATCCACCAAGTTATTTTTCAAAATTTGTGGCTGGCTTTCACAGCCTTAGGGTCATGCTGAGTTAAGAGCTCAGAGAACAGAGCTCTTCAGAAAGCTGAGCCTGTTGTCCTTCACCCACTTACATACCAGCTGGAGTAGGAGAGGAATGAATGGGACAGGACACGTCCCAGGGCTGCCCAAGCACATGCAAAGCCTCAAAATCAAACCCACTGGGCCCATCTGTAGGAAATGTGTCCTGTTGTGGGGCCAGAAGATTTGGGAAGAGCACCCCAGTGACACAGCTTGGGCACCTCTTCAGGCCACAGGCAGAGAGGCACCTCTGGAGGGGAACTAATGAAACTTGGGGTTCTAAGGGCACATCCTCTTTCAACCAATATATTTGGGGCCTTAACAAAAGTGAGGACCACCTAAACCATTTATTTTGGCCCCACAGCCTTTCCCTGCAGGCAGCCACTATTCTTCCTTGCCTTTTTCCCCCCACAGACTCTCTGTACTTGAGTGTTCCAGCTCTTCTGGATAGAACTAAAAACTGAGAAACCATCCTAGGAGTAATTATTAGGGGAGTTCCCTTACAGTAAGTACTGCACAGCATGGATAACACACAGCTTGGTACATTACAGAACAACCTGAGAGGGAAGGGGCCCACAGGGATCATCAAGTCCAACAACTGCAGCCAATTTACCTCTCTCAGAGGGCAACAGAAATCAGGGGAGATATGCCAGGTAAGGGAGAGCTGGGACATTCCCATAACTCATTTCTGCTTTCCTTCTCTCACATTCCTACACAGTTCCTAACCAGATTATCAACCTCAAATGTAACAAAGTCAACATGCACAGCAAACAGCCCGAGACACCAAAGAAAAACCAAGCCTGAGCACCTACCAGATCTGTCCAACGTTGACCAGGGAGAGGTAGAGAACCCACAGGATGGACATGAGGACCATGTTTGCACATCCAGTCACCAGCACAAAGGATGACAGTGCCAGGCCAACCAGGGCAAGGTAGTCCAAGGTGCTGTCCATGTCAGACCAATCCAGAAACCAGATGATGGTTGGTGCATAGCTCAGGGCATCCAGGTTTATCTTCCCTTTGAAATACTTCTTGATGCTCTGCAGGTACAGTTTGCAGGGCAGCAGCCCCTTCTCTCCTATGAGCTGCTTATTTTGATGATATGCCACCAGGAAGGCCACAACTACAGGGAAACAGAGAGGGGAAAACTGTGTTAGAAATCATCCAGGCTGAAGGATGCATTTCGAGTCCTGAGTTACAGAAGTGTATTAATGTCTCAGAAGGAACATTCAAGACTCCATTGCCATTAAAATCCAACTCAGTCATCGTAACACTCAAATGGAAGGTTCCCTGCCCATGGCAGGGGTTGGAACTGGATGATCTTTCAGGTCCCCTCCAACCCAAACCATTCCATGATTCTATGATTTCGATTAACCACGATGCAGAAGGCAGAGGAGTTCCATAAATTGTCGCTCCCTTCACACCAGCAAACAGCAGAGTCTGTCTGAGATAATTTTCTCCAAGTTCTTGTCCCAAGTCCCTCTCCAGCTCTCCTGGAGAACCTGCAGGCACTGAAAGGGGCTCTCAGGTCTCCCTGGAGCCTTCTCTTCTCCAGGTGAACACCCCCAGCCCTCCCAGCCTGACTCCAGAGCAGAGGATCTCCAGCTCTTGGAGCACCTCCATGACCTCCTCTAGACTTGCTCCAAAGGTCCATGTCCTTCCTGTCCTGAGGAGCCCAGGGCTGTTCCAACCACACCTCAGTTCTTTTGGCAGTGCAATGGTTAATGGTTCTCCATCACAACTGCCACAGGCAGTAGCTCTGCTATGGGTTGACTTTCTGGATCCTCTCATGTCCTGGGAGGTTGGAAATACAAAGTCTTAATATTTTCCCATCCTCTAAATTGCTACTTTTTCCACATCCCTGCAGCTCTGCCATTTATAGTGTCTGTGCTCCAGCACTGGACAATCTTAGAACAACCAGCTGCTTTTTTTAACAGCACAGAAGCAATTTAATTACAGATTATAGACCTAGAATTTGATGTTCTACAGAGAAAGTTGGTCAGTTTGTAGGGATTAGCTCATATTTTAAGAATCTCCTCCCGTTCCCAATTTGCAGTTTGGAACTGCAATAATCTCCAATTCTCAGGGAAAAAAAAAATGATGGAGGCCAACATTCCCTGATTAGGCTCCATGCACTAACATGCCCATCTTTCAAACATTATCAAACCCCAGCCATGGCACGCACAGCCCTACCAGAGCTCTTGCAAAAGGCCAGTTTGTTTCCCCCCCAAACCTCCCTGGTTAATGATCAAATTTGTTTCCTTCCTTATCTGAGCAGTGTCACTCTGCAAACAAGAATTCTGGTGTCATCTGGTCGCTGCCTCTCACTGGGAACACTGAAATTAAACCCCCAGTTCAGGCCTGGATTGCCAGTTCTTTGAAGTCTTAAGTAGCAACCAAAAGTCTGCAGCCCCAGGGAATAAAACCCAACGTCCCCTTCCCCAGTCACAGACAAAGGGCTCCACTGGGGTTCACTTAATCCACTTAACACTTTCCCCAGCTCTCTGCACACACCAAGTATTTTGTTCTCATTTGGAAAACCACTCCAAGTCATAATCCACCCCAGAGGTCACTGGGAGGGTTCCCTTTGATTCCAGCAGATCCTGATGGATTCCAGCGATGACACACCAAAGTTGGCAGTTAATTGGCTGCATCTCTTCCCATCCATCTTTTATACACAGGGAAGGATTTTACAGACTAATAAAAGATACACAGGCTATTTTACTCTATCATGGACAAGAGAAATTGATCACAACCCGACAGGGTCAGTTCTGGACCTGATTAATAAAATTAATTTTATTCATATTTTCTACCAACATCCAGTTCAGCACTACTGTGCAATCACAAAGCCTGATACGTGAAACCAGCAGAAATATGATGCTTTTGAGCTTCAGACAGCTTAATATCTTCATTTTTGGCTTAAAAAAAAAATACAGCTAAAGACTAGTTCTGCCTTAAAACTCCGTGGCTTGATTTCCCCCTGATTAGCACTGCAATTTGCTGCACAGTTGTCCAAAAGTGCTAATCAAATTCACCTCTAAATGCTCCAGAATTGCTGCCCCAACCCATAACTGCCAAGCACGTTTTTGTCTAAAAAAGTCTAAATTAGACCCCTGCACCGTATGCAAGACAAACAAGGCAAGGGTAAATTAGGAAAAACAAACTAGAGCAATTGCAGAGAAGGGCACATTGTATGGACAAAGTCCTGCACAGCCTTTTGGAGTGACAAGCAGCAAACCCTGAGCTCGAGCTGACACCAAAGGCACATTTCAGGAGTGCCCAGTCTGGGTTTCTCCCAGAACGTGGATTTTTCACAGGCCAACATTCACAGCTAAAAAGCACCAGATTCAGGTGGAATTCACCCCACCCAAACCAAACCTGACCCTTCCACCTGTGTTTGGATCCACCAGCCTATGCATTGCTCACACAGGCACCATTCCCAGCCTGCTCCATCCCGGATCCAGCTCCCTCTCCTGGACACTCCCCAGGCTGAGCCACTGGCTGTGCTCCCCCTCCACGCATCTCCAGCACCTTTGGGAGCATCTTTGAAGGGCACATCCCTCAGGCAGCTCCCACCCAACTCTCTATCCCTGCTCTCTCCCAAGGCACCAGCTCCATCTCCAAGAGGCTTCTCCCTCTGCCAGCAGTTCCGTTTTAATGGACACAGGGAATGGCTGAAACTAAAGACTGATTCTTCAAAGGATTTCAGCAACACAGATCCAGTAGGGAAAAAAGGGAAGTTATTTATCAGCATGTCATTGCTTCCTCTCCCTAAACCCCTGGAGAAACTGCATCCTTAAACCCAGTGTAACAGACTTCCCTCCCTTCTCCAGGAGCCTTCCCTTTGACCTTGGCTCAGTCAGGGGGGTAAAAAAAGTCCCTTTTCCCCCAAAGCCTGAGCTTCTTCCTCTTCCCTAATCCCCATTCTGAAACCTCTGTCCCTGTGGCCTTGTGCTTGGGGATTTTCCACTCTCTGTCTTCCCACTCCCTCCAGCTCAAACAAGTGTGCTTCCACCTTGGGCAGGGGCCGCAGGGCTTGGGGGATGTTGAACCACTTCTTCTGTGTCCTGTAGCTCCTTCCTGGGAGCCTGCACCCCTCCAAGTCCCCAGCATAAACCCCATCACATTCCCATCTTCCTCACTGCCAGGGCTTTTTATGGACACTTCCAAGACGTGGGTGCTTGCAGCCCATCCCACTCCCCCATGTCCCACCTGGAGCCCCCAGCCCATGCCCTGCTGTGCAGCCTGGAGAGGCTCCCTGGCCCTGAGCTCCCTCCCTCCCACCCGAGCCTCTGACAGCTCACATGGGAGCACGTTCCTCTCCCTGCCGAGCTGAGCTTTACATAAGTAATACATGTAAATTGTCACCGACTGCTAATAGACCTTCACTGCTTATTCTCACCTCACAAGGTGCTTTAACTGTACTTTTCCATTAGCTCCCCCCTCCACCTTCTCTTTTCCCCTCTCCCCCTAACCCCAGAGCTGCTCAAACCCACGTGCTCCCAATGAACACCACCCAGGCTTGCAGCACCAGAGTCCCCCATCCAAAGTGATTTGGTCTATCCATATTTCCCTGTCACCTCAGCTCCTTCCCCCAGCCCAGGCTCAGCCTGGCATGGTAGGGGAATGAGAGAATCCCACTCTTCATGCTCAGTAAAGATTTAAAGATGTGAAATCCAAAACTTTCCGGTCACATGGCTTACTCTCTCTCTCCCCTGTTAAAATAAGTCTTAACTTTTACTTAATGCCCAAACCACAAGAAGGAATGAAGCAAGAGCACAGAGCTCTGCATGAAACCCAAACTACTCTTTGCACACAACCAAAAAGCCTGCCTGGAGCCACAGACCAAGTGCCCCTTTGACCCAACAGGGCATTCAGACAGGCCCTGTGCTGGGTGCTGCAAGCTGAGGTTGTGCTATCAGAGAAGAAAGAGGAGAACAGTCCCAGTACTTGTTTTATTATCAGAGAAATTAATCAAATAAGTTTTCAATTGATAAATTCCCCTGCACAGAAGTAACACCACCACATCACTGAGCAGAGCAAAGCCAAGCACCCCCTTCTCATGGTGCTACCCCACAGCCACAAAGAAACACACAACAAACTCCTCTGTTCTTAACACCTTTGTTTCCTTGCCATTCCCAGCAAAGCTGAAGACTTTGGGGTGGTTGATTTGGGGATTTTAAGCCCTTATCTCCCATTGCCTCCTTGTTTGAAATAATGTGGGAGCACATAGAGCAGGCTGGGCTGTGGCACTGCTGAAAAACTTCCCTGGGGGGCTCAGGCTGTTCCAACCACACCAGTGCAGCCCAGTCTGCAGCTGGGGGATGCCCTGGGAAGATCCCTCTGCTCCAGAGCAGCTCTGGCAAGCAGCAGACTGGGAGACAGATTCCCTTCTCCAGTCCTGTTCTCCTTTTCCCATTTCAGGGGGATCAGGTGCTCAGAGGAGCCAGTGCTGACATGCTGCTCTTGTTGGACAGACTTGCTAACAAGCTCTAAGCTGAAATAAAACCTTCCAGGGGACAAAAAGCAGCAGAAGATGCTCTCTAATCCTGACCAGGGAAGCTGGAAGCTACTGGGAGCCCTTTAATGTATCTGAGGGAAGGGAAAGCAAGGGGAGATGGGAGGGAAAGAGAGGAGGAAGGACACCGGGGAGAGCCAGGAACCTACAGGAAGCCAAAGCCCCTGAGAGGGCTTTAGATTTCAGAATTAGGAAGAAGGAGCACAAGCCTCCCGTAGCTCCAGCTCTGGGGAAAGAAAATACTATTAAACACTACATAAGGAGAAGGAAGATAAAAGCTATTATTTAAATCCAGTTTATTTCAAAGCACTCCACAGAGCCTGGCTGAGGCTGGGGAGGGTGGTATCTCATTACTTAAGCTTCTACATCTGGAACCTGATGATAGCAATCATCCAAACAGGGTACCTAACAATGATTTAGAAGGAGGGTGAAGGGAGAAAATAAGGCACATTTCTTGTCAAGAGCTTTGGGACCAGCTCTTTACCTGTAACAGCACTTCCAACAAGACCTCAAAGAATTTCTGTATTGCCAAAACATCAATCCCTGTCACAAAGAAAGAACACACAGCGCAAGACCAGGATGGAAAACCTTCAAAGCTCAAAGTAGCATTTCCCAAACCCCTGCTCCCTCAGGTGAGGCCCCACCAGAGCTGCCTCCAGCCCAGCAAGGACATGGAGCTGCTGGAGAGTTCAGAGGGGGCACCAGGACGGTCAGAGGATGGAGCAGCTCTGCTGGGAGGAAAGGCTGGGAGAGCTGGGATTGCTCAGCCTAGAGAAGAGAAGCTTTGGGGTGACTTAATTGTCCCTTGCAGTGCCTGAAGGGAGCTAAGAAAAAGACGGAGGGAGACTATTTACAAAGGCCTGGAGGGACAGGCCAAGGGGGAATGGCTTCCCACTGCCAGAGGACAGGGTTAGATGGGATACTGGGAAGGAATTCTCCCCTGGGAGGGTGGGCAGGCCCTGGCACAGGGTGCCCAG
>JAWWEW010000033.1:14459808-14471608 GCA_035583185.1 Anabacerthia variegaticeps | reverse complement strand
GGTGCCCCCTCCCCTCCTTCCCCCCGATGCTCAACATGACCGAGGAGCACGACAAAGCGCTGGAGCCGCCGTGCAGCCCCGCGGGCACCACCAGCTCCATGTCGCACGTGGACTCGGACTCGGACTCGCCGCTGTCGCCCGCCGGCTCCGAGGGGCTGGGCTGCGCCCCCGCGCCCGCCCCGCGCCCGCCCGGCCCCATCGCCGGCAAGGGCGACGCGCCCGAGGTGGACGAGCGCTTCCCCGCCTGCATCCGCGACGCCGTCTCGCAGGTGCTCAAGGGCTACGACTGGAGCCTGGTGCCCATGCCCGTCCGCGGGAACGGATCGCTCAAGGCCAAGCCGCACGTGAAGCGGCCCATGAACGCCTTCATGGTGTGGGCGCAGGCGGCCCGCAGGAAGCTGGCGGACCAGTACCCGCACCTGCACAACGCCGAGCTCAGCAAGACCCTGGGCAAGCTGTGGCGGTGAGTGCCGAGCCGTGCCCGTGGAGCTCCGGGCATCCCGAGCATCCCCCGGGCATCCCGAGCATCCCCCGCCCCGCGCCGCTCTGCCCCTCCGCTTCTATATTCTCTATTCTATATTCCTCCTCCCAACGCTTCTATAAACTCCTTTTTCCCTTCTGCCATATCTTATCAATCGTTTTTCCCGCGGTGATTCTATTAATCTGGGTTTTCCCTGCCCGCGGGGAGCGCTTCAAGGCGGATCGCGATTCCTCCGAGCATCCCCCGCTCCGCGCCGCTCTGCCCCTCCTTTTCTATATCTTATATCCTATATTCCCCCTCCTAACGCTTCTATAAACCCCTTTTTCTCCTCTGTGATACTTTGTCAGTCGTTTTCCCCGCGGTGGTGCCATTAATCTGTGTTTTCCCTGCCCGCGGGGAGCGCTTCAAGGCGAGCCGCGACTCCCCCGAGCATCCCCGCACGCCCGCTCCTTCCCGGCTCCCAAAAATCCCCCCCAGCCCGGCTTGGGCACCCTCGGGGCTGTCCCACAGCTTTCCACACGTGGGTTTTCCCTGCTCCATCACGGACACGCACAGCCCCTTCCCTGCCTGGGGTTCCCCCCGGCCCCATCCGCGGGCGATGAGGCTTTTTAAGTTACTTATTTTATGGCTTTTTCTAATTTTTCTTTCCCCCTTTCGGCTTCTTGGCGCTTAACAAGCTGTAAAGGCAAACAACCGGTTTTTAGCAGTTGTTTTAATGAGCTTTCTAATTTCCCTTCTTATCTGCTCAGTGCTTGCCACCCGTGCAAACTTTTCTTTGCTGGGCACATCCAAACTCTGTTTCCAAGGCTCTGCCCGAGCCACGTTTCCCCGTGTGGTGTATCCCACCGTGTATTCCCATCCTTCCTGCGGTGCTCCCGCGGCAGTTGGAGCCTCTCCGAGTTTGCTAAGAGGGATCTGGGCAGGAGGGGAGAGTTTGGGAAGCAATAATCCCATCGCCGGTGCCTTCTTTGTAAGCACCAAACAAAGCTGTTTGTCGCGGGGAGAGGGTGGCATTTTGTAGGACAAACATGGGAATTATAGTTGGGAAAGGCATTGAAAATGGGAAAGGGGGATTTTGTTTTGCCCAGTTATCGCTATCCACAGTGGTTGGGCTTTTCGTGCCTCTGTAGTTGGCATTTGAATCTGGTTTTTGCCTGGAATTTGAGCTCTTTTTTTGCCACAGCAAATTCATTTTGTAATTGCCGATTGCTCAGATCGGGGGACGTGCAAGTCTGAAAACAGGCTGAAAACTTTTCAGGGAAAGATACTAATTTTGAATTTCTTTTCTCTCCCTATTTAAAAAAAAAATAAAATAAAATTAAAACCGCCATCAAACCAGTTTACTGAGTGAGAATGAGAAACGTCCCTTTGTGGAAGAAGCCGAGCGGCTCAGGGTGCAGCACAAAAAGGATCACCCGGATTATAAATACCAGCCCCGGCGGAGGAAAAGCGTGAAAGCCGGGCAGAGCGACTCGGACTCGGGAGCAGAGCTCGGCCACCATGGTGGGACACAGCTCTACAAGGGGGACAGCGGGCTGGGGGGCATGGCAGACCCCCACCACCACGGTGACCACACAGGTAAGGACCCCCACAGCCCAGGCGAGTGGGTTTGGGAGGAGAACCTGCTGGGAGGGAGGGGGACACGGGCTCACCTGCCCCCCACGGGTGGGGACTGGGGGCACTGGGACCACTCGAGGGCAGGAGCTCTGGTGGTGCCCCAGGCTGTGAGTGTGCCCATGGGTTTCTCTTCTTTCTGTAGTAAATGCTCACAGAGCCAGCTGAGCCGTGGGGACCCCCAAAGCACAGGGATCCCGTTTTCCCCACTGGCCCCGGAGTGGGGAGTTAATTGCGAGCTAATAAGGGTTAATCATCAGGGTTCCTGGGGAGCGGGTCCGGGCTGAGCTGCCCCCGCAGCTCCCACTCTCTCCCTCCGCGGTGAATTGGCTGCGTGTTGCCAGATTCCAGGAGGATTGCGAACGTCCTGCGGCCTCAGACGCCTCTGAGCAATCGCCCAGCCTGGCTGGGGATCCTGCCCGGGGCTGCTCTGCCTCGGGGGCAGCCGGGCTGGCTGGGGGCTGCCCACGGGGAGAGGCTGAGTGGGTCCCTCCTCGTCCACCCCCTGGTTCTGCCTCCTGGGTGCAGCGCAGTTTGGGCAGCCTGCTGTGTCCCAAAATGGCCCTGATGGGCATAGGGAGCTCCAGGGCTTCTCCTTCCTGCTAGGAACCAAGTGAGTGGGTTATCCCAGGTCCCTGGAACACTCATGGGGAGGACATCACCCACCTCTGATCGAGGGACGTAGATGTAAATTCCCCTTGCAATAAGAGATGGGAGAAATGCCTTTTTTTTTGATGGCCCCTGGGGGGACATCACCCACCTCTGATCGAGGGACGTAGATGTAAATCCCCCTTGCAATAAGAGATGGGAGAAATGCCTTTTTTTTTAATGGTCCTTGGGGGGACATCACCCACCTCTGACGGAGGGACGTAGATGTAAATTCCCCTTGCAATAAGAGATGGGAGAAATGCCTTTTTTTTTAATGGTCCTTGGGGGGACATCACCCACCTCTGACGGAGGGACGTAGATGTAAATTCCCCTTGCAATAAGAGATGGGAGAAATGCTTTTTTTTTTGATGGTCCTTGGGGGAGTTGGGTGTCTCGTGGTCACTCTTAAAACCTCACTGTCCCTTCGTCCCCAGGCCAGACCCACGGGCCCCCCACCCCCCCCACCACCCCCAAGACCGACCTGCACCACGGCAGCAAGCAGGAGCTGAAGCACGAGGGCCGGCGCCTGGTGGAGAGCGGCCGCCAGAACATCGACTTCAGCAACGTGGACATCTCGGAGCTGAGCAGCGAGGTCATCAACAACATGGAGACCTTCGACGTGCACGAGTTCGACCAGTACCTGCCCCTGAACGGCCACGCGGCCATGCCGGCCGAGCACGGCCCCGCCGCCGCCGCCTCCTACGGCACGTCCTACCCCCACTCGGCCGCGGGCAACACCCAGGTGTGGACTCACAAAAGCCCGGCCTCGGCGTCCCCTCCCGCGGCCGAGCCGGGCCAGCCGAGGCCGCACATCAAGACGGAGCAGCTGAGCCCCAGCCACTACAGTGAGCAGTCGCACGGCTCCCCCGCGCACTCCGACTACGGCTCCTACAGCGCCCCGGCGTGCGCCACCAGCGCCGCCAGCGCCACGGCCGCCGCCTCCTTCTCCAGCTCCCAGTGCGACTACACGGACCTCCAGAGCTCCAACTACTACAACCCCTACCCCGGCTACCCCTCCAGCATTTACCAGTACCCCTATTTCCACTCGTCGCGCCGGCCCTACGCGACGCCCATCCTCAACGGCTTGTCCATCCCGCCGGCGCACAGCCCCACGGCTAACTGGGAGCAGCCGGTCTACACGACCCTGACGAGGCCTTAAAGGATGTGTGGGGCCCTCGAGGGCTCCCCGGGAATCTGCACTAATGAAGGAACCAAGAGGAAGAGCGTGGAGTGCCGCCATAGTTTCCCAAAGTGCCTCCTGAGCCGCTGGGAACTCTGCTCGTTGCGACTGGATGTCCCCTTGCTTCGGAACTCTCCAAAAGGACAGAGCTCTATTTTATTTTGATTAATACGATTTAAAAAAAAAAAAGGAAAAAAAAAAAGAAAAAAGAATAAAA
Source organism: Anabacerthia variegaticeps (assembly GCA_035583185.1). Lineage (NCBI taxonomy): Eukaryota > Metazoa > Chordata > Aves > Passeriformes > Furnariidae > Anabacerthia > Anabacerthia variegaticeps. The sequence continues at coordinate 14,467,468 of JAWWEW010000033.1, read as the reverse complement.
ATGATTACAAAAAAACAAAGAGGAAAAAACGACAGCAAAGGACCGGCGATGCCTTTTGAATAAATGAAGGACAAAACCATTCGACTCCTCTGTGAGGACTGGACTGGACTGAACTTCCTCGGAGGGGAAGGCGACAAGTGCAAAAGTGGAGCAGGGGGTGGGAAAAGGGGGAGAGGAAACAAGAGAAACAAGCTGTTTGAGACTTTCAGGGTCTATTGCAATGTGAGGAACGGACCAACCTTGAGGGCAAGAACTCACTGGGACCAAGAGGGCTGAACCCCAAAAACCCGGCTATTCCGTGGAACAATCCCGTGGGAACAAACGAGTCTGGTGGGACCAACCAATTAAGTGTCTGAAGTGTTTGTTTTTTTTAGTCAGGAGTTCTTCTAAGCAAGGTTTGGCTGTAATTAACATTTTGTTTCGGGTTTTTTTGGAAGCTTAAAATGTTTTTTGGTTTGTTGGTTTTGTTGTTTTTTTTTTTTAAAATCTGTTAAATATGTATTTATGTTGTGTATTATTTTGTCGTTTAATTAATGAAGTAATTTTGTGCAAAAAAAAAAGTAGAATTTTAAAAGATTTTAAAGATGGGGGAGGGAGCATAAAAAATAGTGGAGATGATCCAATAAACTGGTGTTATGAGTCTATAGATTTTCGTTGGTTTTTGGGTTTTTTTCGCATTTGGAACCGCTGCAAGAGTCGTGTTGGAGAGAGGGACCGAAGGAATCTGCCCATGGCAGACCTGGAGTCTCAAATGGGGACGAGAAATAACGAGGGGGGGGAATTACTAATTAAATTGGGAGGCTGAAACAGTGGCTCAAAAGGGCAGGTGGCTTTTCTGGTTACCTGCTTTGGGGTGTTAAAATTGGATTTTTAGGGCATTGCGGAGTCTTCGAAGGCTTTCACAACCAGGACTACTTTATAGGAAGGTGTAATTTAATGAGGAATTATCGACTTCTGCTTTAATTTTGGCTTCTAGGGACCAGATATCATCCATCAAGCTGTGAAACTAAACTCTCCTCCACTAAAAATGTTTAGGTACTTAGTTTTTAGACTAATATTTCATTGATATATTTCTACTTCTTCCATTGTATGCTGAGCATATAATAACCGTCTATTTTATGGTAACTCGTGCCTTTAAAACCTTTGTAAATCTAAACCCACATTTCAGAGGTTATTCATCTTTTTACCTTTTCTACGTTTCCTACTCTTTTTTCTAAAAAAATATTTTTTTGCATATTTCCTTTTTGGGGGGACGTGGGGGTGGGGGAAAAGACAAAAAAAGCTCATTTTTATGCAATCTATTTTTCTGTATAAAGTTTGAAAGACTTTGCCTGTTACTGATCTGTTCTCTTCACTCGCTTCTGACTAAGCAATGCTAACTTTTGTACAGATCCATTTGATAAAATTAAAAATTGCTTTTTATCAAGGACGTGTTCTGTTTTCTTTCTGCTTGAGCCTCTTTCTGTGCTGAGACAAAACGGGGAGAACAGCTTGGAAAGAGACAGATTATTTGGAATAAAATATTTTCATCAAGGGTTTCTTTTCCTTTTACTCTGTTGGTTTGGTTTGTTTTTTTCCTCGCTCCTTTTCCCTCTGCTTTAACAGCGTCTTAGTGTGAGGTTTTTTAAATATATGTGCTTATTTCATTTTTACTTCAAGAAGGGTATTTCCATGCCCACAATTCCTAGGATTTCATAGGATTTCAGTGAGGCTGCTCACATGAGGATGGCTTTGCAAGGTCAGCCCGCAGGGTTTTAGTCCAAGTTGATTTTCTTCTGTAGAGCACGTAGGAATTTTGCAGCAAGAATTTGAGTTTTCTGCTTGGTGAGCCCTTGTAAATACCTCTGAATTAGGAGAGCAACAAAATTATATGTTGCAAGTCGTGGTTGGTTGAGGGTTTGTTTTTTTTTTTAAATGCAGTCATTGAAATAGTTACATTTGTGACTTTTATTTTGTTTTCTTATAGAAACGTGAAGTCCCAGTTCGGTCTCACCAGTGCAGGGAGAAAAGGGGGCTCAGACTGGGAGGAAAAGGCTGGGATTAGGGGATTTCATCCCTCCCTGCCTGGGTGTAGGGCAGCACTGTGGAAAAGGCTTTACCACGGGCAACAGAGACGTGCTGGCAGTGAAGGAAGCCCAGCCCTTCAGCAGAGCCTACAGGACACAGTCCCACGGCCACTCTGCCACCAGCCCCTGGAAGGGACACCATTTTCTCCCTTCTCCTTCACAGGATTCCTGCCAAAATGACTTTTTTCCACCCAAAGCCAAAGCTGCAGCGTAACTCCCTTCCCTCCCTTCCCCTCCCTCCAGTGACACTGCAACTTCCAAGGTTTAATCCTCATTTAGGCTTGAAAAATGACAGTATTTTGGCTCTGCCTGCCCTGTGTGTCGAGGTAGGGTTTCCTCTGCAAACCTGCCCACTTTGGGGGGATAAAGGGGAAAAAGAGGTGAGATGGAATTGTGAGGATTTATCTTTGCTTTCTTCTTGATATTTGATAGCAAAGCCTGGAGTGACTTCACTGGGACCTGAGAAAAGGGAGTTTCAATATCTGGATGTGATGGACTTGTGAATCACCCAAAATATTGTTATTAAAACCTGCAAATCGCCCCAAATGCTGAAATTCAAGATTGCACTGAAGCATCCCTGGCTCTTGGGAGAGCAGCACCCAGCAGGATGGATCCCAGTCACGGGCTTGGGGAACACTGCCAACCTCTTCCCTCTCTCCTTTCCCTTCTCCCAGTGTTTCCACCAGCCCTGACTTCCCAGTGTGGGGTGACATCCAGCTAGTGCCACGTCCCTGTCCCATGCTGGAGCTGCAGGGTGTGTGTGGAGCTGTGCTCTCCTCCCGGGGGCTCCTGGGGCCAGCCTGGACACTGCACCCAGGATTGCACATCCTAAATAGGCAGGGTTTAAATCTGTTTGCTTTTAGCTACACTTGGGCTTAGCTTTCTATAAGGTTTGCAAAATAAAAGTTAATTTTTATTACTGCTTGAAGAAACTAAGGAATTAATATACAATATAGATGTGTATTATAGTACATAGTATAGATCTATCACAAAATTGGAGTTACTTGGGTTTAGCTTTCTATAAGGTTTGCAAAAAAAAAGGTAATTTTTACTACTGCTTGAAGAAAGTAAGGAATTAATATACAATATAGATGTGTATTATTGTACATAGAATAGATCTGTCACCAAATTGGAATTAGGAGGGACCCACAAGGATCAGTGAAGTGCAGCTGCTGATTACAGATATCCTGGATCTGTATTGTGTGGTGTGGTGATATAAGCCTTGGAATTGGAATCCTGGAATGGTTTGGGTGGGAAGGGACCTTAAAGCTCACCCAGTGCCACCCCCTGCCATGGGCAGGGACACCTTCCACCAGCCCAGGTTCCTCCAACCTGGCCTGGGACACTTCCAGGGATATGTTGGAGACTCCTGTGCAGCTCCTGAAAGTAATTCCAGTTTGGGCAGGGAATGCTGACTGGTGACTTTTATTGCCCTCTGAGCTGTGGATACTCAGTGTGGGTGTTTTGGGGATACTCGGGTTGTGGTTTTGGGGTATTCTGTGTTTTTGGGATACTCACTTGCATTTGCTGGTGAGGTAAATTCAAAGCCATTGTGAAATGGATGTTCAGGAAGGTTCCAGGCAGGTAAAATGCACTGACCTGGATAAACCAGCATTAAAACTCAGGGTTTGGGGTGAAGTGGACATTCCCTCCACCCTGATTCCCACTTAAGGAGCGTCCCCAAAACTCCAGATCAGTTTGTTCCCGAGGCAGAGCATCCTGACTGGGAGTGAATGGTGGGGGCACAACTGCATGTCAGACCTTTCCTTTCCCTTCCCTCCCCTCTGCTGGGAGGAGAAGTGATTTTCCATGTGCCCTCCCTCCCTCAATGGCACCATTGTGTGGGCTGGCCCGGCGCTGGTGGCTCTGGGCTTGGCTGGGATCTGGAATGTCTCTGCAAAGTCAATGAGATCAGGTGAAACCGAGGCTGCCTTTTGACCCCCGGCTGTCAACAAAAAAGGGTGCTCCAGATAATTGCAGGAATACACGAGCGATAAACAGTTCCCCTGTTTTATTTTTGGAGTGGGGAATAATGGATGTTGCTGTTTAGCTGAGGTGCTCAGACAGTGCTGGTTAGCAAGAAAGAGGAACTTAATTTTATAGACCGTATCCACATTCTTGCTGCATAGTGGAAAAAAAAAAGTCCCTTCCCATCCTCCTTCTTTTAATTTTTCCTGGAGTGATATCAACTTTTGTCACAAGTTTGTTACAGTTGTAAGTTTGTGGCAAAGAAATGATTCAATGGCATTTCCAGGACAATGCTGAGCTTTAATAAACTTCCATGGGGGGATGTCCCTGCTCGCTGTCCATGGATTGACCTCTCCCCAGGGCTGGGTGCCCACAGCCCCTGCCTACCTGTGGCTTGGGATTTGGAGGCAAAGCAATTAAATACTAAATTAATACGGCTAGAGATGTGAGTGCCATTTGGAATACAGGCTGTGGAGGGGCCAGGAGGGCAGGAAAAGCTGTGGCAGGGGAGCAAATGCTCAGCCAAGTGACCTTGGGAGGGCAGAGCTATGCCAGGGAGATTTTGGGAGCAGCAACAGCATGGGCGAGCCTGTGGGAAGGTCTTGGTGGCCATGGGAAGATCTTGGTGGCCACAGGGAGGGCTTGGTGGCCACAGGAGCTGCTAGACCAAGGCTGTGTGACCTGAGGAGGTGGCCCTGCAGTGGACACAGAGCCTATATGAGCCCAGCCCTTGGGGAAAACTGAGGAAACTCCAATATTGCCTTATTTCCAGCGTGAGGTTGGATCCAGCAGACTTAGGGCTCTGAGGGCAAATTCTTAAGCAAGAATTGACCAAGAGCTCCAAGCTCCCTTCCTGAGGGGTGGGAATGGGAGCAGGGATTTTCCCACCAACTCCTGACTGCTCCATGAGGGGTACACAGAGAAACCCCAGCTCCCAAGTGACACGACAGCAGCACCTCCCACTGCCCTGCTCCTCCCTGGAGACCCTGCAGGGGCTGCACAAGGGTTTTGAGAGGTCATCACGTGCCACCTTAATTAACACAGGGAGGGAAGCTGATCAGGTCCAGCCCTGTTCCACCTCCTCTCCACTGCCCAGCTGAGCCAGAACAGCGTTGGTTTAGGTTCACTTTATGCATGTTACAGGTGGGAATTAAGGATGGCCCAGGCAGGAATTAAGGATGGCCCAGGCAGGAATCAAGGATGGCACAGGCAGCAAAGGCTGAGGCTTGGGGAGGGGAAGCCATTTCCCAAATGAGTCAGCAGGAGCTAAAAATAGTCCCCCCGGAGCCCAAACCACAGCAAATGGTGCTTATTACAAATTGCCTCCTTCTCCTGCCATCCTGCAAGCCCAGCCCACGCCAGAGCCGGGGCTGCAGGGCAATCCCTGCTCCTGGGATGGGCTGGGATGCAGGGGCTGCTGCCTCATGGGGAGCACGGGATTTTGGGAATGACAGCCCCTCAGGCAGGCCAGGTGGCTCCTGGTGGATGTCAGGCCATGGGGTTCCTGTCACAGAGTGTTTGCAGGTTCCAGCCACGGGGATGCAGCTGGAGCAGCAGTTCTGTGGGTTGGGCGGAAAGCGAGTTTATTTTTTTGCAGAGCCTTGCTGCACCAGGAGGGAGATTCCAGGCATCATTTTTCCATAAATCCATATCACCCACACCAAAAAAGTCAGATTTAACAGAGCTCAGCAAGCAAACCCAGCCCTGGGTTCTTCTGGTGGGACGGGACACACCACTGGGGTGCCACCAAGCCAGGGACTCCTCCCAGGAATGGTTTGTGCCTTGGATGAAGAGGGTGGGTGGTGCTGAAATGGGGCTCTGCCTCTCCTGGTCTTCAAAGAGCTGCTGGTGTTGCTGCTGACCCCTATTAAGCAGCTCCCATATGGCCACATTGCTGAGCCATGCACAGTGTGGCACTGGCTTAACTGCAGGGCTGGCTTTGACCTGATTTAGTGGAGCCCCTGTTTCAAAAATAAAGCCAGTTGGACACACTTATTCTGCTTTAAAAGCTGCTTCTTTCAGTTTATCTTAACCCAATTAGGAGTGAAAACCAAGCCACTCCTAATCCGAAATAAGAGGGTGTCCCTCAGTGCCTTGTCACAGCTCCCAGGGCTGTGTTGGTTTAGGGAAAGTGATGCAAAGGGATTGGTGTGGGTGGGAAGTGATGGCCACGGAGGGATGTGGAGCTGCACACCTGTCCTGCCATGGCACCTCCCACCATCCCACCACAGCACCAAAAACCCATCCCACCTCCCACCATCCCACCATGGCACCCAAAACCCATCCCACCTCACACCATCCCACCATGGCACCAAAAACCCATCCCACCTCACACCATCCCACCGTGGCACCATAAACCCATCCCACTGTGGCACCAAAACCCCATCCCACCGTGGCACCACACTCATCCCACCATTGTACATCACTCCATCCCACCTCACACTGTCCCACCATGGCTCCACATCCATCCCACCCCTCTCCCCAGCCCATCTGCACTGGCACTGCACTGGCATCAGCTCCTGCTGCCCGTGTTTGTTTGTGGCTGTGTGCTCAGGCGATGTTGTGACTGTCAGAGACGTGATATTAAAACATTTACCCAAAATCCCTCTGCCTGCCTCTCTCCTCCCCTCTCTCGTCCCCCTCCTCCTCTTTTTCTCTCTGGTTTTTTTTTTCCTGGTGTGTGTTGTAATTCCCAGCATAGGGATGGAGGTCTTCGCCCAGGAAAGGGTTAAGCATTTTGAAAGGTCTTGTTTGAGGTAGAGTGAATTTTAACCACCACACACATAACGAATGCGAAACAGCCTGAATTGCTGGTGAGGAGCCAAGAGCACAAGAGAGGAGCTGCTGAATTTTAATGATTCATTATTGCATGGAAGGCCTTTGTCTTCCTTTATCCGGTGCACAATAAAAGAATTAATTGGACAGAAAATGGCAGGGCAAAGAACTGACAAGTCATTAAGGGGCTCTGAATGGCTGATTAGGTGCACATTGGGGGTGGAATTTCAACTGCACTGTTTCAGCAAGGGCTCCGGAATAATAATGGCATGGCACAGTTTATATTTTGTATGCAGTACCAGAAAGGCCTTTATGTCGGCATTGTGGTGCTATTTATTATGCTGTCTATTTAGCCATTGTTGGCATTGTGCTTCCAATAAGAATGCACAAACAAAGTTGGGATTTTTTTTTTCTATTTTTTATTTATTTTATTTTAACTTCAGCAAGGCAAAATAATTGGGAATCGGCATCTCGCCGCGCCGATAGTTTTATTAATTTTTGTGTGTGTGTGTGTGTGTTCAGGAATGGCAGTAAATATTTAGACTTGCCAGAAGGAGCTTCATTTAGCGCCAGGAAAAAGAACTAATAAACTTCTCTGCTTGTGCTGGTGTTCCCAAGGAGTGATGGCTGCGGGATGCTCGGGCAGCTGGAGGAGCCACCGGGCACTCCCCACTGCCCACAGCCCATTGCCCATTGCCCACAGCCCACTGCCCACTGCCCATTGCCCATTGCCCACAGCCCACTGCCCACTGCCCATTGCCCACTGCCCACTGCCCACTGCCCACTGCCCACAGCCCAGTGCCCACTTCCCATTGCCCATTGCCCATTGCCCACTGCCCACTGCCCACTGC
>JAWWEW010000033.1:14430706-14453756 GCA_035583185.1 Anabacerthia variegaticeps | reverse complement strand
CCCCCAGAGGGTGGTGGGCACTGCCCAGGCTCCCCAGGGCAGTGGGCACAGCCCCAGGGCTGCCAGAGCTCCAGGAGGGGTTGGATGATGCTCTGGGGGACAGGGGGTGACTCTTGGGGATGGGTCTGTGCAGGGCTGAGGGCTGGGCTGGATGGTCCTTGTGGGTCTCTCCCATCTCAGCACATTCTGTGACTCTGTGAATTAAACCACAGCACTCAGGGCCAGAGGAAATCCTCCCAATTTCCATGGCCAAATATTCCCAGATGAACAGCCCTTGGCCATCCCATCTGATGGGGCAGCACTGCTGGTGGTGTAACCAGAGCCATTTGGGGTTTGGAGTGTGCAGGGTCCCCCTCAAGAGGATCCATGTGCCTGTTCCCAGCATGGATAGATGTGGAATTGTGGGTTATGGGGGAAAATGAGGGACTGAGCAGCGCAACTTGTGCTGATTTGGTATTCAAGGCGTGTGCAAAATGGCCAGATTTGCATGAGAAAGGTTTGTTGGGAGAAATCTCAGGCCAAATCCTCTCTTCATTCCTAAGTCTCCAAACTTGCAGCATCTTTCCCAACACCGGGAATGTCACGTCAGCTTTCCACAGGGTCGTGGGAGCTGGGCCAGGCCCAGGAGTACCCAAAGCTCATGGAGCACTGAGAGATTTATTACAGCAATTCCTGGTGCACTGGAATTAAACTCCAACCCCTCGTAACGAGCTGGGCTCTCCATTTCCCACACTGGTGCAAATCCCCCTGTAGATTATTGGGCTGAGCAACCCCGAGCTTGGCGAGTTCTTGCAGCACAAATGGCCCTGGGGTTCGAAACACGACCCTGAGCTGCCTCCTGTCTCTGTGCTGTGGGGAGCAGTGCTGGGCTGAGGGAGCTCAGGGGCACAGGGACAATGGGACAATGCTTGTGATGGGACTTCCCTGCCCCAGAGCAGGATGCTCCCAGAGCAAGTCCCTGCACAGGCACACAACAAGAATGGACATTGTTGGCCATGGGTGTGGTGGGGCCAGCACTCCCAGCCTGCCACGCTTGGACTTCTGCCCCAAATATTCACATGGCCTTAATAATGCTGGTCCCCTTTTCCCACACTTCTCCATGTCCTCACCAGGGATGAGGTGGCTCCTCTGCTGGGGTTGTCCACAGTGGAGCTCCATGTCCTGGCAAGGTGTGTCTGGAGCTGAGCCCTTTTTGACAAGAAGCCAGGTCCTATTTTCCCATGGAAAATCCCCTGACAGATCTAGGGTGGGACATTAAGTGTCTCTCTTCTTCATAAGGAGCCATGTCCTACTGTGCCATGGAAAATCCTCTGACAGATCCGGGGTGGGACATAGGGGAGTCCTGAATGGTCCCAGTGCAGGTCCTTCACCAGAAGCATTTGGGAGAATCACAGAGCATTCTGAGTTGGAAGGGACCCATCACAGGACCATCTCCAAGAGGGCAAGATCTCCTCTTCTGAATCCCCATCCCAAAAAACCACGTGTGCCCACCAGGAACCTCAGCTCAGAGGTCTTTCCCCTCTGTGCTGGGTCTGGAGCCCTGGGCTGGACCACACTGCGGGGTGACACCTTCTCCCAGAAGCCTGGAAGAGGATGCACAGGGAAGAGGACACTCAGCCTGGGATGGGCCCTATGCTGAGAGCCTGCCTGTCCCCAGCAGCCTGGATAATGTCTGTGGTACATCTGCTCCCTCCTCCAGGTGTCTGCTCCTGCCAAGGGGCAGCAGAAGACTGAGTTGGGGCTGGGATTGAGGTCCTGGATAAAAGGGAGGTGATGCTCCCTCAAGTCCTGCAAACTATAATCCTGCAGGGACAGCAAGGCCCTGGCTGTTTGGGATGTTTCCTTGTGTCCTGTACTGAATAATCCGAAGGAAAAACCTTTCACTTCACCAACTGCACTGGGATCCCTGAGAGACTCCCATTAGTGTCCCCTGTGCTGGAACATCCTGGATGGGTCTTCTCCAGGTTCCTCCATCCCAGACACAAATTGGGCCGGGGGGAATCCACAGCAGAATTTCACAGCTCACTGTTTTAATAAATGCCTGGAAAACGCAGAGTGAGATTGAGTCAGGACCTTTCCAATGCACTAATATCTTGGAACACACGGATCATGCCTATGGGAATAGTGCTGGCCTGGAAAGCATGGGTAAGACCCAAACAGCTCGAGGAGATGCTGTTTGGAAGCTGGATTCAATCAAGGGCCATCCCTTGGAGCTGAGGAAACAGGACAACCGGCCTGCTGAGACCCCGCCGTGCTGGGGAGGATTTCAAGGCTGCTGGCGAGCGCTGCTCCACGACACAGGACAGATGCTCTGCCTGTTAATAACGAGAAAAATACTTCTGAGCACCCTTAATTGCCAAAAATTAATCTTGCTTCTGCGGCTTGAACTCCCTGTTCAGCAGAGCCTGTGCAGGATGTGGACTCATCTTTGCTTCGCTCTCAGCGTGGCCACGAGGAGGAAAATGTGGCCATGAGGCATCTGTTTCCCCCTGGAGCACCTGGAGGGGAGAGCTGAGCCCAGAGCCAGCCTTTTAGTCCAGAAAAGCTGCAGATTTGGCCAAGCTCCTCGTGTGCTTCACGGGTGCTGAGCATTGCCTGGTGCTGGGAACCCACTCTGGGTTTGCAAGGGAAATGATGGACAAATAATTCTCCTTCCCTGGGAAAGCTGCCCCTTCCAGGCCCAGTGCCCTCGTTATTCCCAGCAGCTGATAAGCCTCGTTTGCATAATTTTTTCTTCCTTCCACACTCTGGCTTTGCTCTCAGGGTTTGAACGGGGGGTTATCCCTCTTATTAATGTCATTACTCCCTGTGCTTGTCCCTGCTGAAGGGATGGCACTTCCCGGTGGAACTGGTGGCCCTGGGTGGGCTGGGGGCTCTGGGGGGGTTGTGTGTTTGCTCCCCTCAATGCTCCCTGCAGGTCCCACTCCCAGCATTGCTGGCTGAGGATGTCACAGCCTGGCACAGCCACCAGGCTCTCAGGGGCTGCCCAGACCCATACCAGGGTAAGAAACACAGCAGCAGGTTTTGGAGGGACCCCCTTGGAGTTATTCCCAGCTGCTTGAGCTCCCTAAGAGCAAAGGCTTTCTGTTTAAGGTGAATATCTGCTTTCTCTTCTCCCTGGGGGTGCAGGACACAGAGACACAGCAGGCTCTGTGGATGGTGGAGCACCCACCTCCCACCTTCTCGCTCCCATCACATCCAATCTGCTCCTGAAGGCAGTCTCCCCTGCAACTTCATGTTTGAAAGATGATCAAAGCTGAATCATCTCAGTTCTTGCAGGGAGGCAAGGAGGGAGATGCCAGCTGACGTGCTGGCTCCATAGCTGGGTCCTGCCCTGCATGAGGAGGCACTAATGCCTCATCCCCAAGCCCAGCCTCATCCCCATCCCTATCACTGTGCCCATCCCCAGCCCTTGCCCTGCAGACAATGCTTTGACAGGTCTCTACACAGGCAGCAAGACCAGAACTCAGTTCCCACCCAATCCCCATCCCCATCCCTGTCTCCATCCTCACCCCCACCCTATCCCCATTCCCACCCTATCCCCTCCCACTCCCCCTCCCTTTTCCCATCCCTGTTCCCATTCCCTCTCCCACCTTTATCCCCATCCCAAACCCCAAACAGGCACCCCCTCCCTCCTCCCAGCTCCCCCCCAGCCTCAGGGTGAGGCTGTCCGGGGGCAGGAGGCTCACGCAGATGAGATGCAAAAGAGAGGGACGGGGATTTGCATCCTTTGCAATGCAGGGGCTGCTTGGAAGTGCTCGAGGGCGGGAGGGAATTGTTTTACAGCTCTCCTGGTGGATATCGATGTCCCTGCTGGGCCCACGAGGGATTTCTGGATGTGGAATTTGAAGGACAAGGACCCCAACGCTTGGTCTGTGCTACCATTTAAAAATCCCAATGCTCCCTGTGCAAACGCAGCTGCAGCTGTTGCAATTAGCTGCCTCGGGTTTTATTTCTATTAATTACGACTTTTTTTTCTGTGAAACTCCCTGAATTTTAGCTGATTAACACACTCTTCCCCCTCATTCCAGAGCTCTGCATCCTCCCAGCTCCCACGAGCTGTGTGGTCCCTCACCCTGATGGAGCTGTGCTGGGAGAGGGGCTCGTGGTCCCCCAAATGAGCTCCCTCCTGCATAATCCCAGCCATTCCAGAGCAGGCTGCCTTTGGCTGAGTGGGGTGATGCTGTTTCCCGTAACAGGGAAAAACTTTCCTGCCTGTAGGAAATCAACCCCTTTGGCCCAAGGTCGCAGCATCTCATGGGAAAGGTCCTGCCCGCGATTCCTGCCTGCTGCGGGTGGGAGCTCGGGCTATCCAGGGATGCATCCCGGGGACTGGGGCAGCACCGGGAGCGACAAACCCGGCAGAAGCGGGGCCGGGGTGGCCGCGTCCCGTTACTCGTGTCTCTCTGGCTCCTCCTGAAGGAGACAGCCCCGTGTAGCTGCAGGAGCGGGGGAGAGGGGCAGGGATTTCGGGAGGTGGGATAGCCTCGGATGGGAGGAAAGCAGGGTGGGAAATGGAAGAACATGAATCCCATCCTGTTATCTTTTTTTAAAGAGTGTTATCCCTGCCCGCTGTGGCTCCATCAGCACAATTCCCACATCCTGGGTCAGCCAAAGGCGGCACAGACGTGAGCCAGGCTTGGAGGGGTGGGGGCTGGAGGGAAGGGATTTAGAGAGATGGAACTCACAGGTACAGGGCTTGGAGGGAAGAGATTTAGAGACATGGATCTCACAGGTACAGGGGTTGGAGGGATGGGGTTTGGAGGGAAGGGGTTTAGAGAGATGGAACTCACAGGTACAGGGGTTGGAGGGATAGGGTTGGAGGGAAGGGATTTAGAGAGATGGAACTCACAGGTACAGGGGTTGGAGGGAAGGGGTTTAGAGAGATGGAACTCACGGGTACAGGGGTTGGAGGGATGGGGTTTGGAGAGATGGAACTCACAGGTACAGGAGTTGGAGGGATGGGGTTTGGAGAGATGAGACTTGAAGGGACAGGATGGAGAGTTGGGATTTGGAGGGACAGGAATTGGAGGGACACTAACTGGGAACTGTTCCAGGAGGGTGGAAGGAGCTGCCCCAAGCCAAGCTGCTCACACAGCTTCCCAGTCCTCCTCCATGCAGACAGCCAGAGCAGACCCCATCCTTTGGGAGCTGCAGGGGAGGTGGGCTCTGGCCTGCAGGACCCAGCCCTTGCATTTAATCTCCTTATCCCCAAGGGCTTGGAATTTGCACCCCGGGCTTGGATTTTGTATTCTGCTGCCACTCTCTGACTCCCAAATCCTGACAGTGGAAATAAATATCCCCCTGCTCTGCTGTGCGGGGTTTTCCCAGTCAGGCTGAGCCTGGGCTGGGGCTGGAGCTGGTTTGAAAGGACAACCCGCTGTGCTGGGTTGCTCCAGGGCCACTGAGCCCTGGATGCCCTCCCTGGCCCTGCTCTGTGCCAGAGAACCGGCCTGGCACAGAGCTGGGAGGGGGCTATTCATTCTGCAGCCAAGGCACAGCCGGTTTATTTTTTTCCTGGGCCACATATTTCATGTTGGGTTGTGCTGCTTTGCTGTGGGATGGGCTGCAGAGGGGACAGGCAGCTAGGAGGCAAAAGGGATGGATATTTGGGAAGGCAACAGTTCCCAGTGGGTTGAAGTCTTAGAATCAGAGTCATTTGGTTTGGAAGAGACCTTTAGAAGCCATCTATCCAACCCCCAAGCTGGCACTCAACTGGGGCTACACGTTGGAATATCAGCCTGGCAGTGGCTCCTGGGGGGAATTGCTGCACAGAGCTGTGCCCATTACAGAGCTTAAAGGGACACAGAATTCCTGGGCTTCCCAGGCACAGGCATCACAGACACTGATCTTATGGTTTGCAGGAGTGAATCACATCCCTGGGCTCCAAAATAGCTGTGGAGGGTTCTCCCTGGGGGCTTGGTCACTCCAGAGAGGAAACAGGAAAACAACAAGCTAAATATTGAGTGGATGCTTTAAGGTGACACCCGAAGGCAGCACTCAGGGTAACACACCTGCCCCTTGTGCCCACTGAACAGGCTGTGAGTGAAGGAGTTATTTCCAGACATCTCAGCAAACACAAAGCTACTCAACAGTTCATTTCCCCCTAAACTCTCTAATTCTTCTGCAGTCTAAAGGGATGGGGTTTATGGTTACTTAGTCTGGGTTAAAACTCTGTGTTTCCCTCACTGCAGTGGATTTAAATAGTGGATTATTATTATTAAATATGTTGTTGACTATTTCGGGGCACCAAACATCCAGACAGATGCAGAGGGGTTGGCCAGGAGCTCAGAGTCATCAGCAATCCATCCATGAGGACCTTTCCTGAGAGCAGGAATTTCCAACTTGGAGGGCTGTGTGGGCTCTGCCCGAGCCAGAACCCTTACACATCGAAAAGACACAGTTGGACCTTTTCATTTTCGGTTTGTTAACTCATAAATTTAATTTTTTTAGATTTTATTTTATGTATTAACATTTCTGAACAAACCCCATGGGTTTGCTGCAGCCTTTCCCTGGGAAAGCATCATCTTCACATCCCCCTTTCTCACTGAGAGTGCTTGGGGCCGTTAGGGCTTTCCCAAATTCTTCCTTTCTGGAATCCCTTTTTCTCTTAGGTGACATTAACCCGGGGCTCTGTCACTCCACCCCACTTTAACGATTTCCTCTGGAACATTTTGTGTCCAATAAGCCAGTGTGTTCCCCGCCGAGGTGAATCTCCTGCAAAGAGAAGGAAAAACCCCAAGAACCCCCCAAGCCCGTCCCGAGCGCCGTGGCCAGCGCCTGCCACCCAAACTCCACCGGGCAAGAATGTGCACATGGCAGAGCTCCCTGAACATTTCAGGCAGGAGATTGGCTGCTCCTGGAGGCAGGAGCCTCTCTCTCTCTCCCCACTGCAATAACATTTGCTATAATAAGCCAGGACTGTGTTTCGGGGAAGGAGCAGCGCAGTGGAGACGCTGTGGCTGGGCTGGGGAGGGGCAGGGGGGCTCCTCGATGTCACCCACCCCCAGGCTCGGGGGGATGCTCTGCACAGGCATTGGCTTGTCAGGAAAAAGCAAGGGGTGCCCTGGGGGTGCTAAGGGAGTGTCTTGCTCTCTCTGCCCTCCCCAAGTCCAGGCTGGACAGCCAAGATGGCTCCAGGAGGCTGCTGGGGCTGCAAACCACCCCTTTGAGCTCCAGTCTCTGTGCCAGGGCCAGGGCAGGCACCCTGAGCTCCTGACCAGGCAGCCAGCCCAGTCCAGCCCAGCCCAGTCCAGCCCAGCCCAGTCCAGCCCAGTCCAGTCCAGTCCAGTCCAGCCCAGCCCAGCCCAGCCCAGCCCAGCCCAGCCCAGCTCAGTCCGGCCCAGTCCAGCCCAGTCCAGCCCTGCTCCTCCAGCCCATTCCCAGCACCTGCATCCCTGCATGGCGCTGCCTACCTGTGCACTGCTGCTTCCCCTGCTCCTCTCCCTGTGCCAGGCTGCCCGTGAGCCACCTCATCCCCACGGCTCCAGTGCCCTGAGAGGGCACACGGAGGAACCGACTATCCAGGAGGGTCTTTTGCTTGGACACTGCATGGCTGGTTGGAGCTGCTGGGGCTGGCTCAGCCCATGCCAGGGAGAACTCAGAGCCAGAGGCTGGGATGGCACTGGGGCATCTGCTTGGCCATGAGACACCTTCAGGTTGTCTGTGTCTCCTGGGCCAAGAGGGAGTTCACTGCCAGAACAGCAGCCCAAGCCCTGCATCCACCTGGAGGTGCCAAGTCCATCACTTTTCCGTGGGGTCTCTGACAGCAAATAAACTCCTTCCCAGCCCAAAGCAGTCCCTATTCCCAGTCTGAGTTCAGTGTGGTTTCCATTCCTGGGCTTTGGTTGTCCCGTGCTGGGCCCTGCTGGGCTTTGCTGCCACCCCAGTGTCTCGTTGTGGGTGGACATTCCTGCCCCGGGTGCCTTTGGTGGTTTTTGCAGGGGTAGCCGTCGGCTCCTGCCTGGCCAGGGCACAACGTGCTGGGCCCTCTCCAGCCGTCAGTGAACAAGGAGCCGATTCAGGAGGAAATTTAGTGTGTGCTCCTGTTCCTCACACCTTCCCACTCAGGGCCATAAACCCCTCCAGAACAGACCTGGAGGGCAGAGAGCCATTTTTGGATGTGACTCCGGGCGGTGTCACCCCACTCTGCCCATCCCAGGTCTCTCCTGATCCAACACAAACCCCACAGGCAGACGAGGTCCATCTCCTGGCATGTGTCAGGGTGGCTTTGAGCCAGCTGGGTGGGTAGCATGAGGGGGGCTCTTGATTTACCCCAAAAATAAGAGGAGCAGAAACTGTTTGGAAGGGGGATCAGTCCTGGAGAGGCTCCTGCAGACCCCACGGGTTTGGGTTGGGCTCTGCTTTCAGGATCCATCAATAGGAGCAGAGTCACTGTGACACCCGGACCCTGTAAGAGCCATCCAGAGGTGCAGATGACCAGCTCCCCCAGCCCCCCGTGCCCCCCATGCTCGGGGTCCTGCTCCCTGTGCCCAGCCCTGTGCCCACAGTCACCCCCAGCCATCCCCAGCAGCACCTGAATGCTGTACAAGACAAACACCTAATCCCGCGTGGAAATTACAGCCACATAATATCTCTTTTCATTATTTGCTGAGGTGTTGAGTCTGATTACAGCACACACTGTTTGCTTTGTGCCACGCTAAAGCCCCTGTAATTTCTCTGCAAGTCAACATCATTCCAGCAAGGAGGCTGAAAATCTACAGGCTACTGTGCAAACGAGCTAGCAAATATTAATCCACAGTAAAGCATCGGGGAGGTGGAGGCAGGGAAGGGGGGAGGAATGTTATTTATACCCCCCCAGGGATTAATAATGCCAAATTAAAAAAAATAAATAAATAAGAAGAGGGCAAGGGGTGTGACATATTCCTGGTGCCACCATCCCTGCTCCCTGTGGGAGCTGTGTGATTTCCTGGGGGGCTGCTGGTGGCAGGGAAAATACCCCAATTCAGAAGAGCATAGGATGTGCTGGGTTGGAAGGGACCCAGCAGGATCACGGGGTCCCAGGATGGATCCTCCCTTGTCCCCCCTGAGCTTTAGAGGCTGACAGAGATGGGTTGAGCTCCTCATGTTGCCCTGACACGTGGCACCCCCTGAGCTGCCACGGGCTCCCCAGGAGCCCAGGAGAAGGTCCCTTCGTGGTGCTGTGAGTCAGTTCCCCCACCTTTAAACACAGGATGTTAGTGCTGTGTAACTCCCAGGGGCAGTGCCCTACATGGCTGGGGTGTGGATGCTCAGTGCCACAGCAACGGGCACCACGACAGAAAGCCAAACCAAGGATGTGTGGAAGGTCTTTGCCAGCTGCTGTTTGCCCAAATTAAGGACTTGGCTGCAGGGGCCACGCACTGGCCCAGGCTGAGCACAGACACTTCATTCTTCATCATGACAGTGGTTACAGCAGTGGCTCTGGGTGAGACCCCTTTGCTGGGAGGACTGGGAAGCCTCGTTGCTCTCCTGTGATCCCCCCCAAATCCACCTCCCCATCTGCTGCTCTCTGAGGATGCCACCTCCACAACACCCTGCTCAGGATCCAGCCTGCCCACGGTGCTGGGAGTGTTTGCCAGATGGAACACCCCCTTTTCCCCCAGTTTTACAGGCCCCTAAGAGATGGAGATCTGGGACCAGAGCCCCTGTGTCTCCCTGCAAGCTTTGCCCCTTCGGGGTGGCAGCAGCAGCACCTTCACCACAGCCCTGCAACCCACCTCTTGGTCTCTTCCCAGGAAAAATATCACCTTGGGCTGAGATGCAACAGGAGTGACGTTGTCTGGAAAGAAAGAAGGATTTGCTTTAACCTGCGGCCGTGGGTTTGCAACCAAAGTACACAGGCAGACTCCAGGCCAGACTGTACCCTGGAGCCCGGCCAGGAGATGGGCTGGACCCTGCTCTGCATCCCAAACTCCTGCCTGCTGCCTCCAGGGCACTGCCCTGGGGGTTTGCAGCGAGGGGGCAGCGGGGGAGCCCAGGGCATCCTGCTGCCCACGCTCAGGCTGGCATGGAGAAGGATGGAGCCACTGGGAAAAGGCTGGCAGCATCCAGGATCCCAGTGCCCAGCCCTGGCAGTGACACAGGCAGGGGGTGATGGTGTTGGAATCCATGTCAGAGGGGTGTTAATGAAGGAAAAGCAGGAAAAGTGCATGTTGCACCCCCTGAAATCCTTGGGAAAACGTGCTGGAGGGAGGAGGGTCATTACTGCTCCCAGGGGCAGGTGGGGAATGGGGGGATCATTCCTGGCTGGCTCTGGGATTGACCCATGGCTGCCCATGGACCCCCCTGGCTCCAGCAGCTCCCACTGACCTGGCTCCTCCAGGGGCATTGGAATTAACCTAAAAGAGGCTAATCAATGCAGCCCCAGCCACGCAGGCTGAGTGGGATGCCCTGGGTGGATCCCACCTTGCTCCAACCCCCACGGGCACTTGTGTGTGCCCACACCTTCACACACGTGTCCCCAAACGTGCTCCTGGTGCCCACACGAAGGGATGGGGTCCATGCCCAGCCCAGGCTCTGCCTCCTGGACAAGGAGAGGCAACGAGCTGTTTCTCCAGGCGCTCAAGTTTTTCTTTCAGACTCCAAGCTGCCTTGCCAAGTGTTATAAAAATATATCAGTGTGAGCCAAAACATTTAGCACTCCACTTATTACTTTAAGGTTATAGGTTAAACAAATTCCTTCTCAGAATTTACTGTGTTCATTTCAGCTTCACAACACAGCCCTGCTAGCGGTAGATATATTTCACACTGTAATACCTCCCTTATGGATTGGAGGGGGGGAAAGGAGAAGAGGAAAGTAGCTTTCTAAATTTTTATGTGAACAAAAGCTACTATATAAACTAGCTGAAAACAAGTCCTTTGCAAGAGATAGTTTGTAAAACTTATTTTCCAGTAACCAATAAAACCAAGAATGAAAGGTAAAGTTTGTTTTTGCCTTACCTAATAACTTTTATTTTTCAGAGTTTTGCCTTTTTTTGGGGGGCAATAAAGCCTAAAAAGAAAATAAAGAGCCAAGTTCACACCTTGGACAAACAGGTGTAATTGTTCCAGTGAAACTGCCACTCTGTGAGCTGGGCTTAAATCCCTCTTGGGTGGTGCATGAATTCAGCTAAGGGGAACAGGGTCCCAGAGGAGCTGCAGCTGCCCCAGCCCTGGAAGTGTCCAAGGCCAGGTTGGACAGGGCTTGGAGTGACCTTGGATGGTGGAACGTGTCCCTGCCCATGGCAGGGGTGGAAGAAGGTGATCTTAAAGGTCTCAAACCATTCTGGGATTCACTTCCCCACCTTTAGTCCTACAGAGGGGCTGGTGCTTTCATCCAGCACTAAGGGGTTAAATCACATCTGGAGAAAACTTTCCAAGATGGGAGGATGCAAAGCTGAGGGGAGGGCGATGCTGAGTGTGGTGACTGAGAGATGTCACAGTTGCACTGTATGATGCCATTTCAACTGGACCACAGGGAAAGGCTGGAAGCAGCTCCAGAATCATAGAATTCCAGAATGGTTTGAGTGGGAAGGGACCTTAAAGCTCATCCAATCCCACCCCCTGCCATGGGCAGGGAGGACACCTTCCACCAGCCCAGGCTGCTCCAAGCCCTGTCCAACCTGGCCTTGGACACTTCCAGGGCTGGGGCAGCCACAGCTCCTCTGGGCACCCTGTGCCAGGGCCTGCCCACCCTCACAGGGAGGAGTTCCTTCCCAATATCCCATCTAACCCTGCCCTCTGACATTAAGAAGCCATTCCCCCTTGTCCTGTCACTATCTGCCCATACAAACATCCATGCCCCTCCTTTTTATAAGCCCCCTTAAGACACTGGGAGGATTTTTCCTTGCAAGATGAGGGTGCTCCAAGCTGCTGCTCTGACTTCTATGCAACAGACCTCAACAAAAGGGGAGGGAAAAAAAAGTATGAGGTCCGGTTCATGTTTGGGGTTTGGATTTCACCTCTGGAGGGGAGGGGAGAGGGAAGTCAGACATGGAGGTGTCGTGTACACGAGCTCATAAAACCGGGCCAGCACACTGAAGATGGAGGAGCTGAGGGACTGTTTAGAGGTATCCGTCACATAAATGAGGAGGTGGAGGAAGTCTGGATGATAGTAACCCCATATTAAAAAATTCTGCCCTGTCAACAGGCGAAGAACTACACGGTGGAAATACGCCTGTGCCTGTTGAACTGTGAAACCAGATGTCTTCGAGCAATAAGTGCCCTGGAGGAGGCGGGAGGGCCGCGAGGAACACGTTCGCCTGCGAGGGGGAAAACCCAACGTGCTGCTCCAGCCGTGGTTTCAATTAAAACGGCTCAAACCGAATATTGCTGCTATTAATGGGATGTCCAGCTGTGACGCCGCCACAGAGCGTCCCTCCACAATGAGCACAGGCAACATCTGCAGCCCGATCCCAGCATCCACCCAGGGCAGCCAAGGAGCACTGAGGCAGCTCACGCTCCTCCCGGTGCCTCAGCCCAGAGGAGAGGAAAAACACAGGCATGGCAGAGGTTGAGGGTGATGCAAACTGGGCCTAATTTGCATCTTTGGGTAAATGGGGATTTTGGCCTGGAAAACAGGGAACGTGGCATAAGACCAAGGTTTGGACATGACAGAAACAAGTCTTGGTTGCTGCAGTAGCAGGAAAGGGCTGTGCTGTTTTTCCAAAGGTTAAGGCAGCTGGAAGAAGCAGCACTTTGATTCCTTGCAGCGTTTAACCTGCGTTTAAAAACACCCAAACTCACTCCTAAGCTCCAGTGCTGGGATGGGACTCATAAAGCTGAGGTTTGCAGAACAGGAATAAAGACTCTATTCCTGTTTGGGAAGGTAAAGTGGTACTTAAAGGATTCAGATGCTAAAGCAGAGAGAAGGCAAGGGAGGGGAAATGTGTGCCCTTGGACACTGGTATGGATCCTGCAGGAAAAACATCATGTGTTGTGGGAGAAGGGGAGAAAATGTGGACTTCTAAGGAGTGATTAAACATGAAGTAACTTGGAAGTCAAGTGTGTGTGTGGAAAATCATTGGGTCTGTGGAGGAATGAATGAGAGGAATGCAGAGAAGAACCAGAATGCAAACAGGACAGGGCTTGAGCCTGTCTGAGAGAGGAGGAACCATCAGTGGTGGTGGAGGAGCAGTGACAGAACACAAGGATGCTTGAAAATTCCCCTTAAGTGGCAGCTCCTCAGCTCTGTGACCCACAAATGTGAAAGACTTGCAAAAAGCCCTCTCAGACATCCCCACTCCCAATGAGACACTTTAAAGCTTTCCCAGAGCTGTCCCAGAGCTTCCCTGGATCCTTTCCAAAGCCTCTTGGAAGGCGCGAGTCGGCAGAATCCGAAGTCGCTGCTTGGCAATTTCCTAAAGTCGGGAGGCGGCGATTTTGGAAGTCCCAAAATAAGGGAAACAGCTGTAAGTGACGCTCAGAGGGACTGGGTTGCATTAGGAAACTCACAGAGACATGTTAGCTCATGTTAAATGAGGTGTCACACTGATCTTTGCAATTCCCCCGTGGCCGCACGTGCCGAGAGCGGAGCCCCCCGGGCAAGTGTGTGTCTGTGCCCTGGGGAGGGACAGGGGGCCACCAGAGGCTTCTTGGACAAAATAACGTGGACTGGGGATGGATCCAAGCCTTAAACATGGAGAAGTTGATGGTGCTGATAACACAGAGCATGCAGATGTGGCCAGGGAGGGTCTGGCCTGTCTCACACCATCAGCACATCAGTGATGCTCTGGGTTTGCTGCGCTGGCTCTTCTCAGGGATGACATGGATCAGTTCCTGTTCTCGGGGGAAGACACAGTGATGGGGTCCAAGTCCTCTGTTAAGCATAACTAGATCACTCCTGTGATCTTAATAGTAGCAAAAGCCTTGTTCCAGTCCTTGTTCCCACTTTCACATCCCTCTGACTGTGCTTGTATCCTCAGATAAAAGTTGTTCCTCAAGGCTCAGCATCATATCAGGGCCCCTCATCTCTTCAGCAGCAGGGAAGGACTTATTAGAAATCATTCATTTCAAGAGGAGGGCATTTTACTGAGCTCCTGGACATCACCAGCACACCTCAAACTTTGTGGTTATGCTGGGGCTCCAAGCTGCTCTAAAGCTCCAGCTCCAGGTTTCCCTCAGCTTGCTGGCAATTAAAAAAAAATGATTCAAAATTTACAGGGTTTGCTCTTCCCTCAGGTTTTTTTCCTTGTGGAGATCTTACATAATTTGTTCAGGACCGTGACCCCTTTCTCTCGGCAAACTCAGTGGGATTTTGAGAAACAAAATCTCCCAGTCACAAGCCTCAGACAGGGGTGTCTCACAGGGGCTGGCTCTGCTCTCGCTCTCGACGATTAATATTCTTCCTACACTTCAGCGCCGTGTTGTGGGTCAGCCAGTGGGGCTCCCAGCAGGATACCCGAGTTCCTCAGCCAGCAGGGCTGTTTGCAGATGTCTCAATTCATCCCTCACCTTTCCCCAGCACAGGAGTCTGGGGGGTTTGTCTGCTGTCGCTCCCCCTGCCCTTGGGTTCCTCTGGAAACACACCTCTGCTTACTGGGAGCCTCTCTGTGCAGACACCCCCTCACCAGCACCATGGCAAGGTCTTCCCTCACCAGTTGGTTCCTCCTGCTGCTGTGCCAGCTGTGTGTTCATTGACCTGTCCCTCCCCACAGCCATAGCAGACCACAACTCCGGCTAACTTTATCCACTTCCAGTTCTTTTTTAATGGCAAAGCAGGAAAATCTCCAGCCTTTCCCCCCAGCATCCCCATCTCCCCCAGCATCCCCATCACCCCGAGCAGCCCTGCTGTGTCTCACCCCACGGCCGCTCCCCCTGCTCACTGGAGGGGTCTTTCTCCACGCTTTTATTTTCTTCCCCAGGACCCGGCGCGGTGTAATGTCTGTCTGCTTTTCCTGCTTGTCTCGTTCCCAGAAACCACATGTTCTCCTTCGCCGGCGTTTCTGGAGGTGCCGAGCGGGGCCGTGCGGCAGCGGTGGCGCCTTGGCCGCGCTCCAAGGAGACCCTTAGTCACTTCATTTGCACAGCCTGCAACCGGAGCAGGGCGAGCCCGTCGGGGAGCAATTCCAACACTCCGACGCCTGCACCGGACTCTCATTTCTACCTCATTAACTTTACAGTTTGACAACTTCACAAGCCAGGGACTTCTGTCGTGGCTGCTGCCGATGGCAGAGCCCGCCCTGTGGCCTGCAGGGTGACCTCGTGCACGGCTGCCATGGCTTTGCCTGCCCGAGCAGGGGGGAACTGCCAGCCCTTGGCCGGCAGGGCCTTCCCGTGGGTCATGGCCATGTCATTGTCACCGTTGTCACAGCCACGTCTGTGTCACCATTGTCACAGCCACGTCTGTGTCACCATTGTCAAGGTCACACCTGTGTCACCACTGTCACGGCCACGTCTGTGTCACCACTGTCACGGCCACCTCTGCGTCACCATTGTTGCAGCCACGTCTGTGTCACCATTGTCATGGCCACGTCTGCATCACCATTGTCATGGCCATGTCTGTGTCACGACTGTCACAGCCACGCCTGTGTCACCATTGTCACAGCCACGGCTGTGTCACCACTGTCAAGGCCACATCTGTGTCACCACTGTCATGGCCACATCTGTGTCACCACTGCCATAGCCACGTCTGCATTACCATTGTCACAGCCATGCCTGTGTCACGACTGTGACAGCCACATCTGTGTCACCATTGTCATGGCCACCTCTGTGTCACCACTGTCACAGCCACATCTGTGTCACCACTGTCACAGCCATGTCTGTGTCACCATTGTCATGGCCACATCTGTGTCACCATTGTCACGGCCACCTCTGTGTCACCACTGTCACAGCCATGTCTGTGTCACCATTGTCATGGCCACATCTGCGTCACCATTGTCACGGCCATGTCTGTGTCACCATTGTCATGGCCACGTCTGTGTCACCATTGTCACGGCCATGTCTGTGTCACCATTGTCACAGCCACGCCTGTGTCACCATTGTCACGGCCACGTCTGTGTCACCATTGTCATGGCCCCTGCTCCACCAGGTGAACGCCTGGCAATGGTCTGGCACACCATGAACAAATCTGCTCCTGCTCTGCCCAGACAAAGAAAAGGTCGGAGTTCCATCACAGTTGGCAATGAAGGAGCTCTGCAGCAGCAGAAGAGGACCCAGTGCCCTGTCCCCAGTGCTGAGAGGGCCTCAGACAGAGGCTGAGCTGAAAGCTCTGGTTTCACTCTTGCCATTAAGAACACGACTCAAAGGCGCCCAGGGAGAGCGAAGCGTTGGAAACACAACTTTTATAACCCTCCTTCTGTTTAGGGGGATGTTTTAATCTCCCAGAGTTTCCAAGAGCTTATTGCACAGCCTGGGCTCTCTGGGGCCGTGTGCCATGGCAGGTGATGCAGGGATGGGCTGGAGGCCTCTGGAAGGGAGGAGGAACAGTGGTGAAACACCACCACCCTGAGCTGCAGAGCCTTAGGAGGAACCCAGAAGCGAGAAGTTGGGAAAGGTTATAAACTCTCACACTTCAGTGCTCTGGAAAGCTCTAATTAACAGGGGGAAGGACAACTCAGGCACGTTGGCCCATGGCTGCCTCTTTGATGTTCCTCTTAGCTGTTGGCCTGAGTCTCTCCTGAAGACGAGGGAGACCCGACTTGATTAAATTCCTCTCTCTAAGCCCAGCATGGGAATTCCTGCAGCTCCAGCACAAGCTGTTTTATTGAGTAGGCAGCTTCTGCATCCACCACTGCCTGGGGTTTCTGATCCAAGCCAGGCTGGGGCAGGTAGGAAATGATCAACTTTAGATGACAGCTCAAGGTCTGCTGAGGCAACGTGCCTTTGTCCTTGGTGAGAGACACATCACCAAGGCAGCCATCCAACGATGCAATCATTGCACATTGACCTAGTTTGAGCTTTCAGGCCCTTTTAGTAGCTCAGGGTGATCTCACACCTCGAGAAAACTCGGGAGTCCAGTTGGAAAATTATCTTCTCATATGGCGCTCCTTGGCCCACTCAGCAGTGGAGGCATAAAGGTGTCTCTCCAGAAGCCTCCCCAGGTTCCTCTTCAACCCAAAGGCTGAAATGACAGTGGGAACATGGACAGGAAGGGGCTGCTCGATGGCCCAAGAGCTGGTTCTTGTGAGAGAATGCAGGGAGGTCACGGGAGGGACTGAAGAGGAAGGTGAGCAGGAGATTGTGCAGGGTTAGCACAGGGGAGCCTTTGTTTGGTGTCACGTGGGAACCACCAGAGATGCAGAGAAGATGTTTCTTCCTGGTAGCAAGAGCAAATGACAGGGTGAGGTCCTTCCTTAACCTGAGAGTGGTGAGATTAGATAAAGCCTTGTCCATGTAGAGCCGAACCTGCACCCGACAGAAGCCAGAGCAGCCTGCAGGTGTGGAATTAATTGCTGCCTTTTCTAAACCGTGTTTGCAGGGGAGAGCCCATCAGGAGCTTTGTCCTGCAGGTCAAGCTGAAAGTGTGATCCCCTGACCTTCCTGAGGGTCAGCACAGACCAGAGAGTCAGTGGTGGGAGTCTCTAAGAAGGAGCAGGTAACAGGGACAGCACAGTTCCACTCCGAATGATTTACAGGCAGAAGATAAAATATGTGGCATAACCCCCTCCAGTTATAAAGTGCTTTATTTTCCCTTTCTTCCAAAAGAAGATCAAAGAGGTGTTTGATGAAATTAAAACTTTGGGCCAGCTCTTTTGATGGCATAAATTGACTTCACTCCAACTCAGTGCAGGTGAGAATCTGACTTTATCTATTTAAATAAAACTGGTGCAGCACAAGAGGTTATAAACTTGTGGAACTTACCAACAGGATTATTGTTACAGCAAAAAGCTCAACAGATGCCAAAATGGTTATAGATGTGAATTAGAATGGAAAAGGTCATGGCTGTAACAAAAACTAGAGTCTCAAGCCGGATTAGTTCACCAGAAAGCAAACAAAGACTCGGGGTGCTTGGAAAAATGTGATGAATCCCTCCAACCCTTTGAAAGCAGCCCCTTGCTCAGCCACAGTTTGCTGCATGGCCCTGCTCGGGCAAAGGGCTGCGCCAAAATACCCACGAGGTGAATTTAATGGAAATTCTTGATCTTCCCTGAGCAGGAGAGGATCAGCCTGCTGATGAAAGCTCGTTACTGCCTTGTTATTATTTACTCAGGGTTGAACCAGCAGCGCTGACTCTGGGTTCACCCTGTGCAGACTGCTGGTATCTCCAGCCCAGAGGGCTGATCCCCATCTCGGCTGTGCAGCTGAGCTCAGGCTACCAGAAGACTTTGTTTTCTGAGCAAGGAGCAGCTCTACGTGCCGAGCAGCCTCTCTGCTCCCAGCAGGGAGAGGTTATGCCCTTCCCTTTGGATGCAGCACAGCCCTGGGCTCTGGTGCCTTGCTTTCAGAGATGAACAGTTTGGGAATTCCCAAACCTTCAGGAGCTGCTGTGTATGGGGTTAAACTGCCCTAGAATCAGGATTTGGGGTCGGGGCTGGAGCTGCCAGGGAAGGCTGAGCAGAGCCAGCTCCCTTGGTGTGGAGCTGGGGCAGTGATGCAGAGGCAGAATTAGCTGTGCTAGGGGCACAGGGCTTTGCTGGCACCAGCAACAGGGATGGGCACCTGGTGCCAACTGGATCTCAGCATCCCAGGATGGCCCGTGTGAGGAAAGGACCTGGGAAGGAGCCCTCATTTCCAGGGCCCTGCCCTCTCCCACATTAAATCCTCACGCAGGCGATACTCAGTCATGCAGCAAATTAAACCTGGAGAAAGATGTTTCCAGTTGTTCCAAATTAATTGGGTTGCCCCGGCTGAGTCCAGCGGGGCTCTGCTGGTGGCACGGGGGTGGCATCACCTGTGACACTCTGCAGCCCTTCTGCCAAACCCCAGGACAACCCACCTCCAACTGCCCTCACAGCTGCCTGGCAGAGAAGGGAAACACTTTGGACACTTGTTCCAAAGCACAAACCCCAGATTTTCAAAAGTTACTTTTATTAGAGCAGAGGATGAAGAAGTTTATCAGTCAGTGTCTGTCGTTGGTGCTTGGGGAAGGTCTCATTAGTTGTCAGACTCAGGCCAGGACCAATTTTTAATGGGAAAGGGCTCCCCTGCAGATGCAGCTTGTACAGAAATATGAGTTGTACAGAATGTACAGAAATATGGAAGGCTTTTCCAACAATTTTGGGATCCTCTGAAAATCAAAGGGTGAGCACACACTTCTCCTGGCAGACATGATAGACCTTAGAGAAAATTCCAGTGCCTGAAGGGGTTCCAAGAGAGCTGGAGAGGGACTTTGGACAGGGGTCTGGAGTGAGAGGACAAGGGGAAGTGGCTTCCCACTGCCAGAGGGCAGGGTTAGATGGGAAACTGGGAAGGAATCCTTCCCTAGGAGGGTGGGCAGGCCCTGGCACAGGGTGCCCAGAGAAGCTGTGGCTGCCCCAGCCCTGGAAGTGTCCAAGGCCAGGTTGGACGGGGCTTGGAGCACCCTGGGATAGGGGAAGGTGTCCCTGCCCATGGCAGGGGGTTGGAAACCAGCTGAGCTTTAAGGTGCCTCCCAACTCAAACCATTCCAGGATCCCATGATTCCAAGACTGGATGCTGGCTGGCTCAGGTGACCTCCCACACGTGCCTGAGCAGGGTTTGGAGGGAATCCCCCCCGGTGAATCCTCGGGTCCTGCTGCAGGGAGGAAGGCAGGATTGTCCTGGGTGTGCCGAGCCATTCCCTGTGCCCCTGCCCAGCCAGGGCTGCTCCTTCTGGAAGGAGTTCAGGGCTCATTTCTCCAAATAACTTCTCACTCAGCACCTCCCTGCTCCCGGTACCACCGGTCAGCCACTTCAATTGGCAGTGAATTCCCGAGCCCTGCACAGACAGCACGTCTGGTCTCTTATTTATGTCGCACGATCCACCAAGAGTTAAGGGAGAAGAAAACATTTGGCTTCTGGTGGTTTACAAAGCCTCATTACAGCTGAAATAAAGTAACCACTAAATCTTGTGTGGTTACAGAGGTCACTGCCGTTCTGGCACCGTGGCGCCAATTCCGAGGCAGGAATTTCATTTTCCTCCCAGGAAAAGTGCGCACAGAGTTGAAGGGATGACAAGGGTCTGCCTCGTGGGGACCACAAGGGCCCTTTCAGGCAGGAGGACTCCGGGGCTGTGGCTCCCAAGGGGTGATCCCGAGCTGATCCCGACCGGAGAGGGGACAATGTGCCCTGTTATCCCCTCCCCAGGGCTCCTCCTGCATCCCCACTGCCCTCTCTGTGCAGTTCAGAGGGATTCGCCACCGGCTTTGAGACTTTCCTGGCTGTCCTGTGAAATAAGTAGGTATTCCTTGAGTGTGTGCAGGGATGGAGCCGAGCCAGGAACAGGCTGAGCCGGGTAATGGTGTTCAGAACATCCCATGCTGGGGGTGCCTCTGGATCTCCCAGTGCTGGGTGGGCAGCTCCGGCCCCCCATGCCTGGAGGAATGGGAGCTGTGGGTGTGCCAGCTCCTCCAGAGGTGGCAGAGCATCCCTGAGGCAGAAGAAGGGGAACCCTGAGGCTGGGCAGCAGCAGCCAGAGCATTCCTGGCCCCTGGAGCAGCTGCATCCAGGGATTCGCCATCTGGACAGAGAGAGTGAAGTTTGCAGGAGAATTTCTTCCCAGCTGGTGTGTTTTGGTAGCTCCAGAGTGGGTCTCCTGCAGCAACGAGCCGAGATTCTGCACTTCCAAATGGAGTGAAGGTGGGAGAGGAGAGGGCACAGCAGAGAGAGCCTGGCACTGCCAGCCATGGGGTTTGAATCCCAGCATGCTGGAGATTCCCAGAGGATAGCAGAGGCTGCCCACCCAACCTGCACAGCTCCTGCAAACCTGCAGTCCACGCAGAGATGCTCAGGAAAAAGAAATGGGCAAATTAAGCCCCGAGAAAGGCTGGTGCAGATGTTCATTCCGATTTTAAATTCAATTTCTTCCATCACGTGCCGAGTGAATCACGCCGAGCTGCATCAATGGCATTGGAATCCTGAATGAAGAGGTCTGCTTACAGTTTGAGGGTGGCTGAACTGATCTGTTCTAAATTCACACCTTTAATTAACTGGAAGTAATTTTCCTGAGTGTCGCTGCACCAGACAGAGCCTTGGTTGATTTAAAAAGAGAATTCCAGCCCCGGCTTCTTTCCATTCCCCTCTGTCGAGCCACCAGCACTGCAAATTCAATAAAGCTGATTTATTTAATAAGTGTACTATAACAAATTAAATTAAACACGTTTAATACAAACAGATGATGCACCTCATTTAAATGTTACCTCCTTAATTAAACCCAGTAATTGTGTCCTGCCCTTTGATTGGCTTCCCAGTGCAGCGTGGTTGTAAAGTCACTTAACACACACTCAATTACTGCTCTCAGGTTATAGCCCTCGCCTCCTCCTCCTCCATATGGGCTTTGCCATCAGGCAGGTTTGTTCCAGGGCAATCAGGATGCTGAGCAACATGCTGGGTCCTGGCTTTTTGGCAGCAGCAGCTTTTTGGCTACTCCCAGGAGAGCAGGGAGTGACAGGACAAGGGGGAATGTCTCTAGACTGCCAGAGGGCAGGGCTGGAT
Source organism: Anabacerthia variegaticeps (assembly GCA_035583185.1). NCBI lineage: Eukaryota > Metazoa > Chordata > Aves > Passeriformes > Furnariidae > Anabacerthia > Anabacerthia variegaticeps. Next base: position 14,432,225 of record JAWWEW010000033.1, on the reverse strand, counting down.
GGGATATTGGGAAGGAATTCTTGGCTGTGAGGGTATGAGGTCCTGGCACAGGTTGGGCAGAAAAGCTGTGGCTGCCCCTGGATCCCTGGAAGTGTCCAAGGCCAGGTTGGACAGGGCTTGGAGAGCCTGGGCTGGTGGAAGGTGTCCCTGCCCAGGGCAATGCTGCTCTCTGGGCTGGGTTTGCCATTCCAGGAGGGAGCTCAAGGCCAGCTTTGCACTGGGGGCAGCTCCGGCTGAGCTCAGGGTTTCAATCTGCAATCTTTGTGAGCAGCCCTTGGGCAGATCTTTGTTCCTTTGCCCAGACCTGCCTCCCCATGATCAGCATCACAGAATCACAGCATCACAGAATCACAGAATCACAGCCTGGTTTGGGTTGGAAGGGACCTGAAAGATCACCTACTCCCACTCCCCTGCCATGGGCAGGGACACCTTCCACTGGAGCAGGTTGAACAGCTGGCACAGTTCCATTCCCAGCAATCCCACTGCTCCTGCACTGCCTTCCTGAGCTTTGTGTCAGCCAAGGGAAGGCCAGTGGAAGGGGGAGGTTGTTGGAAGGAAACTTCCCATGAGGAGCAGGGCTATTCCTTCACCCCCCTGACACAGCCTTGGATTTACATCCCTGGGAGCTGCAGTGAGTGCTGTGCCATCCCCGTTCTCACCCTGCTGGAGAGAGAGGGAAGGGCCAGCTCTGGGGACACGGGGCAGGGGAAGGTGCCAGTGCTGGTGACAGCAGAGCAGTGCCCTCCCCGAGCCCCTTTGTTTGGAAAACAAGCACCCAGCTCTAATTGCCAAGCCTCCTTTTGCATTATTGTGGAGACATCACGCTCTGTTCCTGCTGCTGTTTGCACTGGCACAGCTCCACGTAACGCAGGGTTCAGGAGAGGAATACAAGTCCTTGCCCTTCCGTATCTCATTTGTTTGGGCATCATTTCTGACTAATCCCCAGTTAATTACTTGAAGATGATGGTTTCCATGAATGAAAGAGCACCTTTGTGCTTGCTGCAGTTTAGCACTTCCATACCTGCGAGCAGATGAAATACAACGAGGAGTTTTGGCCGCGGCTTCCACGGGAGATGCTTTGCCACCAAGCGAGTTCCTGACTTCTGGGTGGGTCAATCAGGGTCTTTCTGCTCTGCGTGGGTTTTGGTGTGGTTTTTGTTTTCACAAATGATTTCCGAAAACCTTGGTGGGGATTCAAAGCACTTACGAAACTTTGACGTTGTTCGTCAGGAGGGAACAGAAGTTTTTGGCCAATCCTGCCCGAAATACATCAGTTCTGCAACAGAACTGCTGCTGGTTAAGGGAAAGGGGTAAAACTACTGAGAAATAGCAACAGTATGTTTTTATTTTCTGTTAAACCAGGCACTGAGGAAAGGCACAAAGCCTTGAAATGCTCATGGAATGGTTTGGGTTGGAAGGGACTTCAAAGCCCATCCAGTGCAACCCCCTGCCACGGGCAGGGACACCTTCCACCAGCCCAGGTTGCTCCAAGCCCCGTCCAACCTGGCCTTGGACACTT
>JAWWEW010000033.1:14411500-14430606 GCA_035583185.1 Anabacerthia variegaticeps | reverse complement strand
GGGGCAGCCACAGCTTCTCTGGGCACCCTGTGCCAGGGCCTGCCCACCCTCCCAGGGAAGAATTTCTTCCTCATGTTTCTGTTTTCCTGCTTTGTGGTCAGCAGATCCTAACCCGACACCCCAAACAACACCTACCATGTGCTAATTACTGAAAAATTGAGAGAGGAACATTTTAGTGAGGTTGAAGGAACACAGCACAGAAAATAGAGCGGAACAAAGTGATGCAAGGGAAGGTAATTTTTGAAAAGCTTTCATTTGCACTTTGCTTACATGAACTAGCAGAATGTTACAGTGAAATGATGATTTCCAGCCTGCAAACTTGTTTTCCTCGATACTTGAGACACCGTGGTTACTCAAGATGAGTTTCTGTCATAGCTGGGTGCAGGACATTTCTATGTTGCAGAGATAATTAAGTTCTTGGCAGGGTTGGCAGGGTTAGCAACCTCTCTTCTGTAATGTATTCCTCGTCATTCTGGCTTCTTGGTAAATTTTTGCAGTGTGTGGGTGATCCCTCTAGAGAGAGAAGAAAAAGAAGGATGTGAGAATGCACATGGGCTGAAAAACATCGAAATAAGAAAACAGGAACAAATATCATCAGAGATATTTAAGAGCTCTGAGGTGCTTACAAACCAAGGATGAAATAATTATTCTAGAATTTAATAGGAATTCTGCTTTATTTCTTTGGGAGACTTTACAGATCCCAGTTAATTCACATCCACAGCATCCCTGGAAAGAACAACCCCAACTTCTAGGTGGGGTAAGTCATGACCCAGGAGAGCTGACTACAGAAACCTGAGAGGCGTGTGAGCAGACAACCATCCTTCCTCCCCTGGGGAGGCAAGGTTGGACACAGGGAGTAATTAATACTGGGAATGAAAGGCAAATGAACTATTTCTGAGGAGCTGAAGGAAAAGGGAGAAGGTGACCTGGAGCTGCTGATTCCTTTCCTTGCCCTGGAGATCAACATTCCCAATTCCATGAGGAGAAAAGCAAGGAGAGAGCCATGAGGATGAAATAATGGTTCCCAAAACAGGAAAAACAGTGTGATTTTCTCCTCCAACTCCCTTTCCCTCTCCCAACATCCCCAGAGGAGAGCACGAGGTGCCCCTAATGACGAGGTGGGACTTCTCTATTATTCCTTCAGACCACAGGGCTGGGAGAGCACACGGAGTAATTAATTTTGACTTACAGAAGCTGTATTAAATTGGATAGAAATGGGTGAAAATAGGATTAGGAATGGAGTTTAGCCAAGAGCAAACAGAATTAAAACTCTCCAAGAGCAGGTCAACACAGCTGATATCACTGATGCGATGAAAGGAGACAGCTCGGGACATTTTTGAGCAGTGCTGTAATGGCAGGGATTGTAACCTGCCTGCTATCCCACTGCAGTGGGAGAATTAAAACCCAAAAAAGTGATTTTTTTCTCGTTGCTATTGTTGGATTTCTGGCTGCTCTATCTGCTCTGAGATTTTGGGCTTCCAAGGATTAATTTGGAAACAATTGTGCAGAACAAGCAGGAGGCTCCACCACCGCCGGCCGCTATCGGTGTGTGCAGGGCTTTCAACACATGCCCCGAAATCTAATTAGTGTGGGATTATGCTTGTCACAAACCATCAGGAGTGGAAGGATCCCTAACGTGGAAACCACCTCCTCTCCCTGAAACCCTTCTCACAGAGCCTGCACACAAACCAGACCCCCTCAGCCCGAGGCCACGTCCCCCGTGGTGGAAACTCAGGTGACTCTGCTGGTGACAGTCCCCATCCACTGTCAGGGCGTGGGAGTACTTGGGGTGGAGGGTCTGCCTTAAGCCAGTGCTGCCCCAGGGGATGAGGACCCACTGCTCTGGCTGGGTTCAGTCTGGAGATGGGTTTGACCCTACTGACACAGCTGCCAGAAGTCTTGAGTTCATTTCCCACTGCTCCACTTCCTTCCAGTGGAAATCCTGGGCTAAGCTGGACCAGGTCCTGCTCCTCCCTGACCCCTGTGTAATGCCATTGAGTCAGTCCTTGTCTAACCCAGAGGTGCCCAGACCTGGATTTGCTGAGGAATATCTCCAAAAGGCAAATGTCCAGCCTTTGTACGAGGCTTTTCAGCTTCACCTGCCGAGGACTTTGGTGGACATTAAGGGATGAGCACAAGGCTTTATTTCCCTCTCTCCCTGGTTTTATTAACAGCACATCCATGGGAGGTCACAGCCAGAGGGTTGTCAGTGTGTGCAGTGACCACCAGACATCCCTTTTCCTGTGGGAATCCAATTTCTGCACTCCCAGGAGCTGCACAGAAACATGAGTTTGAGTTGTTTGTGCTGGGGTTTCCATGGTTGCTGGCACTGGTTTGTGCCCTTGTTCTGGAGGAGATGCTCCACAAATGTGTTTTCCTTGGTCTGAGGTGGCACATAACATTGCTAGGAAACCTCAGGGCTTGGCCAGAGGAGCAGAGCCATGTCCTCTCCACCCCTTCTCTATGGGAATGGCAATAACTCCCAGGGATACTGGTGCTCACACGAGTGCAGGGGCACAAGTGCAAACCTCAGCCAAAAGGGCTTGGAAAAACAAGCCCCCTCTCAACGTGCCTCTGGAAAGCAGCTCCGTGGAGCTCCCACCCTCCCCGTGGGTGCCTTTGAGTGGCACAGCGTTCCCTTTGCCCCGTTCTGTGCCATTCTGCAGGTGTTACATCACCTCCCTGGCTGGCAGCATCAAAGCTGGAGCGCTGGCAAGGCAGCCCAGCACGCATTTGTTTCTGCTCTAACCTACCTGAGCAGCCAAGCGTGTGGAGCGCCGGGGCACAGCCTGGGGCACAGCCTGGGGACACTGTGGGACACCAGGGCCCTGCAGGGACCTGGGCAATGTGACCCAGCCCCACAGAAACCCCACGAGTGCTTGATGGCAGCTGTGCTGGAAGAGGGTGAGTGGCTGGGAAGCACTGGGGTCTGGCTCGGCTCCCCTTCCTTGGCTGGTGCCACTGGTTTATGCCAGGCAGGAATTCTGCCAGGTCTGGAGGTGCAGCATGGAGGTCTGGCTGAGAGTGAGGGGCAGGATTGTCCCAAAATGGCACAAACAGCAGAGTGGGGAGGGGATTTGGGGTCAGAGCCCACTGGCTGCTCCCATGGGCTCTGCCCAGTCACCTACCTGGGGCTCTCCATGCTCCACATACACTGCAGGGACATCACACAGAACAGGGACATCACACACAGCAGGGATGTCACACACAGCAGGGATGTCACACAGCAGGGATGTCACACACAGTAGGGACATCACACACAGTAGGGATGTCACACACAGCAGGGACATCACACACAGCAGGGATGTCACCCAGTAGGGACATCACACACAGCAGGGATGTCACACAGCAGGGATGTCACACACAGTAGGGACATCACACACAGTAGGGATGTCACACACAGCAGGGACATCACACACAGCAGGGATGTCACCCAGTAGGGACATCACACACAGCAGGGATGTCACACACAGCAGGGATGCTGGACTGGTCCCCCTGTGCCACGGGACACTCTGACAGGGCAGGATGCCCAGGATTATGTTGGATGCACCAAAAGCTCCCCTATGCCCAAAGTAATTTTCAGCCCTCCAATTAAAACCTGCCCTTGGGTCTGGCGGTGCAGGGGTGATGGATTCCACAATCCACGGATTTTCCTCCTGCCCTTGTGCAGAGGGTTGTTCTCAGGAGCCAACCTTGTCATGCAGGCGAGGATATGGGACCCATCCTCAATTCCCAGCATTTTGGGAGCAAACCTGCCTCCCCCAGGGTGAGGACACAGCAGAGGGTGCCAGGACTCAGCCCTTCCTTCAGCTGCAGTGCCAGGCTGGGGGTCCCTGTGCTCTTTTCCGTGGGCAGTGTGTCTGGGGGCCACCCTGAGGCAGTTCCCATCTCTGGCAGCCCCCTTCTCCTTCCCCTGGGCAGCCTTGGCCTCCCCCTCGCTCCTCCCAAGGTAACACTATCTCCTTAGGCATGCATTCCTTTGTAATAAGGTACTGTGCCTGCTTGCTGTGCCTCTGAGGTGCACTCTGAGGCAGCTGCTGCTCTCCAGGGCCCTGGGTGAGGAGCAGAAAATTGAATTCAGCCTGGAATGTGCGGGTGCAGTTGGACATCTGCTCCTGGACAGGGGCAGCCCTTCCCCTGCAGGGCTTTGCCAAGGGGGTGATGCTCCCTGGGCTGGGGCTGCCCTGGCACAGGGGGCTGCTCGGGGTCCACCAGCCACTGCTGAGCTGGGAGTGCAGACTCAGGGCATTGGGGGCTCTCCTGGGCTTGAAAGCTGTTTGCAGAGACCTGGCTCACCTGGGCAATCCAGCAATCCAGTCCTGGTGTGATAGAGAGAGTCACAAAATGGTTTGAGTTGGAGGGACCTTAAAGGCCATCCAGTGTCACCCCCTGCCATGGGCAGGGACACCTTCCACCAGCCCAAACTGCTCCAAGCCCTGTCCAAGCTGGCCTTGGACACTCCCAGGGCTGGGGCAGCTACAGCTGCTCTGCCCAACCTGTGCCAGGGTCTTCCCACCCTCCCAGGGAAGGATTCCTCCCCAATATCCCATCTATTCCTGCCCTCTGGCAGTGGGAAGCCATTCCCTTTGTCCTGTCCCTCCATCCCTTGTCCCCAGTCCCTCTCCAGCTCTCCTGGAGCCCCTTCAGGCACTCAAGGGGCTCTCAGGTCTCCCTGGAGCCTTCTCCTCTCCAGGTGAACACCCCCAGCTCTCCCAGCCTGGCTGCAGAGGAAAGATGTTCCAGCCTTCAGAAAATCTTCATGATCTGGTCTGGACTCCCTCCAACACATCCACGTCCTTCCTGTGCTGGGGACATGTGGGCCAAGGGGTGACTGTGAGCACAGCAGGGACAAGGCTCCCAAATCTTTGCCCTGTGCCATGGATTCAGGGTTCTGGCTGCTCCCAGCTCTCTGTGTCTGTGTGCAGGGCAGATGTCTGGGAGCCCCAGCTCTGCCCCCCTCCCTGACATCACTGCCATCCCACCCCCGTGACAAACACAACACAAGGACCCAGCTGGACTGGGCTGGGATCGTGTGTTTCAGCAGCTCTTTTGGGATTAAGCTGTTATGGCCCAAACTTCTCGTCTCTGCCAACTTTTCCTAATGATTTTCAAAGCCAAAAACCTTCTTGTGGGTGGGGGAGTGGGGTCCACCTTCAGCAGCAGCAGCAGTGTTTGCAGGGCGAGCTGGAGTCACTCTGCTTGGCTCTTTGGCCTCTCCCCAAGCAAACATCCCAAACCCAGTGTGGGTTTTGCTGCTGACCTTAATGAATGCCATATTTGCAGCCTCTCCTTCAGCTCCCACAAGGACTCTGTTTCACCTAAAACATGGCTTTTCCTGTCCAGCCAACCTGGTGTCTTTTCTGCTCCCACACCACAGCGTGGTGGAGGGTTGGGGTGGAGGATCTGGGGGGGCTGTGAGCCCCACACCTGCAGCCTGGCCAGGGTCAGGGCATGGCAGAGGCAGTGCCAGGGTCAGGGCATGGCAGAGGCAGCACCAGGGCAGGGTGACCGGGGCTCATCAGGCAGCTGATTAATGGCCATGCTGCTGGTGTGGGAGCCCTGGGATTCTCCTCCCGTGAGGCAGGGCAGGGTGAGCAGGGTCTGACATCAGCCCTTCCTCCCTGATTAGCTCTGGCTCAATCTGCACTAATGAGCCTGAACTCTGAACCCCCTGGAGAGGGGGTGATCTGCCTCTCTCGGGATGATCCAGGGGGATCTGCCTGGGAATGCAGGCCGAGTTATCTGCAGGCTGAAGCGTTTTCCTTCCCTGCTGTCTGTGTTTGTGGCCAGGAGCAGAACAGAGCCCAGCTGGAGGAGCAGGGGGAAGTGGCCAGGCTGATTAATTGGCCACTGCCAAACACGCTCCAGCCTCCTCCAGGAACCAGCAGATAGCCCCAGCAGCCCTTTGGGCACCCAGCGCTCCCCCAGGAGGGTTTGGAGATGTTCCAGAAGGATGTGATAAGTCCACGTTTGGTGATGACCCGCTCAAGGGATACACAATCCTTTGGGGGTGTGGATCTGAGCATCCTCCAGCACAGCACCTGATCTGTGGGCTACCTAATTCCCTGGGGTGGCAATGAGAGGGGGAGAGGAAACTGTGAGTGGAGTCAAGGTGGTTTGTCACCCTGGTACTGACAGAGATCAGTTATGGTTCCCAAAAGAAGCCTCGTTCTTCCTGGTCCTTCCAAATCCCCACGGAGTTTTTTTAAATATTGACTTTCAGGAGCGCTTTTGTTTTCAAAGCTATTTGCAAACAGCTCAAAAAGCCAGGTTTAAGTGATAAATAAGATACAGCTCAGCAATGAGCCTGATCTCCTCATCCTCCCAGGGATGGAGCCTGTCCCCAGTGCCCACCAAGGGATTCAGACACTCCTGATGCAGAGGAATGAGGCTCTGTGCCTTTTGCCCTCGGAATGGCGAGCCGCAGACAGCAGTAGGAAGAAGCAGGGAATTCCTGAGGTGTGCTGTGGATTCTCCCTCCCTTGAAGAGTTTAACCCCGGGAGCTTTTCCCAAAGATCTGCTCCGGCTCAGCCGGGGCTCGTGAGCCTGGTGTGGAAAGGTATGTCCTGCATTACGTGTGAAGTCAGACGTGATGAGCTTTATGGCTCTGTCTGGCTGCAGGAGAACAACGTCCCACGTGGCTTTCCCTGCCTTTCATGTCGGAATATTCTCAAGGCAGGCTGGCGGCCGAGGTGAAATGGCACATCAAGGCTGGAGGAACGAGCTGAGGCTGCGGGGAATGGCCCAGGGGGGAAATCAAAAGGGAGATGTCTTTGTTACCAACCCAGCTGCAACTTCCTGCTCTGGCTACAGAATACCCTGGGAGGTGGCTCGGCAGAGGACCACGTGCCTTGGCCTGGCCTTGCTTCCCCATAATAAGAGAATAATGAAGTTGTGGGGCAGGGGAAAGGTGGAATTCCCAGAAATTATCATCCTGGGGGAAGCACAAAGAGAGTATCTGTCTTCTGCCCCTCAGGTCCCTATAAACACATACCAGTTGGCACGGAGAGGGCTTTCCTCCACAGAGCAAAAGCTGTAAAGGAACATTTTGCTGGAGTGGCACTCCTGTCAACCTGGAGTGGGGCCTTTGAATGCTGAAGGAGTGAGCTGGAGCCCATCCAGGGCCAAAGGGATGCTTTCCATCAGGGCTCTCTTCTCCCTGGTTCTCCTTTTTGCTCCCCCAGCCTTTAGCCCTTACGATGCCCCAGAGCTCTTTGTCCCCTCGGAGTTTTTGATGTACCTGATGTGGGTCTTGTGGCTCAGACCAAAACGGGATATTTTCCTAAGTGAGAAGTCAAATAAATTCCACGACCATAATGTGCATTTCACACCGAAAATGCCACGTTATTCAGGGTGCAAGAAGGCAGAAGAGGAGCCAGCCCTTTGGGATGGGCTGGTGGGAACACACGGTGTTTGCACAAGCAGCCCAGTGGACAGAGCTAATGTGTTATACAAGCACAGAAGTTGTTTGGGCAGAACAATGGTGACATTTTAGCATAAGCCACCATATTCCAGCAAAACACTGACATTCTGGGAGGGAAATGCCTTATCTTTCAAAAGCTGGATTGTTCAGGTGCAGTGGCAGCAGTGCAAGGTAGGAAGCAGATTATTTACATGGGGCTTGCTTTGCTGGTGGAGGCACAAGACTTTGGTATCTGGCCTTTCAAAACCACTGCCTGTGTCAGGGGGTGTGAAATGAGGAACACAGGGGGAGAGGCTGGGAGAGGTGGCTCACCTGGCTGAGGAAGCTGGATTCCATGGGCTTGAGGAAGCTGGATTCCACGGGCTTGAGAAAAATGGATTCCATGGGCTTGAGAAAGCTGAATTCCAAGGGTATAATGAAACTGCCCAGGGTCTGATCCTAGTCAATCTTCTAATTAATGATCAGGATACCCTAACCAAGTGTATGATTACTAAATTAGGAGGAGGCCCTTGTGCTGGGGGAACTGTCTCCTATGGGGACAGGCTGGGACTCCAAGTGCTCCCAACGGGGCTGGGGGACCCCTAAAATGAGATTATTGAGAAACAGGTGTGAGGTACTGCAGGAACAATCCATGGGAACTGGGAAGGATGGGAAACAACCAGACAGGCAGGGGGTCTTCAGGACACAGCCTGAAGATGATTGCACTTGAGCACAAGGTGAGCAGGAATCAACAGCCTGACAGGGGGATGAAGTTTGGCCTCAGGAAGAGACCTGGAAAGCAGCTGAGAGCAATCTTCAAACCAAAGCACTGCTGCACAAAAAGAGAGGGAAGGATCAGTTCTCCACACACACAGTGCAGAAGGGAGGGCTTGAATTTCAGTCAAGAGGTTCAGACTGAATTCTGCTGAAAGCTGCTAAGGGGAGGACAGCAAAGCAGTGTCCCAGATTGCCAGGCCAGGTCTGCTTGAAGAGCAGCAGAGAAGCTGACCCTGCCTTTGGGCACAAGGGACAATGCAGCCCTTCCTTGCCCCGGGGGCTGATGCTGTGGCAGCACAACCCTGGGCAGGGAGCACCATCACTGAGCTCTCCTGGCACTGATGAGCTGCCCCTGAAGGGCTCAGCAGAAACCTCAGCTCCTTCCTCTGGGGCAGAAAGAGTTTCCTCTTGCAAGCAGGTATCTGTTAATTACCTTCCACCCGGCCTTTCGCTCGTTATGATTAAGTTTCCCAATGAAAAGGGATCCGTGGAAGGAGTGAGAGCCGGGCCAGCAGAGCCCAGCTAACATTTCACTGTGCTTGTGTGCTAATCTCCATCCTCTTCTCCCAAATCCTCTTAACCTCAGGGTTTTTTTTCAGCCACCTGTGTTTGTATCAAACAGTACAAGAATGGCTAAATCTGGGCAAAGACGAAAACTGCCCTCGCAGCCGCCGAGCTCTGAGCCTGCTCAAACATTCAGGGACAGGCTGAAAATTTGATCTAAAAGTGTCTGGTGCTGCTCTGTTTGGTGCCCCACCCATTGTCTGGGTGGGCATTGTAATTTTAGGCTGTGCTCGGCGTCCCTGTCCTTTCAGGGGCTGCGGGCAGGTAATCGGGGCTGTCATCGCAGCACAACCTGGCGCTCCAGGCACAAATCTCCCCACTGCTCCCTTTTCATTTCCTGGCTCAGCATCAGGGGAAGAGATTATGTGATGTGATAGGTAAAATTATCCCATCAGAGGTGAATGTCCCAATAAAAGGCTTTTGCAGGCCCGGTTGTATGATATCCCTGAGAAGGGGACATTCATTCGGGGCCCTTTATTGAAGGGAATGCTCAGTCCCTACAGAAACCCAACGGGACAAAAGGTGATTCGAGCTGGAAGACACACACACACACACACACACACAGAGGTCAGGGATGCAAAACTGTTGCATTTCCCTGGCAGGAGGGAGAGAGAAAAAAATAAGGAAAACCAACAAAACCCCCCAATGTTGAATGTTTGGCTCAAAACTGAGAGCAGCGTTTTCCCAGCTGGTTAAAATTTGGGGTGATGAGCCTTTCTTGGCCCGGCTGTCTGCAAAAAAGAGAAGACAATCTAGAGATCTTAATTGGTGGTTTTGGGGAAACTTGATGAGGCTCAATAAATCTGCAGAAAGGAAAATGGGCATTTTTCTGGGTGGCTTTCTCCGAGACCTCTGCCTGGTTTGCCCACTCTTTGATGGGCTGCTTTCTTTCTTCAGGGGGTTTGGAAGGGAGCTTTTGAAAAGTGGAAAAAACCCACGCCCCAGATTTCTGAGACTGACTTTGGGCAATGCAAAATAGTGATGATGAGGAAGGTGATCTGGCGGGGATTGTCCTCTCTTTGCCCAGAAGCTGGTGGGGCACGAGGCCAGAGCCTGTCCTGTCTTCTGGCTGAGCTTCTCCTGGGACATCTGAGCATGGGAGGTTGCAGCAATTGGAGGAAAAAATGAGGATGTGTCCCTCTATCAGCTTGGGGGATTTTAGGGAAGGAGGGGGGCAAAGGGGAGCAGCAGGTCAGGGTTTGTCCTTCAAACCAGGCAGCAAGGGCTGGGATTTGTTCCTGCTTCTTGGGGAGGCCGGGGGAGATGGAGGTGAGCACGTCACACATCGGAAAAGTGTGTTTTCAATTAAAAGAAGAAAAAGCTCCAAAACACACAGTGGGTTAAACATTACAGTAAAAAGCATTTAAGCTGCTCTTCCACTGCAAAGTAACCAACAGTTTATGTGTGTGATTGCAGGCAGGTGGTTCCTGTTCCCATTAAAAATGAGTAATTCAAGCTCTCCGAGGATTTCTTCAGAGACAATCTGGACAGACCTGGAAGTCCAATGTGCCTTTTAAACCATAAGTGTTTCCCCTCCACATCCCACGATTCTCCTTCCCAGGCATTTTTAAGGAGCTCTTGGCCAGCGGATCAGGATCATCTCCCTGTGTTCAGGGAGGGGAAAACCTGTTACCATAAATTAAGAGATCCCCCACTCCCTGCAGGCTCCAGGGACATCCAAAGCGGAGCTCCTCGTGGGTGGTGAGTGGGGGATAGTCAGTTCTGCCCATTCTTTTCCCAGTTTCCTGGTCCCTTCATCCTCAGGGCTCTGCTCCTGATGGGATGACATCTCCACACCAACTCCAGCCTCCCTGGGGTCCAGCAGCATGGATTGTGCCCCCAAATTCCCGAGGGATAGGTGGGAAGAGAAGCCACCCTTGCTGGTGATGGACTCCCCTTGTCCTGCTCCCCCTGTGCCCCACCTTCAGCCACCATCCCCACAACTCAAAGGAGACCAAAATGAGCATTTGCTGCACTTGCTGATCCCTCCACAAGGAATCACCTCCACAAATGGTTTCCCTTCGTGCCCGGATGGGGTCAGAGCATCCCTGTGCTTTGGGGTGGCCAGGACAGGCTGGCAGAGAGTTGTCACCCAGCGGGACAGGTGAGAGGACAAGGCCATTCCTCAGGTGTCCCCATTGTCACAGAGTGCTCTGAGCCCATGGACAGTCACCCTGTGCCCTCCACCAGAGCTGCTCTGAGCTTGCCATCCCACAGCCCCACGTCCCCCCTGGCCAGAGGGGTGTTCGAGGGGGCTGCAGTGCAGTTTACCCTGAGCACCCCGGGGAGGAAAGGGACACCACACGCAGAGATCTTTTACTTAACATTGCCAGGTTTAATCTTGCCCAGTCAGCAGTTTTTGAACATAGTCCAGGAAAGCTTTTAAGCCCGATAAAGCCGGGGCTTTTGCATTTTCAAGTGATACTTTAGCTACAAATGACATGCTCGACTTGTCATTTGGCTTTAAAGGGAGCTAATTAAAATCTTCCTAAGAGTGCAGTTACACCAGGGAAAGGAATAACGTAAACTGAAATAAAAAGGGGGAGAGGAACCCACAAAAATGCAATTTAGCAGCTGAAAAATGTAAAGGGAAACTGGTAAAAGATAAAAGTATCAAATGCACAATAGCTGTTTGCCGAAGGAGGACTAATGATAGGGGAGGTGCTGAGACTTACACAGCAAAAACATGGGCAAGGCCAGGGAATTTCCAGCATATTATTTGCAGATTTTAGGGCCACTGGAAGCCACAAGACAGACTTGCAAATGTTGATCGGAGTCCTGGCTGTGAAAGACGTAGCCTGTTCTGCAAGGTGTGAAGAGGAGGTGAAAGAGAAATCCATTTGGGAGCCCTCACTCAGAGCTGGGGGGGCAAGGGGAGCTTTACAACAAGAATTTGAGGGAAAATGTATTGGATTGGGTTAAAATCCACTGGCTCTTTTGTGTTGGGGAAGGGGAAGGTGAAACTGGTTCCCAAATGATTGGGGAGGAATCCGTGCAAGGTTAATCCCCTAAGGAGAAAAGGATGGACATGTCCAAGGGGCTCCCCAAATCCACGTTGTTCCTTTTCCAGAGGAAAGTGCAGCATTGCCCAAGGGTGGCAGGAGCAGAGGGAGCAGCTCTGGAGCTTGGCAGCCCCCAGAAACAACCCCTTTCACCCCAAAATGACCATGGCAAGAACCCCTTCCCTTCTCCCTCAGTTTTGATCCGTGGAGAGGAGAAGGAGTGTGACCATCATTCCCAAAGAACCTCCACTCCCAAGCAGCTGGAACAGTTCAGGGTGGGTGCAGCGTCCAAGTGGGGAAATGAAATGTTCTCCCAGGCTAGCATGGAGCCTGCATCATTCAGCAGCCGTCGGGAGGGGCCTGCCAGGAGCTCAGCAAGAGCAGCCACAATCCATCTCGCCAGCATCAAATGGAAAATAAGAATCCTCCTTTTTTTTTCCACGGGTCATGCTCCGATACCAAGCAGCTGGTGCTTGGAAACCTGGACCTTCCCACGTGACAGCAGATCCCCCTGGGGCCCCGGGTTTATGAGTGGCATTTGCTGATGGAAAAGCAGTGCTATCTCTGCATGTAGCGGTTTCCTTTGGTTGGTGATTGTTATTCCCCAATTCCCAGTTCCAAAGTCTTGCTCCAGATTGGCCCAAATTCCAGCAGGGAAGAGCACCAAGCTTCATCCTCGGATGGAAGAGCAGGAAAAAGAGGATTGCACAGGTCCAGCCCCTTGCCCTTCCTTTCTGTAAGTCAACAGGAGCCCAGGAAGAGGCAAACTGTCTGCCAAGAGCCCCTGGAAGGACTTTCCTTCTCCCCCAAAAGGGCACGATGGAACAATTTGTGTGCATGGAGGCAGTGGAAGCACTGGGGGAAAGCAGCTTTTGATGCTTGGGCAGCAAAGTGGCTTTAAGGCCAACCCTGAACATCTGTCTATGTGCCCATAGAGATGCTGACATGCACAGGAGGGCCTGGCTCATGTGGGAATCATAAAGTCATGGAATGGCTTGGGTTGGAAGGGACTTTAAAAGGTCATTTTGTTCCAACCACCCCACCACGGGCAGGGTTGCCGCCCACCAGACCAGGTTGCTCCAGGCTCAATCCAACCTGGCCCTGAACACTTCCAGGGAGGGGACAGCAGCGTTTCTCTACGCTTTGGGCCAAGACAGACACCTCAGAGGATCTCCTGTTGCTCACAGGAGGTCACAGACAGGGCTGTGTCTGATTTCCAAGCTCTTCTGCCCTCTGTGCCCTAAGGAGAGCAGCTCAGCTCAATGCACAGCCATGGCATGGACCTGCCTCTGCAGCCAACCCTTGGGGTGGCACATGCCCACCAAAGGCTCTTTGGGCTGGTTTTGCCCTTTCTCTGCCCGGTGCCACCTCCAGCTCCAGACAGCACCATCTCCAGGCTCACATCTGACACGAATTCCTCCCCGACCTCGAAATATTCGGAGCACTGGGAAGTTTTCCTATCCCAACACCCTCGTTTTGGCACCTTGAAGCCCTTGCTGACGAGTCCCAGCAACAGGTGGAAGATGAAGAAAGGCCAAGCCCAGAAGCCCAGAAGCCTCAGAGACCCGAGGAAGGGGAGCAGAGTTGCAGGAGGTGAAAGATGCTGCCCTGACTTTTTGCTGACACGGGCAAACGGGATCCCGACTTTTAACTTTAACGACCTGCCATTATGTGAGGGAAAAGGGGGAGGGATCTATGTTTTTGTAATGACTTTAATCACCACCCTGTGGTCTTGTTCCATGCTGCTGGTTTTGCAGCCAGGTGGGAAAGAAACCCCCAAACCTCTCCCCTGACACCCCAATATCTCAGATTTGGGGTTTCTCCTGCCCCAGTCGTGCATAATCAAATCATTTGGGCAGCTGAAAAATCCTCCTGCAGATTTAAATGCCAAATGAGAGCTCCATTTTTTTAATGTGGCTTTGAAATGGTGGAACTGCATATACAGGTGAGTCTTTGTAATTTAAATATAATGGAGCCCTTAAACAATGCATGGGTTTGCAAAGTGTGGGCTGGGAGAGGCCAGGAGTGGAGGGATGGAGTGGATTTCCTCGTGTGTGAGGAAAGCTGACTGTGGAAGGGCTGTTTCCTCCAGCCAAGGGCTCTCCTTAGGTTAATGAGACTGATTTCCTTCAAGGAGTGTCTTGCAAAGGTCAGAGGTGCAGGGTGAGGCCCTGGTTGCTGCAGGATTTTCAGTCCCCACGTTGCATATTCAAGGGCATCTATCAGCAGTTAATTGCCCCATAAATATGAATGAGATTTCCATAAAAAGCAGATTATTACACAGAACTTATTAATATTTAGCAGCCGTGCTTTCCACGCATTGTTCAAAATGCTCTGAGTGGGGAAACATTTGTGTTCCTGGTTTTAGAGGCTGAGGAAGTGAGGAAGAGGATGAGGAATCCGAGGGAAGGGTCAGTGAGAATGCAGAGGAGAGGCCATCGATGTGCCCTTGGGGTCTGAGTCTCCAGGAGTGTATTCCAGACCCAAACTCATCTCCAGACAGAGCTGAAGGAGGATTGAACAGGCTCCCCACTGGACAGGCTGATCTAGAGAAAAACTTGGTTTCTTTTCCTTGAAGCTCTTTTTTTTTTTGATGGAAACCCCAAATTCCAGCGCAGTGAAATGTGCAGTAAATTTGTGATCACTTTGCCCAATGATTAAGCTTGGAAAAAGCAAAGAGATAACTCTGAGAAAGCACTGGAAGGTCTTGTTTTGACTTTTTTTTTTTTTTTGAATGCACCGTTTCACTCCCTGTTTCAAGCTTTCCTTTAATTGTATAAGTGGTTCCAAGACATTTTCAAGAAATCAATGAGAGGGATGGTTTCAATTTGATTGAAATGTAACATTTTATACGACCCATTCTCCTTCTCTTTCGGTTTTGTGATTTGCCAGAAGTTTTTAAAAAATAAAAGCCTGGGTTTGATCCAGCCTAAATCATTTTCCCTTAGTTTTTCAAATTGCCATTAAGCCCCCAAACCCCTTTTCTTACCAAGCCCTGCACATCCCCTCAGTGCCTCCCTGCTTCACTCTCCTACATGGAAAACGTGATTAATAATTTCCTCTCTGATGGAAAGGTCGGGATAATGAACCTGAGGACTTTCAGGCTGCTTGGAGATGCTGAGCTGGAAGCACCCAAGGGAGCCTTAGTGCTTCTGGCCAGCTTTGGGAGAGGTGGAAGCAGGAGCAGGGAAGGATCCAGGGGCTGGGTTAGGGACAGGCTGGGCATTTGTGGTGGCTTCCCCTGCCCTCAAAGAGCTGCTGGGTGAGGCTTATCCTGGCCATAGGCTCAGCCTCTCACACCTGTAGGTGAGCCTCTGTGGGGCTGAGCTGGGCTTGGGCTCTGGGCTCTTCAGAAGGGATTTGAGGCTGAGCTTTGACTGCCACGAGCTGGGGGAGTCCTTGCACGGGGCAGAGCTTGGTGGGTGTCCATCTCCAGCCTTTGATGTGCACCCGGTGGGGCTGAGAGTGCAGAGAATTGCAGAGTCAAGACCCATTGTCTGGGCACCTTCCCTGCCACTTGGGCAGCCTCCAGAGTGGTTTTCTGAGTGTTTGTGTTCGGCCTTTGCTGTTCTGCTTGAGTCCTTGAACCGGCTAAATTAAATCAAAGGGGAAAGGGAGAGTTATCTTGGGGACTCCATAGAAACAGCACAGCTCCTCTGGGACAAAGATCACATAGCTGGGGGGATTATGCTGGAAAGAGTTTAAAAGAAACTCTGTGAGAGGCAGGAGGTACCAGAGATGACAAACTGCCCCTCCATCCCCCCCCCCAACCTTCCCTCTCCATTCCACAGATCCAAGGGGGTTTACCATTTCTAATAGGCTTTGGCCTCAAGCAGATCCAAGTGACTATTCCATCCCATGTGCTCCTGGAAGGGGAGGATGGACGGGTGTCCTTGACTGCAGGGACTGTTTCAGGTCTCGGGGACAACTTGGGAATTAGTGCTGGTGAAAATTCCAAAGCTGTGTCCAGTTAGATTCACCCAGAACTGAAACCCTGGGAAAGTGTTACAAACACAGAGGAGGTTTAGGTTGGATATTGGGAAAGAATTCTCCCCTGGGAGGGTGGGCAGGCCTGGCACAGGGTGCCCAGAGAAGCTGTGGCTGCCCCAGCCCTGGAAGTGTCCAAGCATCCATAGAGGAAGAAATTGTAGAGGAAAGACCTGGAGGACACTGAAGGTCCTAGATGTCTCCAGGATCCCCACCCAATCTTCTGCTAAGTGCCACAGTCAAGCAAGCAGGACAAAAAAGGACATGGGTGTCCAAGCTGAGCATCCAGCTCAGGTTGAATCACATTAACAAGGAATGTGGTTTTGCAGAAAATGAGAAGGTTTCTCTCTCCAGGTCTCTTGCTCTGGTACCCTTAATCAGCATTAGGCTCACAAGGGAAAATAAGGAGCAAACATTCCTTACCCTTTTCACTGTTGGCCACTTAGTCAACAGTTGATACTTTTGGATGTCCTGATTGCTGTAATTGAGTAACCTCCAGAAAAAGAGGAGCCCTGTCTTGCTTTGAGTCCAAACTATTGGCCAGCTCCAGCAAAACCCAGCTAGGAAAAGACCAGAGGGAGCTAAAAAAAGTGCTGTGTATGTAATTTATCCGAATGCCATTGCACACTTGGGAAGGGCAGCAGAGAAACCAACATTCCTCTCTCCAGTGAGCATCCCACAGAAACTCATTGAGGAAAGAAAGAGAAAAAAACCCAGCCAGCCAACACACAAAACACTCCAAGCAGCTCCCAAATGCTGGGATTTGCCTCCTTCTCCCCCAGCCATTCCTCCACCTCATTACTGGGAGGTGTTAAGCAGCTTAGTCATTCCTAACCCAGATTCCTTTGGAACTGCTGCAGGAATGTTGGAATGGAGGCTCTACCAGGAGGAGAGGCATGTCTGGACTCCATGGTTAGGGCCAGACACAGGGGTAGGCATCAAAATTCCAGGTTGGAAGGGACCACTGGAGGTTTTCCAGTCCAAACCCCCCGCTCAAGCAGGTCCCCCAGAGCACCTCACTCAGGATTGAGTCCAATTGGCATTTGAATATCTCCAGGAAAGGAGACTCTACAACCTGCCTGGGCAACCCTAAAGTCCAGGCAGGCTGGAGGGCAAGGAACGGGAGCTGTCTCCATCCAGAGGGTGATGGGGACAAGGACTGGGCTGGGCTGGAGTCAGTGCCTGTGCAGGAGCAGCACCTCCTGCACGTCCCATACCTTGTGAGAGCTGGTGGGACATCAGCCTGACTCCTGGTGGTGTGGTGGGACACCACGGTGAAAGGTCTCAACCTGCTGATTGAGCAGAAACCCAGAGCAGTCATCCTGTGCCAGCAAATGCCACCAGTGTGAGCAGGGCAGGTGACCCAGGGGGTGCTGCACAGGTCCCCCTTCCTTTCCCCACTTAAATCAGCAGAGAAACAGCTCCATGAAGCATCCCAAGAGGTCCCTACAGCTGCCTGCTCCTCCTGGGGTCTCACCAGGGCTTGCAGCGGGAAATCTCTCCAATCCTTGATGAGATCAACTTCAGGAAAGCAGGTGACTCACCCACAGAGGCTTCAAAGGAAATTTAAGTCCTGACAACTCTTTTCTTCTTCCTTAATAAGGGTGCTTTCCTTTTCTATTTATTAATTAATTACCCAGCAGAGCTATTGTTGTATCCTGTCTAATGACTTGCCTCCCATTCTCATTCTTGTTTGCTCTGCTATGAAAAATCAATTTAAAGAGAAGACTTCAACAAGATCATGTTACAGTGTCACAAGGGAAGGAAAGGCTGGGCACCAAGTGGCCCAGGGATGGAGCAGGGACACCAAACCCAACAGGGAGCCCATGGACTGTGCCTGGACCTACAGAAACCTGCCTTGGCCAAAAGGATGTTGTTTGACTTTGTCAGGTTTACTTAACCTGGGCAGTGAAACTTGTCTGGCCACTCTGAGCTGTTTTCACTTCCCTGTTCTGGTTTTCAGAGCAGGTGGGAAACCTGAAGAAAAGATTCTGCAAAGGAAAGCTCAAATCCAGTTGTAATCTTATTTTTGTCAGAAAAAATAGTGGGAAATACTTCTAGATTTAGGATTCTATGAACTAGATAGCAGAAAGAAATTGAGAAATTTATTGAAAGAACCATCAATTTGGAGGGATTATTTTCACTACTTCAAAATGCCATCCTGTTTCACCTCCCTGAAGATGTTCCTGATAAAGGGGAACCTGTCAAGCTGTTGATCTCCATACAACAGGGATGTACAGCTTATAAACCAGAGGGGAATTTGTCATCAGGTTTTGGTTATTATTTCAGACTGTGTATGTTAAAAATATTTCTTCTTCTTCTTCTTCTTCTTCTTCTTCTTCTTCTTCTTCTTCTTCTTCTTTTTTCTTCTTCTATTCTCCCCCTCCTTTCTTTTTTTCTTCCTATTCACCTATTTTTTTTCTTCTTTTCCATTTTCTAGGAAACGTGTAGGAAGCTGTTTCCACATGCCAAGGGATGAGTCCTTCCAGCCTCCCTTACCACCACACAACTGCTTGGACACGGTGCCGTGCTCCAGCAGATTTTTATGATTCACTCCCTGATGGGAGTTTGTTAAAACTGGATCTGGCTCCTTCCAAGCCAAACACATTTTTTAGGGCTGAATCCACAGCCTGTGTTCTGGATACCAGGTCTAAGGCTCTGGTTGGAGGCAAATCAGCACCCTCTGCCCTTGTTTTCAATCTACACATCGTATAAGAATTTGGCCATTTTTGAAAGGAAAATCTCAGTTTGGAGAAAAGCTACTCAAAGATCTTAATCCTCACGAGGGGCTGTGTCTGATCTGTGCAGACTTCACTAAAAATCTGCATTTTGCAGGAAGTTTCTGCCTCTGAAAATCAGATTCTTTCAAGGTGTTTCAGTGGCCAAACCTGGAGATGCTCCCACTCCCTTCCTCCTCCCCTAATATTGGCTCTGGATCAAGGAGGATATTTTGGCTGTTGTTTTGAAGGTGGGTGCCACACATTTCTGGAGGGAGATGTGTCACCATAAATACCATGGGCACTCCAGGGGCACAGGGGGTGTTGGCCAGGCCAGACCTAATTTTGAGGGAGAATATTGGGCAGAGATCACTGGTGTGTTCCTGCAAAGGTGCTTCAAAACAAAAACAAGGCCATCAGTGTCTGTAAGCAGGGACATCAACAAAAGTTTGGGGATGCCCCTTCACATGCACAATTCTGTGCTGACACTGTACAGTTCCTGGAGCCCCGTGTGGAGCAAGATGAGACCCTGGAAGAGAAATCACAGAACCACAGGACGTCCTGAGATGGGAGGGACCCTCAAGGATCACCCAGTCCAACCCTCAGCCCTGCACAGACCCATCCCCAAGAGTCACCCCCTGTGCCCCAGAGCATCA
>JAWWEW010000033.1:14392031-14407679 GCA_035583185.1 Anabacerthia variegaticeps | reverse complement strand
CCCCTCACTCTGCCATGGAACAGCCCCTCACTCTGCCATGGAACAGCCCCTCCTTGTCCTTGCTGGAATGTGAGCCCACGGCCAGCGACCCGAGTGGGACACACAGATGGCACTGCCACCCAGCAGGAACCTGTTCCCTCGCCCAGAATCACTCCTCTGTAGAGTTCCTTTTCGTTTTAACTCCAAAAATAAAGTGCCAAACAAACGGGGAGGGACACGAGGACGGAGGACGCGGCGTGGGGAGCGGGAGCTGGGAGGGTGGAGAGGAGGCAGTGCCTGGGGATCTGGCTCAGAGATTCACAGGCTGGGCTTCAAATTTGAAAATGTATCCCTGGGGGACACTTGAAGGGGATGAATGCTGAGGAAATGATGGATCACAGGCCAATTACAATAGTTATGATTAAGCCAATCTCCTGCTGAGGCCAAAAAGAGTTCACTCCTTCATCTTAGGAAGTCTTCCAGTGTGTAAGAGCTTGCTCCTCCTCTCCATACCCACTGGGAAAAACTCCAGAAATTCTGGGTTAAACCCCACCAGAGGAGTTTTAAGTTAGAAAAATCCTCCTAACTGGGAGGAATTAAACACTGGGAGAAACCACCTGGGGTCGAAGTGGAGTTGTCCTCCTGGAATCTCCTGGAGACCAGGTTTGAATCACAGGTACCACTAGAGAGCTGCTCCATCCTGGGGCAGGAGGATGGATGGGACAACCTCAGCAGGTCCCTCCCAGCCTTGTTCTCCATCATTCCATGAGAACAACATCCAGTTTGCATTAGTGGCTTGAAAATAAAGTTCAGGGCTCCAGACTAAGGCTCTGCAGGGCCTGAGTGGTTTCTGATGTGGGTTTGAACAAGGGTTAAGTCCAGGGAAGGAAACCACACACCAGAGTCCACTGGTGGCATCCCAACAGTGGGATCAGCAAAGCCAGATCATCTGCTGGATGAAGGATCTCTGAAACAACATCACACAGCAAAGCTCAGGGGCTGCCATCTGAGTCTGGGATTTCTTGTGCAAGTGCTCAAATGTGCAGTGGAGTTTGGCAAAGACCAAAATACCACAACAAGCTGGAAAGGCTCTTTCTCCACTGGCACTGCCCAAGGTAGGGGTGTTTTCTTTTTGTTACTGAGCTGGGTAAATCCATGGGATAAATGAAGCTGTGGCTGTGCCTGGCTCAGGCTGGCCCTGCCACTGGCTGGAGAAACCTCGAGACTCCTTGGGTAATAAAAAGCTTGACTGTCACCTCCAGACCTCGCTGCATGAAATTGGGGGGTTCTGCTCACAACTGGGCTTTTTTCAGGGCTGGTTTTTTCCCTCCTCCAGCTGCTGTCAGGTCTGTTGGTAAAGCAATAGTTCCTAGTTAAAAACACCCTGATAAAGGGGCAGGCTCAGCTCACTGTGTTTGAATTTCAGCCATCTCTGAGCCTGCTCACTCTCTCCGTCCTGCCATTCTTGTGGTTTATTCCCAGGCAGAGCTAATAATTGCAGTTTCATCTGGAAGGGAAGGCACCCGAGTGCAATAACGAGGATTTGATGGAAGGAGAATACCAGTAAGAGCGAGGTCATAAAAATACCACACTCCAACCCAGCTGTTTCTCCATTTCCTCCAGTGCTCATCATCCCAGCCTGCTGGCTGAGCTGCTTCCTCCCTCTCTGAAGGAAGAGACAACCAACAACTAATCAAGCCCCAAAGTGAATGCAGAATTTCCCAACTGAAAGAGCATTTTTTCCTTGCCAATGCAGCCCCGAGCTGGGCTGTGCCAGGAGGATGCTGAGGAACTGGCACTCAGAGAGAGTAAAATTAGAGCCCATGTCTAATTGCTACGATTTTGCCTGTTCAGGCTGAGAGCAAATTGAGATGTTTTGGAGTTAAAGGTTCCCTGACCCTCATAAGGGGAGTCATAATTAGGTGGGGTCTTCTTCAATTAGCTCCAAAGGTAACTTGACCTCGAGGTGTGTAATTAGGGGCTGTCAGCCCAGTAAGGTTCCTCCTGGAAAGTCATTTTCAGCTGTGCCTGAGATGGCTGCAAAGCTCAACGCAGTTTGTTTGGTGTGGGGACAGTCTGGGTATGACCTGTGGGCCACAGGGATGCTGAGGATGCAGTTCCAAGGCTCCAGCTGGAGTGGACACAATCCTGGATTCAGGGTGAGTCCCAAAGTTATATGGATTTATAACCTTCCCCTCTGGCTCTATCCTGATGGGCCTTTTTATTCCTGGAGGCTCCAGAGGAAGGACCAGGTAGTCCGTCCATCCCTTCTTCCCTCTCATCCTGCTCAGAGGCCAGCAATTTCCACACTGCTCCTTAGGCAAGGGGTGGCTTGGAATGCCCTGAACAATCATCAGGAAGGAAGACAAAATAATGATTTTAAATGAAAATAGTTACAAGTGGGGAGTCGCCGCGCCGGGACATAATTCCCTTCAGACTGCCTGTCTTGGAGCTGTTTGGCAGCTCCTGCAGCATGTAATCTTCCCATTTCCTACAGGCCAGCTCTTTTTTGCACACTTATAATTAGGTATGTTTTTCCTCCTCTCCCTCCCTAACCTCAGGCTCCAGCCTTGCAGCTTCTCAAAGTAGCTCCTGTCTCATTAATTATATTTTTTTATTATTCCCCTGTCCCGCAGAGGGGGTTGAGGAAGGTGATTTGCACAGAGTTTCAGAGGGAAATGTGGTGTCCTGGAGAAGTTTGGGAAGGAAATGGGAGCTCAGAAAATGGTTTCAAAGAGTTAGGGATGATGGGCTGGATTTGTCCAGTGGCTGGAGGGTGGGAGAGAGCTTTTTCCTGGGAATGGGAGTGTCCTGGAGCACAATTTCCCTGCCCAGCTCAAGGCTGGACTTCACTGAGCAGAGGCAGTTTCCCCTTCACTGCTTTGGGCATTTGATGTGATTACATACATTAACTTGTGGCTTTCCCCTTGTAATTGCTGGTTACTTCCTATAAATGTGTAGGTGTGGATATACACGCTCACAAGCATACAAATATGTGTATAAATTTATATATATATATAGCCATGCAGGGATGTGTCTGTATATAGGTATATACAGAATTTCACATAATGTTATTGGATTTATCACACTTTAAGGCAGGTCCCAGCAAACTCCAGGTCCAGGGACTCTGGAAATATGCCCTGGGTGGTCTGTGGAATGGAACAGTATTTATCTGCCTAGTTCTTATCTATTTGCTTCAGTAGCTGAGCCCCAGTGCCCCCTGGCCATGGATGGTCATGACCCATGGGGGCTCTGCCCAGCTCCCCCTCCTGCACCAAGCTCTGTTTCCCTCAGCAAACCTCAGAGAGGTGAAGCAGCAGAGCACAGTAACCCCTAAATTTGGGCTGTTTGGGTCCACAGGGGAGCTGAACCTCTCCCAGCTCTGAGTTCTGTGCCTGGCACTGGTGCAGGGGTAACTCACACACAGCCAAAGGCTCTGCCATTTGACTTGTGATAAAGAACTTTATCATTTAGTTACACCTGGGCTTGGAGCCTTTCAGAGACAAGGTTTTGCCTCCCTTCTTCTTAAGGAAAAGTAGCAAAAAGAACAATTCAGGCTCGGGTTGAAGGAAAACCCGCAGATCTCCCTATTTAATCCGTGTCACAGGATCTCTTGTTCCCTCCAGGGCTGGCTGAGGTTCATTCCCTGGCACGGGCTGGCTCCAAGGATTATCCAGCAGGGTTTGCCGTGGGGAGCTCTTGCCACAGAGCACAGGTAGCAGCTCCTTCTGCTCCTCGGGTCTCTGCAAGGGCAGCAGCCCTGGCTGATTGCAGCCCCTGTGCCATGGGCAGGCTGGAAAGAGAGTGGCGTCCCAGGGGGAAGGAGCCACCATCCCATGGCCTGGGGACCCAAACCCTTTGCAAGGAGTTTCTGGAGGGAGTTTTGAGTTCTGCAAGCGAATCTGGTCACAGGTCTGGAGATTGCAGAGCTACCTGCTGCTCCCAGAGCCAAGAGGAATGTTCATGTGTAATGCTGGGATGTAGCAGGGAGGGAGGTGGAGGATTGCAAATCATCCACATGGTTTTGGTGACCAGAAGCCATTCAAAGTTATTGAAGTGAATGCAGATTTCACAGCTGTCTCTGCTAAATGACTTACAAGATGCAAGCCTTCCTCTGGGTGGTCTTTTGCTCCGGTATCTCCTCTCTCCCTGTCACTCTGCCTCACCCCACTGAGCTGCAGCAGAGCCGGGGACTCTGCAGAGTGTTCCCCTAACACAGAGTGTGGGGGCTGCTTTGGGATCTTTTCCTTCATTTATCTTATCCATACCAGTCTTGGAACAGGCACAATGCTGGCTTCCAGCAATCTCAGCTCCAAATCCCAGCCTGTTTCCCAAGCACTTTCCCCCCCTGGGATCTGGGGCTAATCAGGGGCTCTGCAACCCACCCGCTTCTCACCACGGTCCTGCCTGATAATCCCTGCTCAGCTGCCCTGGACCTGCACGGGCAGCAGGACTGGCTAATTCCTTCTGCAAATCATCACAGAATCCTGGCATGGTTTGGGTTGGGAGGGACCTTAAAGCCCATCCCATTCCAACCCCCTGCCATGGGCAGGGACACCTTCCACCAGCCCAGGTTGCTCCAAGCCCCGTCCAACCTGGCCTTGGACACTTCCAGGGCTGGGGCAGCCACAGCTTCTCTGCCCAACCTGTGCCAGTTTTACCATCTTCATTTTTAAAATATGTCTCCTTTTTATCTAGCCTGAATCTCCATTTCTTCAGTTCAAAACCATCGCATCCTGTCCTGTCACTAAAAGCCTGTCCCCTTCTCTCTTCTAAGTATTGAAAGGCCTTCTGTCCACCCAGAGATGTGGCAGCAGGAGGGCAACATGGCATTTAAGCAAAGTTCACTCTGTAGGATGGCATTAAATACTTTTGGTCAGGTTTTATTTAATCCTTGTTAGATTGCTGGGCTATCAGGAGGAAAACACTGCCCAGGACCTCAGTTTGGAGAGCAGCAAAGCAAAAGGCGTTTTGGCATGTGCATCCAAAGCATGGAAAGAAAAGCTCCTTGCAGAGCCTCGGAGTGTGTTTGAGGGGATGTGCCCTGAGCAGGGAGCTCTGGTGTCAGGGCTCAGGGCATGGGCAGGATCAGCTTCCCCCAGCCCAGCACATGGTTCAACTCCTGAACCGTGGGCGATTACCATGGCTCGGTGTCGGGTGTCCAGCCCAGCCTGGGTGACAGGGACAGGCGGGCTGGCCTTGCCCCAGCCCAGCACTGCTCACAGGAACGCATTAGCACTTAAATCCCCTCATTCCTGCGCCGTGAAATGGAGACTGATAATTATTAATGGGCAATAAAGTTGCAGACTGGCAAGGCAAAGTTCATCCAGCCACGGAGAGAGGAGTATTTACAAATATGTCAGCCCAGTGGAAAAATTCTCCTAAAGTCGTGTTACTTGCTGGTGTCGCAGTAAATGCTCTTGGGTGTTGTTTTAAGGAATTTTGTTTCAGGGAAAAGCCTGATGGCAGGGAAGTGAAATTGTTCTGGGTATCGAAGGGTAAAAACACCAGTTGCTGCTTCTTTATGGTACTTGAAATTTGGTGATTGAAACAATGTCCTAAGAAGACTTTGGGATTCACTGAATAGCAATTTTCGAGTCGAAATGGAGAGGTTTTCCAATTTTCTCTATGTGTGGTGAATAAACCTTTTGAATTGGGATTTTATATTTTAAATATCCATAGGTTTGCCTGTAATGTTCCTAAGCACGTCCATTTAGAAATTTCTGTACCATTAATTTGGTCAGTTTGCCTTTGACTTTTTTTTTCCCCCAAAATTATTTTTGGATTTTAAACCACCACTTTGAATTGCTGGAATTTCCATTGAACTGAAATTCTGGCTCTGAGTCACTTTGGCTGCCAACTGCCCACGTACCAAGCCTCTGATGGGGCACAGTTATCAGGCTTTTCTCACGGGCTTGTCCCTCTGGGTTTGTGTGGAATCAGGTCTGGAATTTGGTGCCCAGGAGCTAATTCCGTGCACTGCAATCCATTCATCCCAGTTTTTCCAGCAGTGCATGGAAGGATGTTCACAGCAGTGATGGACATTTAGTCTTTGGTTAGGGCTTGTCCAAGCAAAGCCAGGGCCATCAGTGAATAATTAGTGAATAATTTCCTGATTGCACAGCTTTATTCCAAGGAATCCACCACTGCAGATATTTCAAGGTCAGGTAGTCGCTGGAGTCCTGTTGAATTGCTGAGCTGCTTCCTTGGCAGCTGCCACATCTCAGGCCACCCCTGCCCTCCTGTGAGGCAGGGAGTGAGAAGGGCATTGCCCATCCCTGGGCTTGCTGCCTTCCTGGAGAGCAGGCTGAGCTTTTGGCTGGACTCCAGCGAGGTGCTGTCCTGCTCCAGGGTGGCCGATGACCAAGCCTGACCAAGCCTGACCCATCCTGCCCTTGGCTGACAGATAGTTATGGAGAGCAAAACAGGCAGATGGCTGAGAAGGGAAAACCTTTTCCAGTGTGGGATTAGTGTCCCCTGGCCAGCTGGCTGCCTGTGCTCACTTTATCCCAACAACTTGGAAATGTAGGATAATTTATGTGTTCAATGGACCGGAACCGGCTCCCGGAGCCTTGAGGGTCTTCCATCATCCCAGGAATGAAATAGCTGATGCAGACTTTAGAAGTGACTGTCAGTTCAGAAACCTCTGCTGCCTTTTTGTGTGGCATCTGAAAATCTTGGGTGAGTTTAACACCAGCCAGATCCGACCCTCCTCCCCGCTCCAGACACATCCACCAAAGCCCTCTGCACAATTCTGCTTCTCTGGGCTTGGACCAGGCAGAAAAACTTGCTGTCCTCGAGTTTCTCTTGTTTGCTTCCAGATGACAAACCAGGTTTGAATTTTACCTAAGCAAACCTGCCTCTGTGAGTCACCCAGCTGACCCCTTCAGGATGTGGGTGGGTGCAAGGAGAGCCAGAGAGCTGGGGGGACACCTGGGTGCTCCTGCAAATCCAGCCCCATCCAAACTCTGAGCCATCCCACTCAAAGCTGTCACTCCTGCAGTGTCTTTTGGGAAAACCATGTGATTTTCTGGCCTTGCTGCAGTTGCTCCGAGGAACCCCCCAGGCCCCAGGGAGCTCTTCCATGGAGCATTTAAAATTCAGCTCCAACATCAGGCTGGACTGAAGAGCTCAGCCCACGCAGGAGCCAGAGCAGCCTCCCCGGGGTGTGTGTTACAAGAGCCTCCCCTCTTTGCCAATCCACAGAGGTCACAAGTTGTCACAGCAGCAGCTGCAGAGCCTGTGCTCTTTGGTTCAAGCTGTTACAGCTTTTAACTGAGGGGTGGATTTACCAGGGACGAGAAAAACGAGCTTCAGCTCTCCCATTAACTGGATCCTCCTGCTCCCTCGGCAGCTGCTGCCTCAGCATCTCCACCAGGGCCAGCACTGTGGTTTGCCTCTAATTCTGCAGCTCTTGCAGCCCACCAGGCTGGGTCCTGCATCTGAAGGGGCTCAGAGCTGGAGCTTTCTGCAGGGCTCAGCTCATCCCACCAGCCTCAGCATCCCACAGTCCTGGCAGCCAAGGAGGTTCCCCGTGGAGTTCAGCTCGGGAAGGTGGGACCTGCATCCTGCTGGTCCCATCCCACCCTCTGAGAAGCAGATTTGTCATGTTCTTTGGATCCTGCTGGCTCTGCTTGCCAAGGAGCTGTGTAGGATGAGAAGGTGTCTGCAGGGACAGCTGGGTCCTGCTGGGCACCTCCCTCCTGGCTGGGCTGCTGGGGGATTTGGGCTCTAAATAGTGCCTAAATCATAGCTTTGTATCTTCTTCGTGCCTTGGGGATTCTGTAAATGGACAAGAATGGACAGGACCTGAACCCCAACTGCCTCCTTTGGTGTGATCTGGTTAATGGCAGCACTGGGACCAGTGCAGTTCCCACCACTGCTGGTGGCAAAGGTTGCTTGGCTTCACTGGGCTGCAGTCCTGCACACTCTGATGCTCTTTGGAGATTATGGAGCGTTGCTCTCCTTGGCTCATTCTGGTGTCTGCTGAGCCCTCCCTGGCTGATCCCTGGCAGTGGTTCCCAGCACATTTCATAGGATCCCAGAATCCCAGAGTGGTTTGGGTTGAGAGGGGCCTTAAAGCCCATCTCATTCCCTCCCTGCCATGGGCAGAGACACCTTCCACCAGCCCAGGTCGCTCCAAGCCCTGTCCAACCTGGCCTTGGACACTCCCAGGGCTGGGGCAGCCACAGCTTCTCTGGGCACCCTGTGCCAGGGCCTGCCCACCCTCCCAGGGAGGAATTCCTTCCCAATATCTGTCATAAATGTCCCCATTTCCCACTGCCCTTTGGACACTCTCTGGGCAGATCCCTCTCCAGCCCCCCTGGCACCAGGATGAAGCAGAGGCATCTCCCTCCAGCATCTCAAGTGTTAATCCAGCCCAGAAAAACTGCATGATTTTTTTTTCTTTTTTTTTTTCTTTCATTTTTTTTTGAGAATCTTTTGGCCTTTTATTTTCTTGTTTTGGGGTTTTTTTGAGCTGCTAACTGACATCTGAATGGGAGATATGAATATAGAAATTATTCTTCGCTGAAAGCTGCAGAAAAGCCACAACCCTCAGATCAAACAAGTTTTTGTGCCACAGCAAAATTAAATCCTTGTGATTTCCATATTCTTCAGTCAACAGGCTGGCGCCCAAATCGTTGCCATGGCTACTTAAGTCCAGGCTGTCAGGAGCAGGGGAGGCAGTGGGAGACACGCTGTCCGAGGGTTAAGTAGCTGTTTAATTATTCAACCCAATATCTGGCAAGCACTCCAGATTGCCAAAGGGGGGTCTCCTGTGATCTCGGCCTCGATGGATCACTTTAACCCGTTCTCCTCCCTCCTCGGGTGCTGCTGCCACATCCCCTGGTGAAAGGAAAAGTGGATTTACTCCCCTCTGCTTTTCTTGCCCCTCTTACTCATTTCCCTCTATCAAACTTGCTGGAGACTTTGTGGGAGTCAGGGAGTGCTCAGGACTTTAGGAAATGGGATAAGCGTGACCTGGGCTGGGGGAAGATGTCCCTAGGGATTAAATTAGATTATCTTTAAGGTCCCTTCCAGCCCAAACCATTCTGGGATCCCATAAACACCCTTTTTTGACACCTGTGCCCATGCCCAGGCTGTGCCTCAGTCTGCCCAGTTCCTGCAGGCTCGGAGGGTGGTGATGCCCTTGGCAGGAGCTTTTCCCTGCAGATATCCCAGACTGAGACGTGTTGGCTCTTCCCAGGCCGCCCCATTTGGAACGTGCTGTGCTGTGGGCATGGCCTTGGGCATCCACCCTGCAAGGACTTGGGGAGCTTGGCCCAGGGGCTGCTGGAGAAGGGCACAGCACAGTTGTCCAGGACAGGACGGTGTCTGCTGCCTCGAGAACCTCCCTGGGATGGTTTGTCTCAGTTTTACATGTTTGGCATATTGGGAACACAAACTGCTTTTTTTCTAATGGAGCAAAACAATGAAAATACTTGGAAAGACCCCAACTATGCTGGTCAAAACTCCCTCATTAAGGAGAGTTGTGTTTTCAGATGCTTTCCTCTCTTTTCAGCTCTCCCTTACTATTTAACTCTAGAGAAACCCAGGCTCTCTCCTACAAACCTCAGGGCCTTTTCTTTCTGGAAATCATATTAAAAGCCTTGCCTGGCCCAGCTCCTTTGCCAAGCTGATTATTGTGTTGTCCTGTGATCCGAAAACACTGGGGGTAAGGTAAGGTAACAGCTCCAAACCCACCACTTAGTCATTGCTGGACATGAAAAACTGCTTTGCTTATCAAAGAAATATGTTGAGAGCGGACGCTGATGGTCCCTGGGGGGTTCAACTACCTGCCTGGTGCCAACAAAAAGAGACAGATTAATGAGCTCCAGGGCCAGTTGCTTCTGCACTCTTTTCTTAACCTTTCTTTTCCAGAGCACTTCCAGACAGATAAAGGACAGCGCCTGGTTAATCATTTATCCATCTGCATCTCCAGCCTCTCTCTTCGTATTCTTCTCCGGCCTCAGAGGGAAAATTAACATATTTATTTTCTGGTTTCTCCCCCGCAAGCCCACGGAAGCAATTTTGGTCGCAATAGGAAGTCGTGGCCCATCCAAGTCCGTTGAAAAAATAGAAGGGAAAAAGGAGAAAGGCAAAAGGCAGCAGGCGGGAGTGCTGGGGGAGGTCTGCCTGGGAGAGGGTGCTCCAGCCGGCCTGGCTGCCCTCCCCTCCCTCCCTCCCTCCCTCTCTCCACTCCCGGGTGTTCTGCTCCAGCACATTCTCAGCTACTGTCACAGCCTGATTTCCTCGCTGAGCCACTCGAGGTTCGTGTTGTGCTGCTGAAAAGCTCAGAGCTGCACTCAGAGCCCGGAGCCTCCCGACCACAGGATGGGATGCTGTGCTGCTGCCAGGGCTGGGCAGAGGAGCCTCTTCTCAGCCTTTTCAACCCACCAAACCCTGTCGGATCAGTGGCCTGACTCATCCCAAAGCGCTTTCTCCAGAGCCTCTTGCCCTGTTAGATGCTCTCTGCCATCCCTGCAGTGGGATTTCCAGGCTGCTCCTGAATTTCCTTTTCAGTCTCTAACTTCCCCCTTTGGTCACTTCTGTCACAGCCACACTGGGTGCAGGACACCCAAGAGGAGGACAGAAGTGCCAAGTCACCTCCATGGACAAGCACAGCTACCTGGACCTCAAGAGGGTCCCCTTTACGAGCCCCTGCCTCAGTGTCCCCACCTTCACACTGCAATGGCTCCTGTTTTCTTTCCTTTG
The DNA here is from genome assembly GCA_035583185.1 of Anabacerthia variegaticeps. Classification (NCBI taxonomy): domain Eukaryota; kingdom Metazoa; phylum Chordata; class Aves; order Passeriformes; family Furnariidae; genus Anabacerthia; species Anabacerthia variegaticeps. The sequence goes on along the minus strand of JAWWEW010000033.1, from coordinate 14,396,984 downwards.
CTCTCCTTGAGGTGGCATTTGGTAAATAATATAGGTCACAAAGCTGTGTGGCATTGCAACGTTCCCTGGGCAATATATCCTTCCTCTGTGTGTGTGCCTGCAAACCCACGTCCCAGAACGAGCATGAAACGTTCCAAGGAGAAATGCCAAGAATTTCCTAGTAAATGTCTTGGCTCTGAGCATCTTGGGTTTTTCTGCTTTTCTATAAGTAATGAAAATGAAGCATCACTTAAGGTCTTTATTGAGTCTACTCTGCTGGGTTGGGTTTCACTGCCTTCTGCTTTCTTGGGAAGGCTGACCGAGCTCACTCCAATTTCATGCCACAAGCCACTTCGGCCTTCTCTGTTGGGAAGAGAAAGATATTGGATATTCAGGCAGTAAAATCTCATTCACCTGATGGGACACCAGCAGGGCATTGTCAGGGGCACGGGGCAGGGAGCTGGGTTATCCTGGGATATTTGTGGGATCTCTGCTCAGAGCCTGGAGCAGGGACAGCTGGGTGCAGTGAACACATGGGCCCCATCTCCAAGAGTCTTCTCACACCCACTTGATTTTTTTTATTGGTGGCTTCTCTTTGGTTAAAACTCAGAAATTAATGACAAAAAGAAAAGCCTTTTCAGGGTGATTTATTTGGTTTCAGCCAAGCTGTGGCAGCTCTGCGAGTACCTGCTTAGTGTGGGCTCATTTAGGGTTTAATGAACTGCCCTTTTCCCTCGGGATGTGGGTGCTGAAGGGTGGTGGCAGGTCCAGCTCCTCTTGTCCATGAGCACAGGCTGAGCTGCCCTGCTGGCATGGGCAGTCACCCCATCCTGTGCTTTCCATTGCCAAGGAATGGCTTTCAGCTGCTCTGATTTTGTGCAAGCTATCCCAGAGACATGAAAATCCTCATGGCAGAGGTCAGGAAAAACATGTGAAATGTCAGTAATTGGGCCCATTATGTTTTTTTCCTGAGCCTCAGGTTTGCTGGTGGCCCCGATCCCTGCACTTACTCCTGCTCCATCCCCAATTCCTGCTCAGTTTTCTATTCCAGAAGCCTGCCCAGCACTTTGGCAGCATTTAAAGCCCTCCCGAGGTGAATGGGAGACTCCTGGCAGGATAACAACAGCCTGAAAGGTTGTTTAACACCACAATCCCTTCTTCTGCTGCCCCACCACCTGATGGGACCTTTGAGAAGAACCAGATCTCCCCTCTTTGTCACCTGCCTTGAAGGGCAGGTTTTTCCCTACGACACATCAGTCAACTGAGCTCAAAATTTGGGGGCTGGAAAGAACAGCATCACTTAAAGCAAGGAGCAGGGCAAATGGCCCTTCCCTTTTCCCAGGGAGAGCAGGTCCACCAGCCCTGGGAGCTCCACGGCAGGGGCCTGTGTGGGGATTAATTTGCTTAATTGTTGCCCGCTGTTAGCAACAGTTGCCATGTTTACCGGTTGAGTCAGTAATGCTGGTTAAAACTCTGATTCAAAGGCACCTCAAGTAATAAAATCCAGCCTTGGATGGTCTTTCACGTCAGCTACTGTTGCTTTGCTACAGCAAACACAACACTGCCCTCCCCACCAGCCCTCCCTGTCCTGGCAATGTGGATCCTTCGTGGACAAGGCTGGTGGAATTCCACATTTTTAAATACGTGCATTTTTACCTCCCCTCCCACCCCCCAAAAAAATCTGTTATTTCTGGATGTAGGAAATTGCAGCCCTACTCAGTGCCATGGCAATGCAGTCCTGGGGTTTGTGTGTCCCACCCTGCCTGGTAGAAGAGCTGGAGGAGCCACTGGATTATTATCTCTGTGGGAGTCCTTGGAAAACCAGTGGGAGGATTTCTCTGGCTCCAGAGGAATGTACGTTCAAGGACTCACAGAATGGGTTGGGTTGGAAGGACCTTAAAGCCCATCCAGTGCCACCCCCTGCCATGGGCAGGGACACCTTCCACCAGCCCAGGTTGCTCCAAGCCCTGTCCAACCTGGCCTTGGACACTTCCAGGGATCCAGGGGCAGCCACAGCTTCTCTGGGTAACCTGTGCCAGGGCCTCATAAATTTATATCCATAAATTTATCCCCATCAGGGTCAATAAAGAGAGGCCAATGCTGCTGCTCCACCGTGGGACAGCAGCAAGGGATGCAGCTGAGGACAGGAGTGTGGGAACCCTTTCTGTTCCAAGGCTGGTTTGCTGAGCTCTCCTCCTTTGCCATCCTGACATGCAGGAAAAGAGCTGGAAATCATTCAGTGAGGATACCAGTTTGAGTCTCATCACACAAGAGCCAGTGGCTGTAAAATCCCAGAGAGGAATGGGTGTATCTGTCCATACTGAGGCCTCACTGAATTCCAGTCCATGGAGTTGGTGATCCCAGGATTTCTGCCCAAATGCCCCTTTCCTGGCTTGTTCCCCTAATTGCCCTTTATCACTGAATGTATATTAGTGGGATGCCCTCCTGCCCCTCCCTTGGCATTACCTGGGTCTGTCTCACAGGGTTGAGACAGAAAATGGGTCTCATGTGGAATGGGAAGATATTACAACACTACCTGTGAATCCAGGGCAGGCAGAGGAATATATGCCAAAAAAAGAGTTATTAAAACCTCTGTGTGTACAGGGCCATGTGGCTCTGACTCCCAAAATATCCATGGGTGACATTTGGGGGCTGCACTCCCCCCCTCTCCCTTCTGCATGTGCTTTCTTTCCCACACCTACATCTTTAACCACAGGGAAGTTGGAGTCTTTCAGCCTCAGGCACCATGGCAGGTGCTCTCATCCATTATTTTTTAGAGCAGAGAGGCAGGTATCCATCCCCCAGGAACGAGACCTGCAAGGAGGGTGAAGCAGGAGAGGAGGTGACCTGGAAACAGGGAGATGTGCCCAGAAATGTCCCTGCTGATGTCCCTCCTCAGAGGGAAGGCAATGCCCTGGGGAGCTGCAGGAGCCCCCAGCACGGCACAGGTGAGCACATGGATTTGTCTGAATGGCACTTGTTTTTGTGGGATCTGAGGGCTGGCCATCAGCTGGGAAACCACTTCTTATATCAGACTGTCAGGGAGTGAGGAACCACATCAATAACCCCTGACAGACCTCACAAAACCAGGGGGATGCTGCCACAGAAAAAGGACTGAGCTTCTCTGTCACAAGAAGAGGAATCAAAGCTTATGACACAATTTGTGCGAGCAAAGTCAGAACATTTTGTTTTGGCTGCATGAGGAAAGGCTACACTGTCCCAATGGGACACAGTGTTGAAAGATTTGGACTATTTGTTTGGGTAAAGGAGGAAAATGCCAGAATCCCTGTGCTCTGTGACTGCCAGCTGGGGACAGTCCCATCAGGGGTGGGTGCACTCAGGCCACCATTGCCAGGTCAGTGAGCCCAAATCCACTCTGCCCTCATGGACGATCACGTGCTCTGTCCCTGACAGTCACTCCAGCATCCCTCTTTTAGAGATGCCCAAGGTGTAAATTGATGTGCAGCCTCCAGATGCTCCTCAAAGTCCTGCTCTGCACTCAGCAGGCAATAAATTCCCCCAGCAGAAGGTGAAGGTGCCCCTGAAGGGCAGGACAGGCACAGCCCAAGCACGGAGCTGCTCCGAGCTGAAGGAACGAGCTTCGCTCACCCTTGGACCGTGGCAGGGGACTAATGGAAGAAGTGAATCCTCCTCTTTACTCAGCAGTATGACTTAATTTCAGGAGGGAAAAATGAGCTCATGAGGACTGCCAGTTTCCCTTTCACCTTCCCTCTCCCTCCTCGTGGAATGGGATCGGGCAGGGGAGGACTGGACTCACTTTGACAGCTCTGGCCAGCTGAGCCGGGGGGAGAGGCAAGAAAAGTGCAGCAGATCCCATCCAGCTTCCTCCTGGGAGGGAGGCTGAGCAAAGAAGGGCTTCTCACCCAAGCCTGCAGCTCCTTGTGCCCATGTCTGGCTTGGCCCAGCTCCATCCCACCCCTCATCCGTGGGAAGGGGAGAAGTGTCAGCCTGACACCTCGTTATTACTCAGCCCGGTGGCCATTTGTCACGTCGAGATTTAACATCACACTTTCCACTAAGTGCTCTGTTCAACGGGCTCTGATTCCTGCAGTGCCTCGTCCAGCTTGAGTTGGAAGTGCTGGGATGACAGGGAGGTTGAGACTTCACAGGAAGAAGTTTGGGCTGGAGCCTCGGCCGGTGCAAGTCCCGTCTCAGGACCAAAGTTGGCAAGGGGCTTTTGAAGTGCAGATGTCTGGGAAAAGCCATGATCCACGGAATTCTGCTGAAATGATAGTAATAAAAGGAAAACAACTTTAGGAAATAGATGTAAACCATCCCTAATCACAACCAGGAAATCAACGGAGGGGTGAGGCATGTGTCTAATCTGGGGCTGGGGGGAGGAACAGAAGAATTGGAGAAGGAATCAATTTTGACCACGTTATGCTGAGCCTCGCACTGACAGACACAAAGCAGCTGCCAGTGTCAGCACTCCAGGCACAGCCTGGCCCAACTGCTCTGTGCCTGGGGGCCAAGAGCCACTGGCAGGACACCCACAGCTCCAGGGAGTTCCATCTGCCCAGGGATGAGAACTGAATGCAAGAGACATGGATCTCGTTGGCAAAGATGTGCTGGAGGTGACTGTGCTTGTGGATGTGGCCACTGGGAAATCTGCTGGAAGAACCTACTGGGTCCCCCCTGGTGGCTTCTTGCTCAGTGACAATGTGGAGTTATCGCTTCTGGCTCTGGACCTCCCAGCTGCCAAGTCACCATATTGTGCTTCTTCATCCCCTCACACCACTGGATTTGGGCAGCTTGACTCATTGACTCTCTTCCCTTATTAATTCTTCTCCTCATAAACCTTTCTGACCTTCAGCAAGAGCAGAAGGCAAGGAGAATCCACCCAAGGTGTCCATAATTCAGGAAGAATTTCTTCACTGAGAGGGTGGTCAGGCCTTGGCAGGGGCTGCCCAGGGAGGGTTGGAGTGCCCAGCCCTGGAGGTGCCCAAGGCAGGA
>JAWWEW010000033.1:14380441-14391931 GCA_035583185.1 Anabacerthia variegaticeps | reverse complement strand
AGTGCCCAGCCCTGGAGGTGCCCAAGGCAGGACTGGCTGTGGCACTCAGAGCTCTGGGCTGGGGACAAGGTGGGCATCGGGCACAGGTTGGACTTGATCCTGAAGGTCTTTTCCAACCTCAGGGATCCTGGGATTCCAATCAAAGTGCCCGGAGGTGCCTGAGATTCCACTGTGCTGGTTTAGAGAGATGCCATCAACAACAAAGCATCCAAAGCAGGAGACCTGAAGATGCCACGGTTCAAAGAGAGGATCTGGCCAAAAAGCCTTGGGAATCCACACTGTGCAGTGCCAGAGCAAGAGCAAGGAGCTCGTTCAGGAAGCAGGGACCAGTTCAGATATTTCTATATGGCTCTCTGCACTCACACATATATAAACGTTGAGATCAGCACCGGATGGTGTTTTTTATTTAGTTTCACGCTTTGTTAACTTCTCTAAATTAAGTGGAACGCTCTTAGTTTTCTTTCTTTTTTTTTTTATTTTTTTTTTTTTTAATACCAAACTTCTGCCTGTTCCCAATTACCAAAATGAAAAAAAAAATTAAAAAAACCTAAAAGGAGGCAAAAGAAAGACAGACTCGAGCCTGTGGAACAAGCTGGCACCGAAACGAGGTTGTGTCAACTACACAATGCATGAAACAGCAGAGTTGGAGGCTGGAGAGATGGAGGAGTTAAGGCACGTGGTTGTAGCAGCAGAGGAAGGCACTGACAAAGATAGAAAGAGGGCTTGAGTGTTTCAAAAACCCTGAAGGAAATGTCAGAGATATTTCGATGATAATTAGCCCAGCCTTCTGCTTCGGGTTCTTGGAGGATTTATATCGCCTTGGAAAAACAAAAAAGCCAAATCTGCTGGGCTGGTTTTAGGGGGTAATTTGTTACATCTTAATAAGTGCAAACCAAAGCTTTGGATTGTGCCAGGGGTTCACCTTCAAGAGGAAACTGAGGTAACCAGAACCTGGAATGGCTCAGGACATGCGGTTTGGGTTTGTGTCTTTCTCCAGCGCTCAAGGTTGGGTTTAATACGACAATTGAAGATGGTTTTTAGTCAATTATTGCATTAGTGGCAGTCTGAGGCAGGCTGGGGATGGCCGGGGTTATTGCTGCATGAGTTAATGTTCACACCCCTTTTGGGTGTCCCAGAGGAGCCCTGCAGGCTGGCGGCCAAATTTGATTTTGACTTGGATCCCAGTGTGCAAGCCAACTGTTTCTGCATTTCATTTCTGTCATATCCTGTACATTAAAACACCATTAATTCAAACCTTTTGTTTCTAAGAACAACTGTGCTGTAAAACAGCAATAAAAAGCTGCCAAAGTTCTCCTAAACCAGTACAATATCGTGTTCATTCACGCAAACCCGGACGTAAAAATCTTTAAAAAAAACGTATTTTTGCCTAAAACACGCTGCAAATAACATTTCTCTCCCCTTCAGCTTTGCTTTGGGACGGGGGGATGAGTCCAAGAGCAGGTTTCTCCCCGTGACTGTGGGATTCCTCAGCATCTCCCCCCATTTGAGCCATTAAATACAGACCAATCTGCTAAAAGGTTTTCATGTGCTGTTGTGAAATGCATTAACCCGGGGCCTGTGATGTAACTCACTCCGTGCTCCTCACATTGGCTTTTCCCTGGGAACACGAGCCCCCCTCCAGCTTTATTCCTGCCTTCATTGCTGGTGATCCAGTGCAGGCTTGGCCCACCGAGCTCCCCCATGTGCCTCCCGCATGGGGAGCACCAGGAGACACCTGCAGGGCACATTCCCTGGATGTCCCACAGCCAGGAGACAGGGATGCAGCCGTGAGTCCCACAGCTTCCCATCTCCAAGTGGATCCTGCTATTTTATCTGCTCCTTCTGGGGTTGAATTACCTCATGCTGGAGAAGAGGAAAAGGCAGCAAAGAGTGATTTGGGAAAACCCCAAGAAGGGATTTGACTCACACTTGCTCCAAGCATCCCATTTGTCCTAAAAACACCTCCAGACTTGGCCATGTGCAGCACCTGGAGCTCCTCCCAGGGAACATGACCAAGGCTGGGGGCTTGATCCCATGGACTCGATGGTCCTTGTTGGTCCTTTCCAACTCAGAGTATTCTGTGCTCCTGTGGCCTTGCATTCCCGGGAGATAGATGGGCACAGCCATATCCCCACCCCAGACAGAGCAGCTGAGGAAAGCATGGAATCATTAAGGTTGGAGAAGACCTTTAAGCTCAGCAATTCCCACAGTGTGTGAACAAGCTGTGTCCCTTGTCACAGAGCTGGAGTGGCCAGCGTGGCACATGGCATTCAGCCCTCTCCCAAACCACACTCCCAGCCACTCTATCCAGGGCTTCACACCCTCCTCCTGCAATTCTGACTTCCTCCTGTGAAGGTCTCAGCTTTTCAATCTGTGGTCAGACAAGCAGGGAGTCTCACACAGCACGATACGCCTTCCTGCTCCACCCAAGTGGGATCTACTTCCTTGGCTTCCTGTGGCTCTGGATGAGCTGGATTCAGAACCACTTCCCTCTCTTCATAGTGCACTGGGGATTAGGATGATTATTACTGTGGCCAAGTGCCAGGATGTGATTTTTCATCGTGGTGTGATTTTTGGGGGTGGCCTGTGCGGGGCCAGGAGTTGGACTTGTTGCTTCTTGTGGGTCCCTTCCAGCTCGGGGTATTCCCTGATTCGAGGACACAGACACCTTTTGGCACGTGGTGCTCCTGAGTGCTGGACTGGGGTCCTACCCCAGAGCAGCTGAGCCATGTGCTGTCTCCAGGAGTGTCCCCTCCCTTGATCCCATTCCCCCATCCCTGGATCCCAGGTAAAACAGTCCTGGAGCTCTCCAGGTGCTGTCAGCATCAGTACATGGGCAAGTGTTTCCTGCACATCCCTGCTTTCTCCAGAGCTGGGACCTCTGGGCAGCAGCAATTACATGTTTATGAAACAAGGGGAAGTCAGAAACTGGAAGGAGGATTTAGGAAGCAAATGATGCAGGGAGGATGTCTCTGACACCAGACATCCAGGAGCCATGGAAGCAGCACTGAGCCCCTCCAGGCTGGTTTTAGGGGGGGGTTCAAGTTTAGACCTCTAACTAAAAAGTAGATCTAAAACCATCACGACTCCATGACTCAGCTCATGCCCCTGGATCAACCTGCCTTTACCGAGGAGGAGCTGGAATGCCCTTGCAAACAGGTTGGGCTCCTTCATCACAGGCTTTCCATCTTTTAGTTTGGAATATTTTCAGAGGAACTTAAAGCACTGTAAATCCAAGCCCCATGTTGCTCAAAGTCAGCTTGGAAAGAAGGGAAGGGGAAAAAAAATAAATCCAATACCACCAGGAGAGAGGGAAAGATCTTTTCCCAGGCCACAGATTCTAAAGATACCCGACGAATTTATGAACTGATGGTTCAACCAACACTCCTGGAGTCCAGGGTGCACCATGAAACAAGCTTCAATGTACACATGGGCTGTGTCTTGGGTAGGGCATTTGGCCCTCATTTGCTGTACCATTGTCTCCAAAATTTCCCAAATCTCACCCTGATCGTTCTCTCTCTGCTCCCTGGCTTAAAAGCCTTGTTTTGGCTCTTACTGCAAGGAATCATAGCATGGAGAAGGGGAGGGGGGAAAAGAATCTCCCTCAGCTGCTAAACGTATAAACCTGCAGATTTATTTGGTAGTAATAATCCCTGAAGGAGAAACATATTCAATACTTCATCATCCGAGAAACTGCCCACATCTGTTCGGAGACGGCAACAGGCGGCTGGGAACACATGCCAACAGCACAACCTGTTCCTGCTGCCCTCCCTGCACAGCCCCAGCCCTCTGCCCACCCCCCCAGCTCAGCTCGACCTCAGAGGTGGACACAGATCCACAGGTTTCTCCTCTCTTTGCCTCTGATTCGGTGCAAGCTCTGCTTGCCCACTGGAGTCGTGGTGGGGGAATATCCTGGGAGAGCTGGGAATGGAGAGGAGCACTCAAAGAACCCTTGGATTGCTGAGCATCTTCCCCAAGTATCTGCTGGCCATTGCTCTGTGTTTTGGGCTCATTGCAGGGCTGGTTGCAGCTCACTGGGCTGTGTTTGCTAAAAAAGTCCTCTGTCACCACTTGCACTTGGCTGATACCACGGAAAGTTGGGCAGGCAGGAGCTCTTGGCTCCTCTGGTCTGGGGGAGAAGTGACCTTTCCCCGGGCATGAGCCACATCTGAGCTCCAAGCAGGGATGTGAACATGGCCAGATGGTCATCTGCTGCAAGATGGGGCTGCTGGGAGAGGGACAGGGGCTGAGACAGGGGGCTTCCTCTGGGGACAGAATTAGTGAGAGCCCAGGAGAGACTGAGGAGCGACCCAGGAGTTTGGTGAGTTTGTGGCTCATGGATTGGGAAGTTCATGTCTCCCCTCCATCTCCAGGAGCTGCAGATGAGGCCATAGGTCCTTTTTGCAAGGGCCTGGAGTGACAGCACAAGGGGAATGGCTTCAAACTGACGGAGTAGGGTTGGATGGGATATTAGGAGGAAGTTCTTTACAGTGAGGATGTTGAGTCCCTGGCACAGGTTGCCCGGAGAAGCTGTGGCTGCTCCAGCCCTGGAAGTGTCCAAGGCCAGGTTGGATGGAGCTCTGAGCACCCTGGGCTGGTGGAAGGTGTCCCTGCCCATGGCAGGGGGTGGCACTGGATGAGCTTTAAGGTCTTTTTTAACCCAGGTTGTTCTAGGATCCTGTAATCAGATTCATTCTGGGATCCACCATCCCTCAGGGAATGTGCCCTTCCCAACTCCTTGTCCCACGAGCTACAAACCCTCTCTGGGGCTCAGGAGCTGCTGATCCAACTCTGCTGCTTGGGAGGCTGAGGAGAGGCAAGTGCTGCCTGTTGGCTCCTGAACTGGACCCAGAGCCAGGAGAGCAGCTGGGCTGGGCTTGGGTTTCCAACACTTTGGTTGCCACATGCCCTTTGTGTCCCTGCAATGTCATCCCCAGCCATGGCCACATCCAAATGACATTTGTCGTCCTGCAGAGCTGAGCTGGACTATTCCAGTGCGTAATTCATGGTGATTTTGGCCCCCTTCTAAACCAAACTTTGAATTTCTTCATTAACACAAGCACAGCAACAGCTTTAAAGTGCTCAAAGCCCAGTTGCATTCCAGCTGAGTTCCTTCTGGCTTGCGAACTGACTTTGTTTTCAGCAGAAAAATGGATCTTGTTTATTTAATTTTCCTCACAGAAAACAAAATATGTGGGTGGAGGAAATGGGACAGATTGGAAAATACTTTGACTGATAAAACCCAATCCTTTCAACATTATGAGCTTTTCTATCTGCAGCAGAAGCCATGAGAAAGTCATTACCAGAGTTACTGCAGATATTTGCAACTCCAAGGAAAGGTGGGAATGCTCAATAATTATTGATGTTCTGTGCTAACTTCTGGAAGATGGAGACTAAATATGACACCAAAGGGATTTTAGTAGACACCAGGAGATATTAAACAGGGAAACTGCAGGTTGATTAACAAATGTGTTTTAATACACTCTGCAATTGATGGAGAAATGTTTCACCCAACTGCAGAAAGCTTGACTGAAAAAAAGAACCCAAATCCTGATGTATTTCCTGGAAAATGCACATCAGAAAAAAAGGGATTTTCATTTTCAGATTTAAAAAAAATATTTCTTGCCCCATGTAAAAGTTTTCAGTCAAGAAAATAATCAAGGGAGTTTTTATTTTCATCATTCTAAGTTTTTAATGGAAGTGGAAAAGGGAAAAGTTTGGTTTAGTCATAGGCATTATTTTCCCCTACAAATAAATCTGGCCAGAAAAATGACATTCTCCTCTTCTTGTACAGATTTATGTGGTCATACACATTGTGGGTTGGCCAATAATGCCTTCAGGAGAGTGTTGCTGTATAAAAACAGCCTTTTTTGCTGTCGAGATGATGCTGGGGGTGCTGTGAGTGCTGCAGAACCTGCAGGAGGACATGTGGGAAACTCGGAGCTCAGGGCCCCCAGGGTGCTGCTGCTGGGAGGGGAACTGGCAGCTCCAGGTGTCATCCCATTGTGTGTCCAGGCTGATGTGACCCTCGATGTGATCCCTCGCTCTGACGTGTCCAACAGGCTCCATCTGATGGATAATCCCGGCTCTAATCCTGGGGCTCCACCACGGCACTCGAGAGCTTCTCCCAGCCAAGCAGGGGCTGGGATCTCTGTGTGACTCCAGCACCAATCCCCCAGCAAGGGCCTCCTTGGGGAAGGCTCTGGGAGCTTCAGCCTGGGAAGAGATGCTGGCTCCTCACCTCTGAGCTGGGATGAGTTCATCCTGCTGAGCCACTTACCCCCTCTCAGGTTCAGGCAGTTCTCGTGTGACTCATGGGCTGCTGAAGCTGTTTCTTCCCTCTCTCCAGATACCAATATTTTGCACGAGTCTCACTCTCTGTTATGATGGAGATGTAAGGAAATTCCCCCAGGGGCAGGGGCAGGTCTGCCCTGCACGTCAGGAGCTCTGCTCTCTCCATTCCATGGGATGTGTGACCACACTGCTTGGATCTGTGGTCGTGCCCAGAAGATGAGTGTGGTGACTGACCACATCCTCTCTGGGAGAGCAATGTTTGAGTTCCTTGTGCTGGGGAAGGGCCATGGTTTGGTGCTGGAGGTGGGAGAGGGGAAAGGGGCTCCAGGACCGAGCTCCTCCACACAGCCCAGCCAGGGCCAGCAACTCCTTCATCCAGGACTCTCCATATGGTGGATGCAGCAGATCCCTGTCTGCCATTTCCTGCATGGAAAAGTGAGAGCCAAAAGGAACAGCTCTCACCTCCCTGGGGTGCTCCTTGCTGGGGTTGGCACCACAGATGTGCTCACACCTTCCCACATCTGTCCTCTCCTGGAGGGCACAGCACCATGTTTGAGTGAGCACCACGTATCTGCTTTATTGGGGGACCTCTCATGGGCACCTCCTGATCAGTTCTGTCTCATTCATTTTATCACTGAATTCATCATTAATTAATTGTCAATATTTTCATTTGTATCAGCTGTTCCTCAGGGGTTTCTCCCGTGGCTTTTGGCTCAGCTGCCAGGGCAGATGTTGGGAGCTGCAGGGAGTTCTCACCCCATCCCAGCCAGGTTATGTCAGGAATGTGACTGAGGCTTCAGTCTCCTCTCTCCACTGGCAAGGTGGATCCTCTCATGCACCAAATGGCATCAAATGAACCATCTCCATAGTCCAAAGCCAGCAAGAGGCCCTGGCTTTCCTGGCAGGAAGCCTTCACTGTGGTTCGTGGCAGATTTCTGGAAGGCTCTGCAAACATTTGGTTTGGTGACCAGACACTGTTGTGGCAGTTCCTTGGAAAACCATGAGCTCTGGCAGCAGTGCTGGAGCCTTTCCCTGTGGCGTGTCTGTGGTGACAGCTCTCTGTTCATCTTCTGCAGCTCCTCCAGCCTCCTGACCTGGAAACTCCTCGTGGGTGGTGGTTGCGATCACAACCCACGTCCCATCCCATGACCAGACAAAGCTGCTCCAAGCTCTGCCTCTACTTTCCAGACTGTTTGACAGAGGGGCCTTCCAGAGTTGTTTCTTCTGCTTTATCCACCAGGACTACCTTCCACTAGATCAGGGTGCTCAGAGCTCCATCCAACCTGGCCTGGGGCACTTCCAGGGCTGGGGCAGCCACAGCTTCTCTGGGCACTCTGTGCTGGTGTTTTACACCCTCCCTGGCTCGCAGTGTTTCAGCTACTCCTCACACTCCATTGTTTTCCATTCAACCACTTAAAATCCTCCCAAGTTTCACTTTCCTACACATTTAGGAGGTTGCTCATGTTTTCTAGCTGGCTTGACCTTTCTCCTCACTGGTGCTGCGGAAGCCACTTAAAACTTGAACCAAAACATCCAATCCACGTGAAAGATTAATTCCCACAGTCACCCAGTGAGTGTGAGGAGGGGAGAGTGCCTGATCTTACCAAGAAATTGTGTGTTTGTGAGAAAAAGTGGTGATGTTTGACTGATTTTAATATTGCTGATAGAACTGGCTGACTAAGAAGCCACTTGGTAGAGCCTTTTCCTGAAGACTTAAGCACTTTAAGACGTCAAATCTCATCAGATTTGAGGTTTTTATCTGGAGATAACTGCCAAAGCCAGTCAGCAGATCTCTTACTGGTGGTTAAGCCTTGCATGGACTTAAGCTATCCGGTGTCAGTGACCTAATTTCTCTGCTTCTTTCCCCACTCTCCCTTCTTGCACAGTCACAGCTAATTAATGTTCTGGCCTGACACATGTTGTGCTGCTGCTGCAAAAACCACAGTGCAAGATGGGATTTGGGGTGATAAAAACCCCTCTGCCCTTTTCACTCACCCAGGATGGGGTGAGAACCTCTCCCCCTGCAGCCCAGCCACGGGGGTGGCCAGTTCCCCCCTCTGCCTCATCCTTCCTCTTGCTGGCAAAGCAAAGGGCTCCTTCTCCCATTCCTCTGGAGTTTTCCCTTCCCCTCAGTGCTGCCAGTGGTGCTGGCCAGCCTGGAGCTGGTGCAGGGCTGCATTTTAGAAGGAAACTGTCAAATCCTGAGCTGAGGATTCAGTCAGTGAGCAGGAATTCCAGAGCCCTTCTGGCCGTGCCACTGACTTGGATTAAATCCCTTTGATTTGCCCTAAATCCCCACAGTTTGTTCTTTTGTTTGAGTTTAAGATCACTGTCCCAGGGCTCCTGTTGTCACATGAGTGGGGTCTTGTTCATCTCAGAGGAATACCCCGGAAATCCCCCCAAATTCCCCCCAAAAAGCCAATGTGCAGCTCCCTTTAACCTGTGATTCTCTACAACAAGCACCAGGAAAAACATTTTTGCTCCTGTCAGCTGGCATCATCTCTGGAGGTGCTGGGCCACTTCACATGAGGAGCACAGCCCACTGTTAATTTGGGGTTTAAACAGGATTGCAGCTCTAATAACCCTCAGCCTCCTGCATTGATCCTGCACATGGCCAGGATCCTCCCAGCTGCACCATGGGCCTTGCAGGACAAAATTCACCCTGCACCTTCCAGTGCACTTCACAGAGAACTTTCTAGTGCAAAGAGCAAATAAAATGCAGAGCAAAACCAGCCTAGAAGGGATTTTGGTGGTTGAATCCCCTCGGCAGAGAAGCCCATTGAGGAATAGCTGGACCTGGTAATTTTGGCTCTCCGGGGGTTACAGGATTTCCAGGCTCTCCCTGCTCTGCCATGAGGGAAGGAAAGCTGGGGCTGTAACCCCAGCCTGGCTTTCAAAGGGTCATTGTGCAGAGCTGGCCTTTGCAGTGGGTGGAAGGGGCTGTCCATGGAACAGCCACCCTGGGCTCCCCTGCGAGAGCCACGCGGCTCCGTTGACTTTTCACACCTAATTAAAGAGGAAAGCTCCGGGTTGGCTTTGCCAGGACCGTGGTCCCCATCAGCAAACAGCCTCTCTGTGTTCAGGCTCTCGTTATTTTGGGGCCCAGGGTCAGATGGAAAAAGCTGCTCGATGAAACTGTCTGCCTCCAGAAACGTCCTCCCTGAAGGATTTAATTGTCCAAGTTGACGGGCCAATAAAATCCCCAAGTCTGCGCCTTCCAGCGGGCTGTTCCCATCCCTCCCAGCTCCGTGTGAAAGTCCTCCCTGAGGACTTGTTGGGATGTCCACCTTCCCTCTGACTTGGTTCTCTAGACCATCCCAGGGTCTCTTCTCTCTGGACTGTTCAGTGTAAGGCTCTAGTACACAATGAAGGCACCAGCACGGGTTCTCATCCATCCTATTTTCCCTCTCAGTTCGTGAATGCCCCAAATAAATCCCAGAAACGACACCAAAACCCCAAAAGCTCATTCATGTGAACATGTTGGGGCTGCACAGAGCAGGAGGGCTTTCCTTTGGCCACTCAGGGGTCACTGAAGTGCAGAATTCAAAGCAAACACCCCGAGCCCCCAGGAGGCTCCGAGTCCTGGGCAGAAGCCACAGCTCATGTCACAAAACCCTCAGGCAGCATTGCTGACCCGCAGAGCAGAGTGGATACCTCAGAAAACACAATATAAGGGACTTACACACAGATTTAGGACTGGGGAAATCAATTTTTGAAACGGGAAGTGATTTTTTGAAGGAGTTGGATCCAATAGGAGACAGAGGTTCCTGGGGGAAAGGATGGAAACTACTTTTTTTTTTGGTGGGATCACGTTACTGGTGGAAAAATTGACCTGCAGAGACTGATTTGCTTCTTTGTCACTGACCATCTGCCAAGACCTGATTCTTTCTGGATATTATTAATCCAAAGGCTGCAACCCCACATTTAAAACGGAGTCTTCTGCACTGCCCCATCCCCTCCATGCCCCAGGCTTGTGCATCCTGAAATATTTAACTCATCTGTGACGGAAGTGACTCCCTTTTTGAGGACAACATTGCAAAGTCCTTCAGACAACCATCACGTGGCACCTTCACCTTGTCCACCACCTTGTGAAGCACCAAGGCTCAAACCACTCCATTGTCTCGACTGCCCCAGAAGCTCCTGCAGTCCAGGGAAATCTCTGCAGTGTTCCTTCTGTCTTGTCATGTGCTCCTTGCAACACCATTGCACGGTGTCTCCAGCCATGCTAAAGGTCATGAGATGCCTGCAGTTCTTGCTTTGCATTTGAATAGCTCCAGCTTGGGGCATGTTGAGAGCTCAGACACCGAGCCAGGTCTTGTCTGCCTCTCTCTGTTCTCCCCTCTGCCCCTCTCAGGGTGGAATTCTCTCCTTCTGGGGGGAGGTGGATGTCAGCCGAGGTTTCTCCTTGTCACAGTCTGATTCACATGAACTTGGAGGAGAATTCTTCTCAGCAACCGCCTGGAATGTGTGGAGGAGGCTGGATTTCAGGTTTGTTTTTTCACAAAGTCTTAACTGGGTTTTGGTTTGGAAACCCCAAATTCAAATGAAAGATTGGTGACTGAGATAAAATAGATCTGAGATCCAAGTCAACCTGATTTTGCTTTCGCAAACCCCAAACCGTCTTGGTTTGCTCTTCACAGAAAAGAGGGAGGAAACCCCCCAAACTTTCATCTGACCCCTCCTCGAAATTCTTTGGATGCTCAAGATAAAATGGAACTGAGATTCACACAAAGTCCTGGGGGAAGAAGAGGCCTCAACACAAGAGGTTCTGGCCCCGTTAAGTGCCCTGGATGGCCTGGCAACCCAAATTCTTAAGTCATTGATCCTGAGAGAAGCAATAAATCACATTTGACAGCTTAAGAAAAAACAGTCTGACCTTGGGCCTGGGTTTGATCCCACTGATGCAGCTGGAGACCTCAGTGAGCACAGAAATGGCAGCTCTGAGCCAGCAGCCCGCTGGAAAATGTGTGGAAAAAATCCTTCCTCCACTGCTCAGGTGGGGAGTAGGAAAGTGTCTCTCCAGGACAGTGGCCATCCCTGGTGTTCTGTAGCCAGCTGAGTTTATTAAAATCACAGACTCATGAAATCCCTGAGGCTGGAAAAGCCCTCCCAGCCCCCAGAGCCCACCCTGTGCCCGATGCCCACCTTGTCCCCCAGCCCAGAGCCCTGAGTGCCACGGCCAGTCCTGCCTTGGGC
>JAWWEW010000033.1:14356822-14367760 GCA_035583185.1 Anabacerthia variegaticeps | reverse complement strand
CATCCCTCCCACCTGTCCATCCCTCCCCCCTGCCCATCCATCCCACGTGTCCATCCATCCCACCTGCCCATCCATCCCACGTGTCCATCCATCCCACCTGCCCATCCATCCCACCCGCCCATCCATCCATCCATCCATCCATCCATCCCACCTGCCCATCCATCCCACCTGCCCATCCATCCCCTCTGTCCATCCATCCCATGTACCCATCCATCCCACGTGTCCATCCATCCCACCTGCCCATCCATCCCACGTGTCCATCCATCCCCTCTGCCCATCCATCCCACCTGCCCATCCATCCCACCTGTCCATCCATCCATCCCACCTGTACATCCATCCTACCTGCCCATCCATCCCACCTACCCATCCATCCCCCCTGTCCATCCATCCCACCTGCCCATCCATCCATCCCACCTGCCCATCCATCCCACCTGCCCAAATCCCACTCCTTTCCTGGAGCATGGGAAGCTGCAGAGCCCCACATCCCCCTCCCTCCAAGGGCTCTGCTCAGCAGGGCTGGGAAAACGAGGAGGTGCAGAGGCAACTTTAGCTCCCAACTTCAGCCTCCCCATTAGAGCGAGCTGGAAACATTTGCTGGTGGGAGAATGTTACTGGTGACAGGTCCTAAAATAATTGTGGAGGTGACATGAGTGAGCGACACTGATAATGAACACGAGTTGGTGGAGCTGTGGCATAATTTCCTGCAGAGCTCTGTGGTCCCCAAGGATGCTTTTACGCCCCCGCTGGGCCTAATTTAAGAGAAAGTTTGGGAGTTTGACTTCGCCCTGAATCGAGCCTTGCTCCAACTTTTCCCATTACTCTGATAGAAGATAAACATTAACTCTTGGCTGATTTAGGCTGAGTTTTCAGCTATTTTTTTGCCCCCCCTGGGGAAACATAACTCGCTGGTGACTCACTTGCAGTGCCCCAAACATCCATGGCCAGCAGTGCTGGGGGAGAGACTTGTCGTGTCCTCACCCCCCAGGTGATCCCAGGGGAAGACACCCCTTTTTGGCAGGAGGGCAGGGCCACTTTCAGCACTGGAAGGAACAAAAATGTCACCTCTGGTGGGTCATTTTGCTTGTTTCTCTCAGATAACTGCGATGCAAAACTTAGGGAGGGAATTCAGGCTCAGCAGAGCTGATCAGGGCCACGGGGCTGTATTGGTGTCAGAATTCAGAGATGTGTCTGCAGCAGAGATGGAAACATCACTGTGTTCACCTGGGTTATTTTCCAGCTCTGGAAGTTTAATTTAAGCCCCTTAAATGCTTTGGGAAGAACAAACCCCTGTGGTTTTGGAGCAGAGGTGGGTCCTCTCTCTGAATAAATGGAGAAGACCGTTGGGGTGTGACTGCTCAGTTTAGAGACAGCACCTGATACTGGCCTGAGATGGTCCCAGCCTCACTTGGCCCAGGAATGCCCAGCTCTTTGGGCTGTGAGCCTGTAAGGATTTGGGCTGTAGGGCCAAATGCCAGCCTGGACATGAGGCTGCCAGCTCATGGCACAAAATGATGATCTGCTGCTTTATCACACACAGAGAGATAAACTGAGACTGGGGTTCCTCTTGTGCCATCAATAGAAACCGAGTCCAGCAGGTCGTGCCTCTTCCACCTCTCAGTTTCTCCTTTAACTGCACTTGTGCCACCAGCACAGGGGCTTCCCATGGCACAGAGCAGGAAAGGAACTTCTGGCTCTTCAGTGAGGATCCTTTGGGGTTTTCCATAACTTTTATGTCCAGCCAAGCACATGCACTTCCCTTCTGTGCTAACTCAGCAAGGACACCCGGTGTCCTCCCTCCTGAACAGTTTGCAGCAAGCTGAACCGAGGGAATAGCTCTGCTGGCAGTTGGGATGGAGGGTTGGGAAGCCCCTGGAGGAGGGACACTGTTCAAGTCCTACTGCAGGACTTGGAGGAGAATATTTCTCCTGAGCTTTCCTCCACACTGGGGGTCCCCAAAGGCCTCGAGCACCGAGTCCATTCCCTGTGATGGGACATTCTGCTCTGTCACCCCCCCACC
The DNA here is from genome assembly GCA_035583185.1 of Anabacerthia variegaticeps. Taxonomy (NCBI): domain Eukaryota; kingdom Metazoa; phylum Chordata; class Aves; order Passeriformes; family Furnariidae; genus Anabacerthia; species Anabacerthia variegaticeps. The sequence goes on along the minus strand of JAWWEW010000033.1, from coordinate 14,365,743 downwards.
TTCACATGGACCTCAGGAGGAATCCCTGCCAGTCGTCCCCTCTCCATGTCCACAGTGTCTCCATCACCCCAGTCCAACCCCTGCCAGATTCCCATCTCTGCCTTGACTCTCCATATCCCAACCCCTCCCAGCGCATTAAAGCTTTCCAACGTTATTTTTCCAGATAATTTACAGTTTTCCTCCAAACTAATTAAACCACTAATTTTCTGACCCTCTCCTTTTCATGTAGGAACTAATTTTATGGAGAAAATGACAAGCTACCCCCTACTTTTCCTTTCTGCATGTTTCCTCTGAAGCATCATAATTAGCGAGCGTCAGCTTTGCCGCCCCCACATTACTGCAAATGAGTGATGCCTCTTAATGAGTAACATATTAATCACGTTATCAACCTTTATTATTGCTAGACAAACAGCAGCGAGATGATTCCTTCCTCTAGGAAGCTTTCAGCAGAAAGTGTGAACGCTTTGGAATGAATTTCCTGACGTTTTACACACGTCCTTCCCTTTTATATCCCGAACACCCCATTCGGAGATGGTGTTATCAGGAAAAACACCACCACGGGCCACATTGTTCCCTTCATTTATCACCTGGGATATGTGGCAGCGTTTAGCACAACTCACACATCCTCGCGAATAATTGCTTTGGCTCTTGGCTTGTGATAATTGCAATTAAGAACACTGATTGAGTGTTTTCTAGTCAGGGATAAGGAGGAACATTCACACGCTGCTGGCACAGAAGTCCCTTCCAGGCCCCCGGATTCCAGAAGGGTTTTCAGTGCTCGTGGCAAATATTACAGATCTTTATTCCCCTCTAGTGGCACATCCCAGGAAAACAGCTGAGACTTCAAACTGCTTCTTCCTCAGGGCTCAGACTGATTTTCCTGGACGGACAAGGCTCATGAGTTAAACATCCAGGTGACATCCACAGGCGCGGGAGGGATTTCCAGCTGCCAGCTGAGCCAGGATGGGAATAAATATCATGACACGCTGTCTTGGAAGAGATTTGCCTGTCACTCAGCACTGCATGAAAGCAGGAGTCGTGTGGAGCCACGGGAGAGGAATTATTAACGGGGGAGAGGAATTATTAACGGGGGAGAGGAATTGTTAACAAGGGAGAGGATCAGCTCGTGAGACTCAGCATCACCTGAAGCGGTGCTGGGACAGTCAGTCGGTGTGACACGGTGACACCCCCGAAAATGGGGCTGAGGGGCTCCCAGAGAACAATTTGCTCCAGGAAAACTGCTCTGAGGGGGATGTGATGGTTTATCCTGCAGGCTGAGCCCACCCAAGTGTCCCCTTCGTGGGCCTGGGGAGAGGGGACACCCTTGGGTGATGCAGCACTTTGTCTTGGAGGGTCCTGGGTTGGGAACACTCCTGCAATGTCCAACTGGGCCAGTTTTGATGGGTTTGCCCTCCAAAGCCAACGTGGCAAAGGGGGGAGATGTTGGAGCCCAGCAGAGATGGGAGAGAGGGAATTACACCTGCAGAAAAAATCCTGACACCTGTGAAATGTGAATTGTTTCTCTTTTCCAAGGTTTTGTGGCAATTCTGGCTAATTTGGCCCCAGAGTTCCTCAAAGACCAGCTTTGGCTTTGACTCCACGAGCCAAACTGAAAGAGGAGAGCTCATGGCTCTTCTTCTTCCCTTGGCACCCAGCTCTGCAGGCAGGTTTGCTCTCCTGTGCCTGCTGGTGCCACCCTGAGCTGGTGTCACCCTGTCCTGGGGTCCCCAGGTGGCTTTTCCTCAGGAAGGTGGGAGTGTTGGCACGTGTGGAGCTCTTCTCTGCCCCTGAGAGACAACCAGGAGCAACTCAGGACTTTGGGGTTTTAGTGAACATTTAAACTAACAAATTCTGTTTAACCCTCCCTGCGAATCTCCCAGCTGCTTATGCAAACTCTGTCGTTGGAGTTGAAAGCAAGAAAACCAAATAAAATCCGCTCTCTGGGCTCCAGGGGCTGCACCTCCTGAAAAGTTAATTAAAAAAAAAAATAAAAAATACAATAAATGATGGCGTGAAGAGCAGAATTTCCCTCCGAAATGTTTTCCCAAGTTACAAGGGTGGCCTCTAGTGGTGTTGGCTGAGCCGTCCCTCACACCATGTGAAGAGCCCAGCCTTATTAGTGAGTGATAAAACATAATTAGAAGGCCATTAAGAACTCGAGGAACTCCTTTGGGAAAACATCCCTCTTGTGCATCTTTACCAGACTTGAGTTTTCCAAACTAACCTTAACCTAACACTTGGGGAAATTTCCAACTGGTGTCATTTGGGGTATTTGACAGCCATAAAAGGGGAATAAAGTTGTATTAAAGATACCTAGTTATGATTTCCTCCTGCTACTCCATCATTTCTCCTATTCCTCATCCCCACCTCCACCAGGCAACCAAAGGGTCATCCCTGCTTCTGGCTGGTCCCACTGCAGACCCTTTCCTGCTATTAATGGGATGTGGCAATGGGGAGAAAATCCTGATATGGGTAAGAGTAAACCAGAACATTTGGGAAGAAAAAATTACCCTAGGCTTAACTAGAAATTATCCTCCTGATTTGGGAGGGAACTTCTTTCCCTTTATTTCTAGGGAAGAGGAACAGAATGAAGGATGGGCAGAGCAGCCCAGGAAAGCTGCTCATACATCCTAAATGCCCCCTTTTCCCAGGAATTTGCAGCTATTTTTAGTGTCTGAGCCTGGTTTGGTTGCATCTCCAGGGCTCAGTTTTGATCTCAGCACTTCCAGAAGTGTTTCTCAGGTTAAACCCCCACACCAAAGCTCTGCTGCCTCGCCAGGGGTGGGGGGACATTGAACCCTCCTCTATCCATGGGCAGGATTTGCTTTCCACCCGAGAAGACAAACCTGGCTTGCCTGAATAAACCCTACAAAGCACTGACTAACAGGCTTTGGGGAGGGTGATCAGTGTCAGCTCTCTCAAAAGCTCTGCTAATCATTCCAGGTGATTATTTGGATTAATCCTGCTTTATTTCCCTCTTTTTGCTGCCAAGTTCACCCCCTGCTTTGTGCAGCTGTCTGGAAAATCTCTGTGTTGCTCTCTCAGGTTCAGCAAGGAGTGAAATGATGATAAATAAAGATGCCAAAGAAGACAATGACATGAGGTGCTCTGGAGATTTGGGTAAAGCAGTAAATTATTCCCATTCCTTTCAAAAACAAAGGAGAAGGGCTGTGTGAGGCTGGCTGTCTCCTGGCAAGAGCTTATCAGGAATAGACATCTCACCAAAACATCACTTATTTCTAGTGCAAGTCCTTCAATCAAAGGGGGAGAAAAAGGTGGAAAGAGAAGCTGCATAGCAATCTTTCCTCAGATTTCTGGATTTAGAGAGATGTTTAAGGCTGGATTTGGAAGCTGAAAAGTAACACTTTTTGCCTGGTAGGAAACTGCACAAAGATTGACCCCGTGGTGCTGCTGGTTCCTCTCGTGGCCCTGCTGTCACAGGGAATGACTCTGCCAAAGCCAGGGCAAAGCCAGCCCAGCCATGTGCAGGAGAGTCCTGGGAAGGATGGTGACAACCCTCCTTTACCTGGTGGCAGCAACAGTGGGATCTCCCAGCCAAGCCCTGCTCTGGACCAGCCAGAGGGGAGGAGGGGAGGGATGGCCCCTAAGAAAGCACAACGGGCCTGTTTTATAATCTTAAACTGCTTTGGGTTGGACCTTTAGAGGTCATCCAGTGCCACCCCTTCCATGGGCAGGGACACCCTCCACTACCCCAGGTTGCTCCAAGCCCCATCCAGGGATGCATTTTGTCTTCCACCTCCAGTTATGGGGCAGCCACAGCATCTCTGCCCAACCTGTGCCAGGGACTGCTCACCCTCACGTGAAAAACTTCTTCTGATCTAATATAAATTTCCCCTTTTTTAGGTAAAAACAATTCCACCTTTTCCTCTGAAGGACTCCTGTTTTTGGCAGGCTGGGGAGCTCCTGGTGCTGCAGGACAAGGTGCCCTTGGCTCTGCCCAGACCCCACAGAGCAGCAGAGCAGGAGGAGGGCACTGAGCTGTGCCCGCTCCCCACCACTGGTTTGGAGCAAGCAAAGCTGTGCCCTCCCTGTGCTCACCACGCATGACCCACCTCCCCTTCCCTCAGGGCCACAAGGATCTTCCCTGACCTTCCAGCTCACAAGCTGTTCCCACAGACGAGGAGCTCGAGCTGCTCCACAAGGTCACTTTTTGCACTGAATGGCTCAGTCAGTGCAGGAAACTCGCCCAGAAAAAGCTTCTTCACGAGCTGTGGAGCAACTCGGAGCCTGCAGAGCCTTCCAGGGATTCTTCAGTCCTGCCAGGGATTTAGAATAGGAAAATATAAAATCTGTGGTCCAAGGTGCTTTTGGATTGTCCATTAAAATGCACGGGGTTTGTGCTGTGATGGCCTGTCCTGTCCCAGCCCCTCATTTCTGCTCAGAGAACATGTAAAATCCAACCAAAATATCTGCCTGGGCATCCAGGAGGCTGGAAATGAGAGCAGCTCAGGGGGATCAACCACATGGTGAGGCATTTGTGGCTGTGTGAGCTGCTCCTGCCCTGGGTGAGTCCTCTGCAGGGGCAGTAAAGGAGGGGATCCTGCAGGGATTAGCCCAGGGCATGCCCTGTGCTGCTGCCTGGCACTGGGTGTCCAAAAGTGCTCTGCCCAAATGCACTTGGCAGGAATTCCTTCCCATTCGAGGCTCCTGGAAAGGCAGATATAGCCAGGCTGCAATATTGCCTGGTGTTTTGTTGGGAAGGGTGGTGGAGAAGAGCTGAGCCTTACATATTTAAGGGTGGTGTGTTATTCTCCCTGTGTGGGGTGGTAAGAAGGTGGCAAATGCCAGCCAGGGGCAGCAGGAGCAGCTCTGGGGACTGGCAGGGACACAGAGGAGCCTTCCTGCACTTTGTCATCCACGGTCAGGGATGTGGCACGGGGCAGGAGGCTGGAACTGGCTCATCCCTAAGGTGATCCCCAACCCAAAGTACTCTGGCATTCTCTGCTGGGGTTTGGCTCAAAGCAGCAGCGAGGCACAGACCCTGAGCAAACCTCCCACCCTTCCAGTCCAGGGGGGCTTTCCTTGAAGCTCAGGAGCAGCTTCCCAGCCCATCCTCACCGTTTTAGGCAGATTCCTGTAAGCTGGAAACTTCCCTGCTTGGAGCAAATCAATCTGAAGCACAACTGGTGATGCCTAAAATTCAGGATAAGGCTCAGCTCAGACGAAAACTGGCATGGGCTGAATTAAACATCACAAGGCAGAGCAGCAAACCCCGTGTTCCCACTGCCTGCTGCAGCCACCTCCTTCTTGTTGCTGCAGATTCAGACCAGAACCTTCTCTGGAGAAGACCCTGCCTCGGTTATTCCTTTGTTTACCTGCTTGGACTTTACCTGCTGCAAAATACAGAGAATAACGAGAGAGGAGCAGGGCAGGGTTTAGAGCTGGAAGGCAGAAGATCAAAGTTGAGTCCTCTGCTGGATGTCAAGCAACTAATATCACCTGCCTTCAAACTGATGGTAATTCTACTCCTGGAACTCCCAGGATAAAGGGAATATTCATCAATATACATGATGCAGCTACGTGGAGGACAAGGAGGAAACATCAGAGAAGCTGAGCAAGGTCTCCTCATCCTGCTCAGCAGCACCAATGAATTCCCTGGGATGCCATGGGAATGTGCCTTGGTCCAGAGCTCAAGAGCACAGCAATTCCTTGTCCTTATTCCTGCCCAGTGCAGCATCCACAGTGTCCTTGCCACCTCTCCTCCCTGCCCACACAGCCCTGGCTGCTGCACCAGCCTGGAGGGGCAGGGACCAGGGGAAAGGGAAAGCTCCAGGAGACTCAGCCTTTTCAAGCTCAGCCTGGCAAGAGAGTCAGGAGCGAATTCCAGGCTCTCCAGGCCTGGGTTTTGACAAGCAACTGCTGCAGCCAGTGCGTAGTTGATTACTAATTGCTTTTTAATTTGAGGCTGGGAGGAAAAATCCAGGTGATCGTGGATGGGGGAGGAAAGGAAGGGCCAAGTTAATGGCAAGGACACTGATGGAATTGACTGAAGCCAGAGCTGGTGTCAGTAAAGCTCAAAGCTCAGCCCATCCCACGTGCAGCCACATTTTGAAATGCACACTTGAAGTTTTAGCATCAGAGCAGAGAAACACAGAGGGGTTTCAGCTGAATAAATTCAGAATCAGGGAATCCTGGAATGGTTTGGATTGGGAGGGAGCTTAAAGCTCATGTCATCCACCCCCTGCCATGGGCAGGGACACCTTCCACTAGCCCAGGGTGCTCCAAGCCCTTTCCAGCCTGGCCTTGGACACTTCCAGGCATGGGGCGTCTTATTTTTTGATTCTGTGATGGACTGATCTAGTTGGGTGGCATCTCTGCCCATGGCAGGGGTTGGAACTGGATGGTCTTTAAGGCCCCTTCCAACCCAAACCATTTCAGAATTATTCTACAAAGCCTCCTTTGGGCAAGGTAGAAGTGAGAGATCCTCCCTGATGCTCAGAGGGGGAAAGAAGCCACAAAACCTACAAAAACTTGGCTACAGAAAACGTCACCAAAGAGAGAGAAAAGGAAGCTTGTGAGGAGCACCAGCATTTGGTGATGGAACATCAGTAAGAGCTGCAGAGGCCACCCCTGGGTCACACATCCCTCTTCACCTCTTGGGAAGGGACTAACAGCCCACTTTTCCAGTCTCTGGATGCTTTGGAAGAGCTCAAGGAAAGCTGTAAAATCCCTGGGGGAGGTGGGGCAGGTTTTACTCAGCTCTGTGCTGCAGTGGGGGCACTTCCAAGGGGTAGGTGATGGGCCAGAGGATGCAGCCATGGTCCCCCCGGGGCAGGAACTCTGCCTGGTTCCAGCTCACTCATCCAGGGTGTGTGTGGCTTCCTGGGGAGCAGGTAGAAGCACAAACACCCACTGGTGGAGGGGTAGAAGCACAAACACCCACTGGTGGAGGGGTAGAAGCACAAACACCCACGCTGGAGGGGACACGGGGGCATTTAATCTCTTCCACTTCCATTTCTGTGTCACATCTCAGCACTTCGAGGTGCTCCTGCATTCCCTTCACCTCCTTCCCAGCTGAATGAACCCCCAGTTCTGCCAGGCTGCCTCAGGAAAGGTCTCCTACGACGTGTTTAATACCAAAAGGGCAAGTTGAATAAGGTGAAACCTGAGCAAAGTAACCCCCAGCCTTCCCTCTGCCTGGTGACACGGGGGGCAGCAGCTTTCCTTGCTGCATCCTCGGGTTTCACTGAACATCTGCTGCTGGGAGGGGGCAGGATGGAGATATTCCACATGTGGAAAAGGCAGAGAATTAAATAAACACAAGAGCTGGGGAATAAATTAAATCTAATCTAGGCTGCTGTGGGCTACGTTGGTCTGAGACAGCATGAATAAAGATTTCAGGGCAGAAATCTGCCAAGGTGGTAAACACGCTGTTCCCTGGTGGATCTGTTTTCTTGGTAAGACCTGGGGGGATTTGCTGAAGGGGAAGAACCTCCAATGCTGTTAAGTGGCAGGTCCAGGGAGTGTTGTTTGTCCTGGATCTAAGGGATTCCATGCCTTGAGCCCTTAATTCCTGTGGAAATCCCAGCTAATGTAGCCAGCTTACCGTTCTGTCTTATCTTGGCGATGGATTTCCTAAAACACTCTGAAACAAACAGGCTCTGGCCGTGGCTGCAGTGAGGGATGGCTCCAAACCCTTCCCTGGAGCTGTTTTGGGGCTTCTCTTGCCTTTGGAGGCTCCTGTGCTGGGTGAGGAGCTCAATGCCATTCGTGGCCCTTGTGCTCAGCACGTCCATCCAGGCAAACCCAGCTCCAGCCCCAGCCCTGGGGAAGGTCAGAGGGCAGGAAGGCTGAGCACCCCACACCTGCCTTCAGGGAGGATCTGAAAGCACAAAATAATCCCTGGCACTTCAAGGCAGAAGGAAAGGAGCAGCAAAACGTGGCAGAGCAAAGGACTTGCTATCCAGTCACACAGGGAATGTCTTCCTGCCCCCTCTGCTTTTGGAATGCCTCAAACCATTTTAACCAGGGAATCTGGGTGGCATTTGCTGCAAGACCAATGATAAATCCATAAATGGCTTTCCAAAGCAGCACAGTTATTAGAGATGTGTTATTAAAGATGTGTCTTATTCACATGTTCTGATCAAGACTGAGCATTATTTGAAGCTGTCTCTGACTGTGACCAAACCTGAGGTCAGCAGATCTTATTTTCCTGCTCAAACTCACGGTGCACAGTCCAATCCTCATCCAAATCCACTTTGGCTCTTTCTGAAGGGTCTATTTAATTAAAAAGGGACCAAAAATGTGTGCAATCACCCTTTGGGCGTTTAGAGTGGCCTAGATCAGTGCTGTCCTACCCAGGGAAGGCCAACATCTGCTCAGCTGGTGAATGAACACTGCTTGGACCCATCACTTCACCTCCATCACACCCAGCAGAGGGAGGGAGGATCCACACCCATTCACTTGCAGAAAACATGCAAGAAAGGAAGGAAGGGAGAAGGGTTAAACAGCAGAAAACACACATCATCAAATGAGCTTGTTTCCCTGCTCCTCAGAGCCCAAATTGTCCAAATAAATGTAGATCTGTGCTTAAATAGCCGTATCTAATGCTCTGAGACACCTCCCACCCAGGGCTGGGGGCTCTGAGACACCTCCCACCCAGGGCTGGGGGCTCTGGGACACCTCCCACCCAGGTCAGGGGCTCTGAGACACCTCCCACCCGGGGCTGGGGGCTCTGGGACAACTCCCACCCAGGTCAGGGGCTCTGAGACACCTCCCACCCATGGCTGGGGGCTCTGGGACACCTCCCACCCATGGCTGGGGGCTCTGGGACACCTCCCACCCAGGGCTGGGGGCTCTGAGACACCTCCCACCCAAGGCTGGGGCTCTGAGAGATCTCCCACCCAGGGCTGGGGGCTCTGGGACACCTCCCACCCCGGTCTGGGGGCTCTGAGAGATCT
>JAWWEW010000033.1:14342195-14355135 GCA_035583185.1 Anabacerthia variegaticeps | reverse complement strand
AGCCCAGAGCTCTGAGTGCCACGGCCAGTCCTGCCTTGGGCACCTCCAGGGCTGGGCACTCCAACCCTCCCTGGGCAATAAGGTCCCCCTTGAGCTTCCTTTTCTCCAGGATAAGACATGGGGTCTTCCATAGACATTCTGTCTATACACAACCCTAAATCGCTGTACAGGAGATCCCAGAAACCCCCAATCCTCTCTGCAGTCCCACACCCTGCTCTGGTCACACACAGCCTGGTTATTCCTGACTTTCTGCCCATTCCAAGTTGCATTTCTGTTCCCGCTTGGCAGCACAAGGACGGCTTCAGAAGTGAATGGAAATTAAAAAGGACTTAATGACAATGAAATTCAAGCCCTGAATGCCGCTAGAAAAGGAGTATTGATCCCTCCTGGAACGAGGTCCAGTCATGAATAGGAAGATATTCTGAGTTATGAGGGATTTGATGAAAGGACTTTCAGTGCTGCCAGAGGGGAAGTTATTGTGTGGCTGCTAATGAGTATTTATGGGGTTCCAGGGAGCTGCTTTACCCCAGGTAATCAAAGGTGTGAATGACAGCTCTTTGGGGCAGGTAAGAACGAGAAGAAAACATCTCCCAGGAATGCTGGGACAATCCTTGCCTGTACTGACACTCTTCCCCCCTCCTTCTTCTCCCGACTAGCTCTTTTTGTTCCCAGTGAAGCCTTTGAGCAGCTCCAGGGTGGAATGCCCTCCCTCCCTCCCTCCCTCTGCAGGTGGGACCTGTGCGTTCATGGAGCCATTTCTGAAATCCAGGACATCCAAATACCACTTCCCCCCCCTGTTCCAGGAATTAAAGCTGGTAGAAGAGGAGCTGGAAAAGCTGTCCCCAGCCTGAGGTCAATTCGAGCCCATCTCACTAATTGGACTTTGGAGAAGGTCCATAAAGGCATGGATCCAACAAATTTGTCTTGTATGAAGCACCACTGCAATCAGTGGAATGACACTAATTACACATGGAACGAGGAGGCAGTTGCCCATCTCCAGCTCCAATCCCTCCCTAGGCATGGGGGGCCACAGAAAAGTCCCATCACTGCACCCTCTCCAACATTTTCCGCCTCTGTTTCACCCAGGGCCTTCAGAGCTCACCGGCAGCAGCTGAAAATGTGATAGAGGGTCTCAAAAAGCAGTGTTTGTGCAGAGCAAATCCCACTTTCGTTCGCTTTTTTTGCAGCTATTTGGCTTTGCATCCACACGTCAGAGAATAAAAATAGGAAATCCACCCAGAGATTCTGCTGGGAAGAGCACGTGGGCATGGCCAAAACCACGAGCCATCTTGGGAAGAGGTTCCAGAGGCTGAGAGAGTCCTAAAGAGAGAAATGCTCTTTACTGCTTTTTACTTCTGTTTTCCTCCAAAAGAAATCAGGGTCAGGCTCCGTATTTAAATAAAGTTGCATATTCTTCCTTTCATTTGGAATTTTTCAGGATGCTGATGCAACAACCCAACCAACAGGGCAACGCTTTGGGTCTCGTACCCAGGACCTTTGGTGGGGGCTGTTCCAAGAGCAGCCAAGCAGAGCTGGAGCTTCTGATCTCAGCAGCTTTTGTTTGGCTTGGGCTTTTTTCCCCTTCTTTTGTTTACCTGCTATCTCTTGCCAGCCATTCCAGGTAATGATGAGAGCCAGGGGTTGCCTTTTCCGCCGCTTGTAAACAGCGGGATGTGGAGCTCCCATTCCCACCTGGAGTCTCCTGGTGGAGCCCAGTTAATCATTAATCACCCCCAAAGCACCTTGAGGTCACCCCAACAGATGGCTTGGCTCGGAATGGCCCTGTTGATAACCCCTGTTCCTTTGCTGCTGCAGCTGAGCCTGCTGAAGATGAGGGTGCTGCTCCTGCTGCTCCTGCTGCCCGTGGGCAATGCCAAGGAGCCGGAGCCGGGCGTGCCACGGCGCCTGTCGTGCGTGCGCTGCTGCGGCCCCTCGGAGCAGCCCGTCTCCATCATCTCCTCCCGCCACGCCAGGATGAGCAGCAACCCCTACTCGGTGCCCAAGGTCCAGCCCACCATAGACATCACCATCCTCAAAGGTGGGTATGGCCATGGCAACCTTGGTCTTCCCTCCTCCCAGGACTCTTCCAGTGTGCCTGCCCAAAACCAGGGTGTGAGTGAAGAGCTCCAAAAGTCCCTAACCCATCAGAACCCCAGATCCTGGAAGGTTGTGCTCAGTCCCACCGACAACAAGATGCAAATGTCATCACTAAATGGTGTAAAAAGCACCAAGGTCGCTCCCTTTTTCCCTGGTGCAGTTTCTGTCTCAGCAAGGAGGACAAACAAGAATTAAGTGGAAAATCCAGGAGGTGTCCCAGGAGTCCTGGGAGCTGGGACTCCCTGCCATCTCAGCAGAACCAAAAACTCATGTTGTCCCCTTCTCTGCCCCGAGGGAGTGGGTCCATGTCACTAGGTCCATGTCACTGGGTCCATGAACACTGGGCCCATGTCACTGGGTCCATGTCACTGGGTCCATGAACACCGGGTCCATGTCACTGGGCCCATGTCACTGGGTCCATGAACACTGGGCCCATGTCACTGGGTCCATGTCACTGGGTCCATGAACACTGGGTCCATGTCACTGGGTCTGTGTCACTGGCTCCATGTCACTGGCTCTGTGTCACTGGGTCCATGAACACTGGATCCATGTCACTGGGCCCATGAATACTGGGTCCATATCACTGGGTCCATGTCACTGGGTCCATGAACACGGGGTCCATGTCACTAGGTCCATGTCACTGGGTCCATGGTGTGGTCAGGCCATGCAGTTCCACTGCTGGACATGGAACGTCAGCACCACAAGCTTGGTGGAGCCAAACTTCCACCTGGCTTTGTCCTCCTGAGAACTGGGAACGAGCTGGGGTCCCACCAGTGTTCCCAGTTATCTGAGCAGGGAAAACAATGTTCCAGCAGCTTCTCTGCTCGCTGTCTCCATCAGGAGACTCGGGCTTCACGTGCTTGTGTCTCACCAGGTTTTCCTTCCTGCTCACAGGTGAGAAGGGCGAGATGGGCGAGAAGGGGTACCCCGGAGCTGTTGGGAAGGCTGGAGAAAGAGGGTTACGAGGCTTGAACGGCCGCAAGGGGCAGAAAGGGCAGCCTGGCCCCCAGGGCCACTCCTGCAAGCAGCTCTTCGCCGCCTTCTCGGTGGGGCGCAGGAAAGCCCTGCACAGCTCCGACTACTTCCAGCACGTCACCTTCGACACCGAGTTTGTGAACCTCTACCAGCACTTCAACATGTTCTCGGGCAAGTTCTTCTGCTACGTGCCAGGGATCTACTACTTCAGCCTCAACGTGCACACCTGGAACTTCAAGGAGACCTACGTGCACCTGATGAGGAACGAGCAGGAGGTGGCCATCCTGTATGCCCAGCCCAGCGACCGCAGCATCATGCAGAGCCAGAGCCTCATGCTGGACCTGCAGGAAGGGGACGAGGTCTGGGTGAGGATGTTCAAGAGGGAGAGAGAAAACGCCATTTACAGCGAGGAGTCTGATGTTTACATCATCTTCAATGGCCACTTGATCAAGCCGGCGGTAGAGTAGCCACTCAGCGGCTTCAGGCTCGAGGCTTTGGTAGATACAGTAGTGACTTCCCTCTTAGAAATGCACATCTAGTCCCACTTGGAAGGATTATGGATCTCTAAGGGTCGTGTGCCCATGCCCGGTGAGGATGGAGGGGACTGCTCCAAGGTGCTCCAAGCTGCCCAAGCTCCAGCTCTGTGTCGACCCCCAGGAACATCCCTGAAGGGTCTGCCAAGCTGGGAGCAAAAGTTTAACTTCTTTGCTCTGCTTTAGAGAAGAAATCTTACTCATACCTGAGGACCAGTCAGCTGGGTGCTAGTGAAGGAATGCCATCATTCCTGCTGTTTGGGAATCTTTGCATTGCCCAGGAAGGATTTGAGATCTCTGAGGGTTGTCTGTCCGTGCCCAGTGAGGAGGGAGGTGACTTTTCCAAGGTGCTACAAACCCCCCAAGTACCCACAAGGCTTCAACTCCAGCTTTGCAACCCTGTGCAGACCCCCAGGAACATCCCTGAAGGGTCTGCCGAGCTGGTAGTAAAATTTCACCTTCTTTGCCCTGCTTTAGAGAAGAAACGTTAATTATACCCAAAGGCCAGGTATCTGGGTGCTAATTAAGCAGTGTCATTATTCCTGTGACAATGTTTGGGTATTTTTGGAGCGTTGCCCATCAGAGCCCACCCTCAGCCCAGCTCTGCTCCACTCAGGGAGGCAAGAACAGCCCAGGGGTCTGACCAAGGTTTGGCACAGCACATTGACCCCCAAATGACAGTTTTGTTCCATTTTGTTCATTCTGGGAGCCCAATCCCAGAATTCAACACCAGCATTTCCAGAGGCAGGGAGTTGTCAGAGCCACAGGCTCTCACTTTGCTCTCTGCTAAGACCAATAGTCCCCAGAACAACACCCAGCGTGGCTGGGAATGTGTGTTTCCCAGTTTCAAATGGTGGGACATTTGGAATTTGCCACGCTGGAATTCCATGTCTGGGAATTCCCATCCCATAACACCATCATTTCTGGAAATAGAAAAGAGGAGAAGAAAACTGTCAAGAGAGGGACCTTTTCTGCAAAAAAAAATATCAGTGATATTTGCTATTTTAGGAGATTTGGTTGCTTTTTTTCCTAAAATATTATTGATATAACAGTGGCAATGTAAATGCAGCAAACCCCATCACTTTGTCCCATCCCTCCTTTCCAATTGTCCCAGTTTCTCCTCCTGTGTGAAGGCTACAGGAAAGGTCCTTGCCAGGCAAACTCCTTCCCAGCTCTGTTGGAAAAGTAGCTGAAATAAAGGTATTGCTTTGAGGACGTGGCTTGGTTTACTTTGCCTCCACAAACCCTTTCACAGCTCCTGTCCAAGAGCACAGCCCGAACATGGAACGATCTCTGGGGGCAAGTGGAGTTTCTTCAGCACCGAAGGACTCCGAAAACTAAGGTGACACCACCCCCTCTCCAGGGTGTTGCTGAAGCCCCTCAGGAGATGCTGGAGCAGGACCATGCACATGTGGTGCATTCCTCATCCCTGACATTCCTCATCCCTCCCAATCCAGCACTTTTCCTGCTGGTTTGGCTCGTTCCCATCTGCACCGACTCTGATTAAAGGGAAAAATCCTGATCCAGCTGGAATTATTGCCAGGCTTAACCCAGCACTGGAAAAAAAAAACCCAGAATGTGCTCACGTTCAGCACTGATTCGGGAAAAGCTACTTTCTCCTAAGAAGAAAGCCAAAATCCCTCCTTTCCACCCCAATATCCAGATCTCCACAACACACAGGGAAGAGATTCTGGTTATTGAAGCAACAGGACACGTTTAACCCCTCCTGACTCAGACACCAGTGCCATAAGCAGGTAGATCATTAAAGCCACACTCATCTCAGGTGCAGGATGACCTTTCAAATAATCCAAAAGGTTATTGGCTTGCATACATTATGCAAATCAGTCATTTCTAACATAAAAACAACCCCTGGAAGAAAAATTGAAATCTCTCCAAAGCTTAATGCACAAAGCCATTCCTGCTGCCACCTCTGAAGGCATCATCAGCTTTTTCCAACTTCAAGGGCTGGGATGGGGCATCTCTGGTTAGAGGAGTTTAATGAATCAAATCCAAAGCAGAGATATTTGAGATCTGCTCCTCCACACCCAGCCAGGAACACAATTTAAATCCCTTCTTTTTCCCCCCCCAGAAATATGTAGATTGGAATCTGAGCTTTGAAAAAAGCTTTCAAGTTGTTTTTTTGAAGAGAAGAAGGCGGGGGATTCAAGTGCTCAAATCTCCATGAAAAAGCTTCATTTGTATTTGTTTTTCCAAGTGGCTCCCTAAATTGGCATTTTGGATTTGGTGCTTTGAGTTCAGCCATGAGGGATCTGTCAGAAGCTCTTTCCCAAATCCCGAGTTACACTGAAATGACAAACCAGCCTCGGCTGCCAGAAATCCCTGCAGCATTTGATTAAGACATATAAGATCTCCTGGAGGTCCCTCTCAGCCCAGGATCTTATGGAAGATGAATAAACCGATCTCCAAATTGGTTTAATTGCCAAAATAACCTCACTTGGCCTCGGGGCAGGGAGGCAGAGGAACCTGGGGAGATGGAAATGGAGAAAAGGAGTTTTCTGCAAGACACGAATTATGGAAAATATCAGGGGAGAAGCATCTACCCCCCAAAATCTCTTTTGGTTGATACGATTAAACAGACCCTAAGACAAATAAGATAACAAATTTTAAGGCGACATACCTTTCCCTTTCTGACTTCAAAGCTACAAAATTTGCGATTACTGGTCCAAATGTGGCAATAGGGAGGAGATAAACGCATTTAACATCCTCCCCTTCCTCTCTTTGGCCTCAGAGCCCCTCCCGAGGAGGAGCTGGGACAACCCCCTGTCCTTGTTCCGAAAGGGAGGTGAACGAAGAGCAAACAAATGACCTGCCCACATGCCCTGAGGGCAGGGCGAGATTTATGGTCAATATAAGGAAAAAACACTTGAAGCAGAAGGCAAAGCAGTGGCTGCAGCGTGAAAGACAAGCTCTCCATCCCAGGAAGCCTTGGATGGAATGCTGGGATCTGCCAGGAATGATAAGGGCAGCCTTCTCAGCACAGAAGCATCAGAACAGTGCCCCTCGGACTCTCCTTTCCTGCAGATTGGGGATTAAGGCTGGAAAAGCCACAAGAAGTGGCTCCCACTAAAAATCCCCCTCTGGACAAGCTGAGCCGGGGCTGCTTTCCCTGGACTTCGAATAGGCTGCGACTTCCACCATGGAGAACCCCAGAGCACAGCTCAGCAGCCCCGGGGTGGGGGGGTCTGTCCATCCCAGGGAATCCTTGCACTATATCCAGCTGAAGAACTCCCAAACATCCCCCTCCTCTCCCAGTTCCCCCCAGTGGAGCATCGGGACCTGCAGGATCTCTGCAGAGCCCTCGCTCAGCCATCTAATTACTCTGTAATTTGGTTTTGTTCATTTTCTCTGCTCTGGTAAGGAAAGAAAAAAAATCCCTTGTGCTTCCAGGATTAACCCCAAACCACTGAGTTCATCCAACAGAGCCCCATCCCTTTCCCCCCAAAAAGGCTTAACAACAGCAAGGACCCTTCTCGTCCCGCAGCAGAATTTGGGGTGGTGCTTGAGCTTCTCTTTCTATCCAGGATATCCCTTGGAGCCCACCCGGGTTGCCCAGGGGCTGGGGAGGCAGCAGGGAGGGCTCTGGGACCTTCTGCTGGAATTTCGGGCAGGTTTGGGGAGCGAAGGGCTGGGGGAATCTCTAGAGGAGAATTGCAGGGATATTGAAGAGGATGGGAGCAGATTTCGAGCCCTGGGAGCTGCACCAGCACGGATTAAAGGGTGTTCCCAAGGGCCTCCTGTAAACTCAAAACTCATCTTTGAGGTCCTTTCCAGTCCTCACCATTCTGCGATTCCACGACCCTTCCTGAGTCTTGTTCCTGATCCCGCAGCTCCATCACTGACCCGGCCAAGCCCCTGCCTTAAGAATTCAGTGCCTCTTTGTGCAGCCTTTTAAATAGCGCTGGAGCTACTCAGAAATCGCCTCTTGAAAGAGGTGAGAAAGGGCTGGCAATGCTCCCGGAGCTCAGGTTAGTCACCCTCGGTGTCACCGGGGCTCATCCCACCCGCCAGAGCTGGGAAAGGCTGGGAAAGGCTGCCAAAGAGCAGCGAGGAAGCAAAACTCTGGTTTCTCTCCTAATTATTCCATCCCTGCCCGCCTGTCCGTGGTCAGACCCTGCTGCTCTGTGCTGGCAGTCCGGATTAAGTCGATTAAACCCCCGACCTTGCTCATTGACTCCCTGGGACTGCTCTGGTGAGAAAAAGTCGCTTCCTTCGAGAGAGCCCTGTCGCACCTTCTGAATGTGAATCAGGAGCGGCGGGTGAGGATCGGGTCTTCATCTGGCTTTAACTGCCTGGTTTGCACCCGTGTGATGGAAATTCTCCCCTGGGAGGGTGGGCAGGCCCTGGCACAGGTTGGGCAGAGAAGCTGTGGCTGCCCCTGGATCCCTGGCAGTGTCCAAGGCCAGGTTGGACGGGGCTTGGAGCATCCTGGGCTGGTGGAAGGTGTCCCTGCCCATGGCAGGGGTGACACTGGATGGTTTTAAGGTCCCTTCCAACCCAAACCACCCCAGGTCGATGATGTGCTGGTCCTGCTGCTGCCTCATGGCAGCTCTGTGAGGCAGGGTTAACAATCTCAGCCTCTCCGCTGTGCTCCTCAAACCCAGCCCAATTCCCTGCTTTGATCCCAGCCCTCGGTCACGGCTGCAATGCCAGCTCTCTGCTGGCTCATCACAGCCTTAGGCAGGGCTCTGAGAGAGCCCGGATCAGGCTTTTCCCACCCAAACAAGATTGGCCTAATCCCTGTTCACTCAGGATGCAAAATTCCTCTAAACTCTCACTTTTGGGGTGCTTTTTCTGCCTGTGGATATTCAGAATGGAACGCTCTGCCTGGCAGCAGTTTGATCCCAGGCCGGGTGTCTCTTTGGGCACTGGGGATGTGCTGGGCACTTTGGGAAGTCTGATTACCCTCCTCGTGCCTTTTGAAACCTCCCTTCAGGTAACTGAGCCTTGAAAACAGTGATCACACGAGCATTAAAACCTGAAATATTCTTCCTGATCGTGTCTGGGGATGTGGGAGAACATCTCTGCTGTGGGCGTGGGGCAGGAAAAACCTCCAGGATCATCCAATCCAACCATCCCCAGCACTGCCAAGGCCACCACTAACCCGTGTCCCCAGATGCCACATCCACATGGCTTTTAAATCCCTCCAGGGTGGCGACTCCCCCAGTGCCCTGGGCAGCGGTGCCAGGGCTGGACAGCCCTTTGGGTGTAGAAATTTCCATAATATCCAACCTAACCCTCCCCCGGCACGTCCTGCCTGCTCTGTTTACGGTGCTCACCTCCCTTCATCACTGATTCCTCTTTTTTCTTTTTTTTTTTCATTCCACAGATCCCACATTCCCATCTTCTCGAAGCCTTTTTTTTTTACGGATAAGGAGGCTGATTTTGGCGAGGTTTCAGCCCTCCTGGTTTCCTGGAAGGTGAGGGTCAGAACAGCAGGCACCTCTGCCTTGGGCAAACTGTTTTCTTCCTCTCCATAAGGAAACTTTCCTTTTACGACAGGAACAGGCAGATAACATCGGAGCAGATAAGGAAACCAGGCAACAAATAAAGCTAATGGATTGCCTTTGGATGAGTTGAATGGAACTTAATGACTCCGGTAAGAACCTATTCACTACGAAAGATTTAAAGCCGCAGATAAAATGCGGGAGATGGAAGGGGAAAGTGTTAAAACAAATAGAAAGCACTTAGAGGGCACGGAGCAATCCGTGCTTAAAAGGCTGCAGACTTTGTCCTGCACGGGTTGGGCAGCGCCGCCCGCTCCCCGACCCTCCCCTCGGGCTGGGAATCTGGGAATGGCAATTCCCAACCCTTTGGGGACCAGGGGTGAACCAGGACAGGGTGGGCATCCCCGTCCTGCCCCCAGGAGGGATTCACCCCCCTCCAAACGCCCTCAGGAAGAATATTTCATGTTCGGGGAGGGGTGGGGGGTTCCCTGTTCTTGCTCCTGCCAAGTCCTGCTGGTGCCTCCTTCTCCTCCTGCCCCCTCGTTTTCCAGGGTGCTTTGAGCTTTCGTGCCAAGGTCCAAACAGCAGCCCCTGGCAGGGGCAAAGCTGTGTGTCCTCTCACCCAGCTCACCATCACCCCTCACCACCTTTCCCTTGCCTGATTTTGGGAGATTTTCTGTGGTTTCTGCCCTACCCATGTCTTCAGTCAAACCCCTCCGTGGGGAAAGCTCTGCCTGGTTCTTGTGGCACTCGGTGCCCCAGCCAAAGGCAAAGGATGTGGGCACAGATGCTGCCAGGCACCGGGCATGACAATATCCTGGGATTCCCACTCCTTTCTTCCCGGGAATTCCTAAAGGAATCGCTCCCCCGGTGGGTTGTGGGGGAGCAGCCCCCTTTTTGCGGGCTCAGGGGGTGGGATGTGCAAGGGCAGATCTGTCTCTGCCACCCAAAGGCCACTCGTGGCGTGACCTTCCTTGGCGGGACGCTGAGGATTTGTCCCTGGCTTTGGGTTTCTGCTGGATGCAAAACACCAGTGGAGCCGCCTGTGTGTCCCCAAGGGATCTCATGGGAATCACAGCACCCTGATTCCAAGCAAGGGAGAATGCAAAGCTATTACTCCACGAGGTCATTCTTCCCTTTCTCTGTCTTTTCCTCCCTTTTAAGGCAGAATTCCGACTCTCCCCTTGATTGAAAAAATACCTGGACAGGGAAGTGTCACTCCCAGGCTGCTGGGAAAGTCTTGGATGCCGAGTCCAGGCTGGCATCAGCTTCCAGGGACTGGGGGTCTCCTCTCTGATTTACCCTGCCTGGATCCCACTGACCAGAATTACTCTGGATTAACGCAGGCAGAATCCCCACTGCTTTTGCTTCCCGGGCTGGGAAAAGCACAAAGCGTTCCAGAGGGAGGGAAAATGCCACGGCTTACAAAATCCAGGGAGAAGCTTTACCAACACACAGCTATGAAAAAATGCAGGTTTTTGGCCCTGGAACCTGCTCGCGGCTGGAGGAAATGCTCCCCAGGAGCAGAACATGGCCCTGGGCACAAATTCATGGAGAAATGACCCAGGAGCAGCACAAAGCTGCCACGGGCATCTTTGCTCTGGGCAACTCTTGTTGTCTGTGAGTTTTAAGATCTAACTCTGTGCAAAAGGAGCTGCTGGGGTCGGTGATGGGGATGCCAGCTCCTCCTTGCTCTCCCCTGCCACCATTTCTGTGCCCGCTTGGCAGGGGTGCTGTCCTGGCTTTGTTATCCATCGCAGAGAGGGACAGACGGGGCTGGGAGGGGTATGTAATGCAGGAACCATGGAAATCGTCCCAGACACATTTAATGTGAGGTGCTACAACCTCTCAGCTGAGTCACCGAGGTTCCTCACGCAACCTCTGACAGTGGGAATGGCTTTGGTTGCTCTGCCGTGCTGAAACGGGGGCACTTCAAACAGACCCGAGCAGGAAATGCACTTAATTAGCTCACCAAGGAACAGAAGAGGAACCAAAGGATCTTCAGGGCTATGACAGGTCAGGATTTTGGCAAGGACTCCTCCCCAGCCCTGCTCGCACTTGTGATGCACAAATTGTGACTCAGCCCAGCTTCATCCCCAGTCATTCCCCAGAGACCAGAATGAAGTCAAATCAAACAGATGAATAAGGAGAACTTGGCCTGGATTAACAAAATCACTGCCTGTCCTGCTCACACCCGGTCCCTTTATGGGGAGCACTCAAATCCTCTTGTCCTGGGGATTGCAGGTGCCAGGTCTGCTGAGGTTTTGCACATTAGGAAATATTGGAGCATCAGTGGCCCTGCCTTGCCTGTATTTTGTGCTCAGTACTCCAAGTGCCGGGGTGTTTCACCTGGGATTATTCCTAAGAGGAGCAAACTGGATGGCTGAAGGTCAATTCCCAGCATCTCCCACCTTCCCCAGTCCCAGAGTGATCTGGAGAGCTGGGGATGCACAGCCAAAAATCTGGGGAATATTGTATTTCTTTCCCCTTGAAATGTAGGATATGCTGTGCTTTGAATTTCCCCAGCATTAATTAGATAACTAGGATCAGTCTCAGTCTCTGAGTTGCACCTTTTAAGGTCTGGGGAAGGAGGATGGCTGGAAAAGAACAAAGAAGGAAGAGAAGCAGCTTCCTGAATGGGCTTTTCACACGATTCTATTTTCCACGCTCTCTCTGTGCTCTCTGGAAATTGCAAATGTTCTTTGCTAAGTGCAGCCCTGACAGTGCTCCCAGAACATGGAGGTGGCTTAATATCCTACTGGGAAACGTCTCGAGGGACTCCTGAAGGATGAAATCCACCCCCAGCCAGCAGCAGGTCTGTCACTGGGAGGCAAAAAGGGTTCACAGACTTGCCCAGCAGTGAATGTCACCTGAAGGGATTTGGGACTGAATTCCTCCTGGGTTTAGCTCATTCCTGTCATGGGGCACCAGAGAAGCTGTGGCTGCCCCAGCCCTGGAAGTGACCAAGGCCAGGTTAGACAGGACTTGGAACAACCTGGACTAGTGGAAGGTGTCCCTGACAGTGGCAGGAGGTGGCACTGAATGGGCTTTGAGGTCCTTTCCAACCCAAACCACCCTGGGATTCCATGACTCAATGTTTCTCTGCTGGCTCCTGGTCCAGGATCCCAGGCTGGGAGACGGGGATGGTGTTACCCCGGTTGAACTCAACGATCTTCGAGATCTTTTCCCACCCTGCTGGTTCTGTGCTGTCAGGGATGCAGAACCCCCCTGTTCCCATTGCTGGGCTCAGTGTGAGTGTTCCAGCTCAGCCCCACATTTATATCAGAGCCACACCAGGGCACAAACTCGCAGCAGATTCTCTGAGTGTTGGTGAAACCCGAGCAGCACCCGGTGACAGGCATTTATTCCGTGTGAATTCTGTGCTCTGGCTGTCAGAAGGGAGGCAAACTCAGCTCTCTGTGGTGTGGGCTGTGGGGCTGTCACACCCATCTGGCACCAGCCATCTGGGGCTGCAGGAGGGGACACAGGCTGGGGGTGAGGCTGAGCAGAGCTGCAAACAGGACAGCACAACCACCTCATTCATTCAGGGAGGGCACAATTCATTGTCCTGCCCGTGGAGGCTGCTGCCAGCACCTCCCAGAGCCAGTGTCTGTGCCCTGACATGGAATGTGCTGCCTGGCTCTGGCCTGCCTCTCTGGAGCAGGAACTGTGCAGAGAATTTGGGGTGGGAAACATCCAGAGTCTTCTGGGTGCAGAGAATTTGGGCTGTGACATGTTTGGGCTCTCCTGTGTGCAGAGAATTTGGGGTGGGACAAACCCAGGCTCTCCCGTGTGCAGAGAGTTTGGGGTGGGACATGTCTGTGCTCTCCTGAGTGCAGAGAGTTTGGGGTGGGAAACATCCAGGGTCTT
>JAWWEW010000033.1:14330358-14342095 GCA_035583185.1 Anabacerthia variegaticeps | reverse complement strand
CTGGGTGCAGAGAATTTGGGCTGTGACATGTCTGGGCTCTCCTGTGTGCAGAGAATTTGGGGTGGGAAACATCCAGGCTCTCCTGTGTGCAGAGAATTTGGAGTGGGACATGTCTGTGCTCTCCTGAGTGCAGAGAGTTTGGGGTGGGAAACATCCAGGGTCTTCTGGGTGCAGAGAATTTGGGCTGTGACATGTCTGGGCTCTCCTGTGTGCAGAGAATTTGGGGTGGGAAACATCCAGGGTCTTCTGGGTGCAGAGAATTTGGGCTGTGACAAGCCCAGGCTCTCCTGTGTGCAGAGAATTTGGGGTGGGACATGTCTGGGCTCTCCTGTGTGCAGAGAATTTGGGGTGGGACAAGCCCAGGCTCTCCTGTGTGCAGAGAATTTGGAGTGTGACATGTCTGGGCTCTCCTGGGTGCAGAGAATTTGGGGTGGGACAAGCCCAGGCTCTCCTGTGTGCAGAGAATTTGGGATGGGACAAGCCCAGGCTCTCCTGTGTGCAGAGAATTTGGGGTGGGACAAGCCCAGGCTTTCCTGTGTGCAGAGAATTTGGGGTGGGACATGTCTGGGCTCTCCTGGGTGCAGAGAATTTGGGGTGGGACACGCCCCAACCCAGTCTGTGATTCCATGTCCCTTTGGTATGCTGGGAAAAGCCAGGAAAGCATAAGAGAATTGAGACCTTGGAAGGGGGTTTTATTCCTTTTTTTCCCCCACTCCAGATTCTCCCCACGGTGGGATTCACGCCTGGAACAGTGGGAGAAACCCCAAATCTCCCTGGGGATTATAAAACAGGGACAGCAAGTGGAGCAAGCTTTCACCTTTGGTGACTTTCCAGGGCAAGCTGAAGGGCTGGAGGGGATTAAGTGTTACAGGTTAGAGCAGGAAAGGCAGAGGGAACACAGCAAGCCCAGAGCATCATCCATCTCGTAGCAACCAGGCTGGGCTCACAGGAGCCTCTGCAGCAACACAGAAATGGGCAGCAACCCATGTGACATGGAAATTCAGTGCAGGGGGACGTGGCCAGCTGGGACAGGGCAGGTCACTGACCTGGTGGGGCTGGAGAAGCTGCTCTGGGCTGTCAAATGAGCAGCTCCTGCCTTGGCTGCAGGAGGGGATGGGAGGGAAGGGCTCTGGAAGCACAGCCTTGCTGTTTCGAGGGATGCTGCTTGCAGGGCTCAAGGAAATATGTGGATCCCAGTGCTAACCCAGTCCCAGCAGGCTCAGGGAACAGAGGCTAAACTGGTGGGCTCAGGATCACTCTGGTCCTGGGGAGGTTTGTGTTGAGCCATGAACAGGACTGATTCTGGAATTCTGACTCCATTTAGCTGCTACTCGAGGAGGGATGGAGTCAAATCACCACCCTGGGCTCTGTTCTTACCCCAAGGACACCCATCAGTCTCTGGATGTATTCCTGCCACAGCTCAGATACAGGCCTGGGTTTGGCCTCCCTGGGAGAACAACCAGGGGAAGATCCCAATGCCAGAGGGTTCCAGGATGGCCCCACTGGAACCCAGGAGACCAGAGCTCTCCACTAAAGCACATTAATCCCTCCTGACCCCTCTGAGATCCCCAGTTTGCAGCTGCCCTTTGGAATTGCTGTGCTCTGCAAATGTCACTTGTACAAACTGAATATGTGTCTCTTCCTCTCAATTATACTAATTTTTCTTGGAATAAAACATGAATCACTTGGGGAAGGTGCTCCTGTCTCCCAGCAATTGCTTGTTTGACTTTTACACAAGTACTTGAGCAAAGCCCTTTGGTCTCCAGCAGCTGAAAACCCTTTTATTGAGGGGCTTTCATGACTCTCAATGAATATTCATAACCGGAGACTCAAACACAAGTGACGAGAAGCAAATTTATTTTTCAACCTGGTGAAGGTGAGGTGGGCACAGGGCAGGGATTCCTTGACCTTCCTCTGGGGGTTTGTTTCCAGCAGAGCAACTACATTTGTAATCCTTTCATGAATCAAAAGGCTTGGCCGAGAAAAAAAAAAAAGCTGACTAGGACGATTTCATTTGAAGAATTGTCTGTCGAGGTATTAAAAATGTCAGTCAATCCCTGGGGCTGAGTGACTGGGTTTGAAATGTGTTAAAACCCCCCCCCCGTGCTGGGGAGTGTCGCTTCTGTCTGCTGCTTTCTGGGAATGGCTGGCTGGGAGGACAGATTTTCCCGGGGATTTGTCACTCTTTGTCAGGGGATGACATGTTTTGATGGGATGTGTTCAGAGGGGCTGTCAGCTCGCCTGGCTCCTCAGGAATCCTGTGCCAGGGAAAGCCCTGGCTCCCCCAGAACAGCGGGAAGAGCGAGAGGAGCTCTGCGAGGCTCGGCTCAAGCCTGGAAAAGCCTCCTCCTTGGGATGAGGGAATATCCAGTGGGACAAGGACTTCATGGCACTGGGAGAGATGGTCTGCAGGTCCAGGGAGGAGGCTGGGAGGAATGGAGCTGCTTCCAGGAAAAAAAAGACCTGGAAAATGCACCTCCAACTAGAGCTGGGGTGAGCCATTGGTGATGGCAGCAAATCTCCCAGCGAGCTGTCTGTGGGAAAGGTCATTTGGCTGTTTTAGCTGGAAATTGGAGCAGTGAGAGCTGCCCTAAATTTGCTCCATTTTCAGCACTGGAAAGGTTGGGTGTGCTCGCTGGAACATCCATTTTCTGGCACCTCTCATCCCAATCCTGACCCAGGGGTGGCAGTGGGAGAAGAGGGGGGTAGGTCTGGTCCTTGGTCAGAAGCAGGACACAGAATGCTCCAACTTGCTTTGGAAATTGCTGTGGTCCCTGATTGATGCTCTGGCTGGGGCTGGGGCTGGGACAAAGCTCCCTACATGGCTCAGGCAGCTCCATGGATCCCTCCAAGGGATGGGACAGGAGCAATAGGAGCAAAATGGAGTTAAGAAAGATTCAGGGATAAGAAGAGGACGGGGTGCCCAGAGAAGCTGTGGCTGCTCCAGCCCTGGAAGTGTCCAAGGCCACGTTGGAGCAGCCTGGGCTGGTGGAAGGTGTCCCTGCCCATGGCAAGGGTGGCACTGGATGATCCTTAAGGTCCTCCAACCCCAAAGCATGCTCTGATTCCACGATTCTCCCCCCCGTGGTCCCTGCAGCTTTGTCCTGGTGTTTCAGACATTCAGCCACCCCATGGGACCCTGTGTGTGGACACCAGGCACTCCCACAGCCCACATTTCAGGTCCCACTGTCCTCCCAGGAGAATCCTCGTGTTGGAGACCGACTTCCCAGCTCTCCCACCAGCTCTCCTCCCTGAGCAGCAGCTGGAAAGCAGCACAGTGGCATCGCAAGGGTGTCCCTGTGACCTGTCCCCAGCCCAGCCTCTCCCAGCACTTTGTCCAGAAGCAGCTTTGAAACGCTCTGGGCTGACATTTTCAATTAAGGAACACAAAAGCCCGTTTAATAAACTCTTAGAGGCTCGTTAGCTGGGACGTAATTAAGATTAATGTTGATTTTGGGACCAGAGGAAAGAGAGCTGGGAGCGAATGAAAGAGGGGCAGAGGGTTTCCAGCATTAGGATAACACAAGGATGAGTTTCCCTCCTGGAAGAGGGGGAGTTTCAGCTGTGCTGGAGGGAACCTGTTTGTGTTTCCCTCTTCTGTCAGAACATTAAAAGGGGCAAAAAGGCAATTTTGTTGCGGTTATTCCCTGTTTTCACAGCAGCTTTGCACACTCACAGCCCAGGCAGCAGCAGGGTTGGAATAAAGCTCCACATTTGGATTGGAACTGGAGGATCTTTAAGATCCCTTCCAACCCCAGGATTCTGGGGGTTTGGGTTCACAGTTTGGGTTCTGCTGAGGTTGTGGTTGCTGGGAGGAAGGATGGCAGAATTAGGAATCCCCTGAGGAGGGTCAGACACAGGGAACCATCCTCTACCTGCCTAATTTCAGCTCACATTTATCAGCCTGTTTCCAGGGGGCTCCTCCCTTCAGGTTAAACTTTTATTGGCTGATTCCAAACACGAGGAAGGAGAGAAATGCTCTTTGCTCTGCTAAAGCAATGCCAGGCTTTCACTCTTTCCCATATATCTTCCTTTATTAAAGTGCTCTCAGTCCCTCCACGGTGGGACCCTTGGACAGGCCCTGTTTAAGGCTGGTGCAGGGATGTCAGACTGTCTTGCACCTCCTTCTTTCCCTGTTACACCTTTCCCTGGGTGCAAGAAGTGTTGGAAGTCTCATGGAATGGCCCCATCTGTTTTCACTTTTGCTGATGGATTTGGCACTCCAGCCATGAGTGCTCCCTGTCACAACCCCAGAAATCCACTGAAATTCCTCTGACTGACTCCCCTTCACTGTCCTCAGAGACAAAATATCCTCTGTTTGGACTCCAAGGTGGTTTTCCTGCTGTTTTTGATTTGCATGGATATAACCTGAGGGCAGGGCTTGATTCACCATGCACTGACTGCACCCCCTTTGGTCCTTCAGCCAAACTCTGCTCTGTGCTCAAAAGGGAGAGAAAACAAGAAACCATTCAGGAAGGAGTCAAAAAGCAAACAAAAAACCCCCAAACCCCAAAAGAGGGTGGGGGTGTTGTCCATCCAGCACCATCACTGGGTAACCAGGAGCTGTGGGAGCACTGATTAATTCCTGGATGGATTGAAAGGCTGTGGCTCAGCTCCAAAGAGTTAAAGGTGGTCAAGGAGAGAAATATGTTCTGTTTTGTTCTGTCATTGCAGGGAAAAAGAGAAATTGATACTAAATTCCTGTTCCTGCTTTAGTGGGTAGTCCAAAACCTGGCTCTTGGCTCACCTGACTGCCCCAGGCATTTCCCACACCTGAATTCCAGGAGGGATCCTGACCCCCTTGGCCAAATGGCTGCGTTGGGTCAAAGCCCTCCTTGGTTTTGCCCTGGCAGGAAGGTGGGAGAAGAGGGGCAGGATGTTTTGGCCCTTTGTGAGAAGCAGCATCCCTGTGGTTTTGGACATGCCTGGGTTGAGAGGAGGATGAGTCAGTCCAGCTCCAAACCTGCCCTGTCCTCTGCTCAGTCCGTGCAACCTCCTCTGATGCAAATTAGAACCGTGCCTGATTTATTAATGTAGACGAAGGCAACTTGGCAGAAACATTTCTCTGCCTTTTTATGTCATTTTAGCGACAGAAGCCACACGTTTCTCACAGATCACGCTGCCACTTTACAATCCTTCCTGCATTTTCACAGCACAGGCAGACATTTCTTTGCCCAACCCCCAGCTGGCAGAGGATAAAACCAGTCAATAGCCCTCAGATAAGGCACGGCTGGGCATAAAGCCCTGGCAGAGTCATCCCACTGGCTCTGGGATCATGTGCAAAGGGCTGTTTGCAGGCAGAGGCAGGCTGGGGACTCACCCACTGAGGGTCTCTGCTGAGAGCTCTCCTGCTCTGGAACAGCAGCAAATCCCCAAGGAGGCCAGTGAAAACCAAAACCTAAGTTGATTTTGGCTGCAAAACCTCTTCAAAAGCCAAAAGAGCCTGGCTGTGCTGGGGTTGGTGCCTGGGGACTTACAAGGAGCAGGAAAAGAAGGGTGAAACCTTCGTTTTCCTTTGAATTCAGCCAAGGTGTTGAGGAGGGCACAGTGGAATGCTGAGCCTGGGAAGGACACACCACCCTGCTCCTGTAGGGTGCTCCCAGGGCAGGAGATGTGCCCCAGGATCCCAGCCAGGCAGGGAATCAGGGCCAGGGCTGGGTGTGATTGAACAACAGATAACACAGAGCAGAGAGCCAGGCAAGGCTCTCTGCAGCAGGACTGAGACAGGCTCTGGCAGCCCCAGTTGTGTTCCTGTGTCAGCATTCAGGATGTCAAACACCCTGCTTGATGCTAAACACCGAAATGCTCCTCCCTGCGCTTCAGAGAGTGATTTCCCCAAGTTTTCCCCTGATTTCATTCCTCCTCTGCTGTCACTGTGCATGAATTACCTGCATTTTGGCCACGAATGGAGAATATTCAAACCCTTCTGCTATGTAGGTGTGAGAAGGGAAGCACTGCCTTGGTTTTAGAGGTGGAAAACAGAGGGCATCACAGCCCATCCCACATCAACCTTGTGAGGTTAAAGTTAGGAACTGAACCAAGGTCTGTGAGGCCCTAAAGTCGACACCAAAAGCTTTTCATCCCAAAGAGTCCCTGACTGGTTGGAGCCATCCCTTCCTCTTTAGTTCCCCTGTTTTTGTGGGAATATATTACATTAAATGAAATGTATTTGCAAAACAAGAATTCCTTCTGAAGTGCACATTTATTCATTCCCTGGAGCGTGACTGCTGCTGTCTCTGCTTGGTAAATAAAATTAGTTGTGATTCTTTTGAAATTAGAAAGCGAATCAGTCGTTAGCCTAATGGAAAGCTCTGCTCAGTCCCGTGGGTACACTCTGCACACAGTTCTAAAGTGCTTTTTGGGGGCTTTATGGAAAATTAATAGAAGCCAAGTCGTGCTGTAAATCGAGAGAGGAATTAAGAGAGAAGTTCAGAGACCTCAGAGTTTTCTGCGTTCTGGTGCCATTCTTGCCTGCAAAGAGTTAATCTTCAGGGCTGTAGCAAGTCCAGTTTCCTCTGAAATCAAGGGAAAGAGGGTGCCTGGGTTGATCAGCAGGTGGATTGTGCTTTTCAGCCTCCCTTGAGTCTTTGTGATCATCACTCGTGATGATGAGAGCTCAGCTGCTCCAGAGGGTCAGGCTGGAGATGGACAATGCCACAGATTTCCTCAGCAAGCCAAACTATCCATGCCTGCGAGTCCATGGGGCACCTCCCTCCATGGAGCCTTAATTATTAATTACTGCCACTTCTCAAACGAGCTGGGACCTAAAATGGGCTTCTCTAATTCCATCAGTGGAGAAGACCTGCTGGCTGCTCAAGTGCAGGCAGCTGGAGCTGGCAGAGAGGACACAAAGACCTGCACTAATTACTGCCCGTGTCTCAAGACCTGATAAGAAGTTGATTTATGCCTGGAACAGCCTGATAATTCCAGAAATAATAGATATTGTGGGAGTTCATGAATCAGGGCAAAGCTGCCTGTGCTGGGATTCAGAGTGAGCAGCCGTGGTGTAGGGAGGGTGGCACAGCCTACTACTGGGAGTAAGCTAAGAGTACCTACTAATGGTGCAAAGCAAGGCCCAGGCTCTGGACACCTCCTGCAGGTGTCTCTCACTGTATCAGGTGAGTTCTGGTGCTCTCGTGCTTGGGTCCCAGAGTCATGAAGGTTGGAAAAGCCTCCCAGATCGAGTCCAGCCCTGGAGCAAACCCCACCCTGGCGACCGAACCCGAGTCAGGAGGGGATTGAACTTGGTTTAATTTCTGCAAATACAGTTTAAAGTCACGTCCAGACTTACATTCAGAACCAATAAATACACACAAAGCTCCCCAGGACTTCACAATCATCATCACTTACACATAAGAGAGTGGTTACATCACATTTTCTACGCGCTTTGGGCTGGAATGTGAAAACATCAGGAATACACTGAATCCTTTCAGAAATGCCACCCTAATCATGGGGGTTTCCTCATTCTTGTTGGGTTTGAAGGATTCCTCAATACCATGAACCTCCTAGATGGGTCAATGGCAGTAAACCAATGGAAAGGACCACACGGCACGTTCCAAGCACGGCTCGTGCACAACGTCAAGGTCAAGTGCTGTGGCCTTTTTGGTATGAAACTCTTCAGAAACAGCATTTCTCTTGCAAGAGATCCCCTTGAAGAATTCCAGAGATACTGTCTGAGCTGTTTTCTGCTTTGAGCTGACCCCAGCAGGGCAAAGCAGCCACAAGCCCAGCTGAAGAAGGTAGTTAAAACTGAGTGAGTGTGGTTTTGCATCACCAGAGCACTACAAAGCCTGGAAATCAGTTCTCCAGGGTACCCAGAGTGGTCACACACGTCTGACCCGGGTAGGACACCACGAGAGCTTGGCCACAGCCCATAACACTGTGAGCTGGGGAGGGGAGGGGAGTGAAGACATTCCTATGTACATTTCGTGGAGCTCCTGGGGCTCCACGTTTTACCTCTGCCATCAATTCATCTCTCCTTTAAGTCCCCCAAGTTCTCCAGCTCTACAGGCCCTTTGCAGTCCCCAGCCACGCCCTCAGACCTTGCTGGTCTGCATGTGGCCATTGAATTCCACATTCCTCTGGGTTAGCATGGACTCCTGCAAGCGGCTGCTGTTCTCCTGCCTCTGTTCCACGGGGTCACCATCCTCGACACCGTTGCCCTTCCGGAGGCAAAGGACTTTCTGAAAACTCTGCTTGAAGTTGTCAGAAAGGAACCCATAGAGGATGGGGTTGGCACAGCTGTTTGCATAGGACAGGACCACCATAAAGAAGTACAAGCCCACCAGCACGGGGTCTGCCGGCAGGATCAATATCAAGTTGACGATGTTCATGGTGTAAAAGGGGAGCCAGCAGAGCACAAAGACCACCACGATGATCACCACCATCCTGGTCACCTTCCTCTCCGATCTCCTGCGCCTCGTGGAGCCCACTCGGATCCCTGAGGACTTGACTTTAATGACAATGAGCAAATAGCAGAGGCAGATCACCAGCAAAGGCCCGAAGAAGCCCAGGACCGACGTGTAGATGATGAAGGCTGCAGACCAGATGTTCACGGGCTCTGGCCAGTTCATGTTGCAGGTCTGAAAGTCTTCCTGCACATCCGAAAAGATGATGACTGGAAGCACCACCAAGAAGGAGAATGTCCACACAGTCACACTGATGAGCTTGGCCACCCTGGGACGTCTCCACTTGGTTGACTTGATGGGATGAACCACGGCCAGGTACCGGTCCATGCTCATCACAGTCAGGCAGAAGATGCTCGTGAATTGGTTGATGCCATCCACAGTCATGACCAGCCTGCACAGAAAGGAGCCGAATGGCCAGTAGGAGATGGCGTTTTGGGTGGCCAGGAAGGGCAGGCCCAGCATGAAGAGCACGTCGGCCACGGCCAGGTTGAGGATGTAGATGTTGGTGACCGTCTTCATCTTGGCGTAACGCAGCACCACGTAGATGACCAGCGTGTTCCCACTGAGCCCCACGGCACACACCAGGAGGTAACAGATGGGGATGAGCACTTTGTGGATGTATTTGAAGGGGCCCTGCTCTGAGAGCGTCCCATTCTCCGTCACGTTGGTCAGCAGGGAGGAGTTCCCCTCGCTGGAACCACCTTCTGTGCTGAATGTGTTGGAAAAGTATAAAGGATCCATAACTCCCAGTCCTTAGTTGTCTTTTAAGGCTAAAGGAGATGAAATTTCACTGGCATCTTGTTCCTAGAAAGCAAATTAAAAAACGAAGAGAGGGAAGGAGTGAATTCAAAGCAGACCAAGCTTTACACATTGTTTAATTTTCTCTCTCTAGTCAGGATTCATGTTGCAATCGTGCAGTCGGTGCCTGTGATGAGATCAATGCCTGGACAGAGGAATTCCACAGTGGGAGAGCTCAGGGCTCATCCCAGGAGATGCTGGGATCTGTTTCCTTTCCACAGCAGCCATGCAGGGCTGGATGAATCCCTAAGGAGGGGAGGCTGCAGAACAGTAACACGGGAACAAGGTGGGGAGGGGGTGAGGCCATCCCCCTTCACAGCCCGGGGCTGAAGGACTTGCAATGCCCAGCATGTGGGTGCTTTGGGTCCAAAACCCCCTGGGCACAAGGCCAGCCCTTCCTCTGCCCTTGGAAATGGTAATTTTTGCACGTCCCCTGTGCCACTTGGCAAACAAACCTCACCCTTTGAGGTGTCACTCCCTGGAGCGTGTCAGACACCAGTTCCCTCCTGTGGCATATCCAGGAGAGGGGCAGATAAAACCTTCCACCTCCCACCTCGCCAGAAGGAGAGGGGGTTTGAACAAGGGCATGGAGTGCCAGGACAAGGAGTAATGACTTTAAACTTTTTTTTTTGGAGGACTCTGAGCAGCACACATGGATGAGACTGAGCAGAGCCCTGGCATTAGTGCAGTCCAGGCTGGGGCAATTCTGCTGTCACCGTGCACAGGTGACCTGGGGAGGCTCAGGGGTGACCCCACCCCACCTCACTCCTTTCCGACCCCTTCACAACCCAGAGCCAAAGACAGGTCCCAGCTCCTCGTGTCAGAAGCTCCACTGTGATCTTTCCCAGGTCCCCCTGCTTGTGCAGAAGCACTGTCAGTGTGCTCAGTCCAAATGCCACCTATTGCCTGGCAGAACCACTGGAGAACCCCCAGGGAACATCAGCAGGGTGTAGGTGGGGAACCAAACCCTCCCTGGGAAGAAGTCACTGAGCTCCAAGCTGGAAAGGACCATGTTTGAGGCCACTTCCCCACGTGTGCACAGAGAGGCTGCAGTGGCCAGGAACAACCTCCTCCTTTCCCATTGTTCTGCTCTCAGTATTTCTCTCTGCCCTCACCTGAGC
Organism: Anabacerthia variegaticeps; assembly: GCA_035583185.1. Lineage (NCBI taxonomy): Eukaryota > Metazoa > Chordata > Aves > Passeriformes > Furnariidae > Anabacerthia > Anabacerthia variegaticeps. The sequence continues at coordinate 14,331,768 of JAWWEW010000033.1, read as the reverse complement.
TGCCCTTTTGGCCCAAGGAACACCTTTGCTCTGCCGAAAATCCAGGCTGCAGTGGGCACCACGGGACACAGCCCAACTCACTGGGGGAGGCAAGACTTTTAATAGACATTCTCAAAAGGTTCCAACGCCCCGTTTCTCTGCTGGGCTGGATTCACAGGAATATTTTTTCATATTTTCATCCAAGTAGGTGTTTATAAAGAGAAACTTTCAAGCATTTGCTGTAAAATAGCGCAGATTTAAAACAAAAGGTCTCTCCTGAGTCTCCCAGCAAACTGTGGTGAAGGTGCTCAAGCAGGTTGTGCCCAGAAACTTTTGCTCCCATCACCTGATGGTCAGATTTCCAGAATAATCCGGGGGCAGGAATCTGGAATTGTGAATCTGGAATCACAAACACCCAGCCCACATTGCATCCCTGCCTTTCAAGCCCAAGCAAATTCTGCATCATGCAGCACGAAAAACTTCTTGTCTCCAGGAGGAAACCAAACACCTCCACGGCTGTTGCTGGGCTTTCTCTTCGGGCGAGAAAAACGGCAGTGGGGGAGAGCAGAAGTCCCTCCAGCTCCCAGTTGTAAGCATAAATATGCTGCTCTGATTTGGAAGTGTGCAGATGGGAAGTAGGTGTCTCACATGGCACTCCACGGCTGGGAGGAGATGTACCCGGGGGACTCAGAAAGCCAGAGATGGGAAAAAAAGCTCCACATCATCTTATTCCCCCCAAAGCCACGCAGGGAGGGCCGGGCCAGGCATGAAAAGGGCTATTTTAAGGTGTAAATGGCTTGAGGTTGGCAGGTTTTTTCAGGGTTTGCTTTAGGGCAATCGTGGGAAAAGTTGAATTTGAGGGGTTTTTTTAGGTTCTCATTCAAAAGCCACTTTCCTAGTTTTGGTCATGGAAGAAATATATGAACCATCCACAGGGCTCTTAAAAAGGCTGGCTTGGAGCTGGGGATGACCTGCAGGGTCTGAGGACACTCTTGGGGTGTTTGGGCCCTGAGCTCAGCCACACCCTGCTCCTCAGAAATGGGACAGGTCTGGATTAGTGCTCGGAGAAAAAAAGGCAAACTCCGGCTCTGTCTAAAAAGTGGAGTTTAAAATGCTCTTCTGACACTCATTTTAAAATACTGTGTTAAATCTCAGATGATTTGTGGGGGAAGTCTGGGACAAGCCACAGCGGCACTCTGGGGGCTTGGGAAGATCCGTTTTTCTTGCCACACAGATCTCCATGACCCAGTTGGTACCTCTGAAGGGCAGGATAGAAAGGAAAAGGGTGGTGGGATGGGGCAGTTGGTGTTTACAAACTTCTCTTCCTGGAGCTGAACCTCTGGGACAAAGTGTGGTGCTGAGATTGGGAAAGCACTTCACCCACGAGCATCCTGACCAGCTCAGCATCACCAGGCTGGGCCAAAAAGCCAG
>JAWWEW010000033.1:14272513-14318196 GCA_035583185.1 Anabacerthia variegaticeps | reverse complement strand
CAGCCACAGCTTCTCTGTTTAGGATAGAAAAGACCTCAAAGATCAAGTCCAACCATCACACAGGGCTTTGTAGGGGCTCATCAGGACACTCCAACCTTGGCATTCTGGAGGAGGGGGCTGCCCAAGGCACGTGGAGCAAAACAGGAGAAGCAGCCCCAGAGCAGAGGAGTGTTCCCTTGTACTGAGGAAATGACAAATTATGGGTGAAATCGTAAGTCATAAAAATAAAAATATCATTTTGGCTTGGGTCCTATTTATCTGCCTATTTTCAAATGCATTTTAACATCCATGTATTTTAATTAAAAATACATTTTAGCACCAGCACAGCCAAACTGCCACGGTGCCAATCGCCTTTTTTGGAAATTTCTCCATAACATTTGGAATTTATTATAAATTCATTGTTTCTAATACAGTTTTTCCCTTCTCTCGTCAATTTATTATCTGTTTTTCATTTCCCTTCCCTTTTGTTAATCTTTCTAAATAACTTTAAAGTGGTCCTCCATCTATTTAGCGAAATGAATTCACTCCACAGATACTCATTATTTGGAGGATGATTTATGCAAGCACTATTAGCTGGATTGTTCCTTGTTTGAAGGTTTTTCTGCAATCAGAAAAACCCAGATTTGAGTCAGCTAGAATTAGATCCAGTGGAAAACCATCAAAAATTACGTCAAGCATTCAGCACCTCTGTCAGACCTCAGGGATGAGAGCTCAGCTTAATAGGAATAAAAGCCCAAAGCGGCTTTAAACCCTAGGCCTGACCTACTGATCTCGTCTCAGCCCAGGAAATGCTGCAGCTCCAACCCCCCAAAGTCAAATTGAATTTCTCTTTCTCTTTTTTTCCCCCCCCCCAGCTGATCCTCACAGCTCTGTGCAAGAGGCTGTGCCTCACCCACACTCCCAGGTTTAGATATTAAGCTTCATGGCTTGATTTACTGTCTGGGTTTCATCTGACAGGACGTTCTGATGGCGCTCCCGGAATATTTCATAAATGTTGGCAAAGCTCCTGCTCCAGCCTGGCCAGGGAGCGGGGTGTGACACACAGGGATGCCTGGCCTTGCTCTCACCGTGCCCATGACCTTGAGGAATTCTCTTTAATCCTGCTGGGGTCTCACCTTGGCATTGGGTCTCCTTGAGGTTGCTGCTGGCTCGGGGTGTAGCAGCATCGTGAGCCGGGCAGGGATTCTGTTTGCTCCATCAGCAGGGTCGCTGGAATGTTTACAGCCTTTGAAAGGTTGTAGGCAGCTTTGGAGGAGGGATCTGAAATAGAATTTGGCTGCTTTCTGAAAAATACGTGAGACAGGCTGGGATTTTCTTGTAAAGCCTCGTCGTTCTGGGGCAGTTTGGAAGTTGCTGGTACGTGGTGGGGAGCAGAGGGTGGGGAAGGTCAGGCAGAGGTGAGGTTGGGTGTCCCCATCGTGTCATGATCAGAGCAGATCTGCTTTCTGAGCCACGGCAATCTTTGTGTCTCCAGGAACTTTAGGAACCCTGGGAGTTTGCCCTGCTGGGCTCCCACCCCTGTGAGCACCCAGGATGGGCCCTGACCCCTTCCCAAAGTTCACACACGTCCCTCTGGAGCTCAGGAGAGGGGACCACACTTTCCCCCCCAGAGGGGACCACACTCCCCCCCCAGGCTGTGTGATTTGGGGGCTGATGTGCTCATCTCCAGCCCGTGCAGGCTGCACGAGGGCCGGAACACAGCCATGTGTGTGCCAGCAGGGCACGATTTATTAGGGCCAGCTAAGAGCATTACACATCCCATTATGTCAGCTGCGAGTCTGCAAGCCAAGTGCCCATTCAGGGGATGCTGTAGTCTCAGATTGGTATTGATTTTAAAATTTCTGGGGGTTTATTAACAGCAGAAATGCTGTGGCCAGATCCTTCTGGCTCCTGTAAAGGTGCAGAGGTGGCTGTGTCGGTGCAGCCACTCGGGGACAACGTGGAGGAAGGAGAGCAGGATCTGCCCTGCTCCTTCCAGCTCTCATGTGGGTTACTCAGGAACTACTGGAGGGAGGAAATAATTTGCCAACAAAGGGTTGTCTCTTTTCAACAACCACAAGAGCTTTGAGGATGGATTTGTTAGTCATGGGAGCAGCATCCTTCTCTCCTGCCACAGAGCTGGAGGCAACTTCATTGCCTGGGCAGCTTCTGCCTTTGGGAGAGGGTCAAGAGGTGCTGCTTGGCCTCTCCTTCTCCCAATTCCCGTTTTAGCAAACCTCCTTTTCTTCCTCTAAAGGTCACTTTCCTCAGCAAGATAATTTATGTGTGGAAGACGGTTTGCTCAAGGAGAGCTCCACCAACTCACATGCACATCTTCCCACTGTAATTTATGATTTGCCCTAATTAGCTCTGTGTAAACGTGGGGAATCTCCAAGAGCAGTCTCTGCTTTGCACCGTTCACACTCTCTTTGCAGGCTGTGTCCTGCTTGTCAGAGGCAGGGTTTTTTTTGTTGTTCAATAATAAAATTGCCACATACTGTTAATCACAACCTGCAAACATCTAATAAAACAACCCTTGGAAGTGCATATGTAAAACCAGCTCTTCAGTAGCCCCATTAGGCTCGGCTCTTTCTGCTTTGAAAGCTGCATGACCTCTCTTTTCAATCAATTCCCAGTTATTAACCATGAAGAATAGCATTGGGAACTACATTTGCAAATTGAATGTGGCGGTGTATAATGAACTCACACTCCTTAAAACATTCCAGTGCAGGGGAATGTATCCAGCTAACAGTTTTAAATTTCTATTCCCCCCCCCCCCCCCATCTGTGCTATATTCTGATATAATTCACATCATTCCAAAGAACTCAGAGGAATACAACTTCCCGAGTGGAGTTGAAGGGGCCGGTGCCTGGAAGGGCTTTGCATGATGTGTTTATTCGGATCCCTGCGAGCTAAGCCCTTGAGCAGATTAGCTACTCAGCTCCAAATCACTGCAGGTTAGAGCCGATCTTTAGTGATTAAAACGCTCCGACCTCGGACTTGGCTTTGTACAGTTAGTTATTAAAACTAAGGAATCACCGCCCCGGGGGCAAGGGGGGATTGTAGGGGGAGCAGCGCTGGGTGTCTTCCCCCCTCTTATCCCCCATCTGGAGCCCCCGGCGCCACCTCCCTTTTTGGGGTGTATCTCCCGCTTTGGGGTGTATCTCCCGCTTTGGGGTGTATCTCCCGTTTTGGGATGCATCTCCCTTTTGGGGTATATGTCCATTTTTGGGATGTATCTCCCTTTTTGGGTATATCTCCCTTTTTGGGGTGTATCTCCCGCTTTGGGGTGTATCTCCCGCTTTGGGGTGTATCCCCCTTTTTGGGATGCATCTCCCTTTTTTGGGATGCACCTCCCTTTTTGGGATGCATCTCCTTTTTTGGGGTGTATCCCCCTTTTTGGGATGCATCTCCCGTTTTGGGATGCATCTCCCTTTTTGGGGCGTATCCCCCGTTTTTACAGTCCCGGGCTGCGGGGAGCGGAACCGCGCCCCCCTCGCACATCGGAGGGGACAAACCCGGTCTCCCCCTCCGCAAAGTCCCTTCTGCGTCCCGGGGAGGTGCCGGGGGGGTCCCCACCTCCTTCCCCCACCCGTGGGTGACCCGCCGTGCCCACGGCGCTCCCGGAGCCCGCAGCAGGGGCGGGGAGGGGGCGCTGCCGGACCCCCCAGCCCGGCCCGCCCCGGGGGCTGCCCCGGCCCCTCCCGGCCGCCCGCCGCCCCCGCCTCTCCCCTCCCCTCTCCCCTCCCTCCTCCCCCGGTAAATCCGAAGTTTCCTGTTCAGCACGGGCGAAGCTTTGCGGAGCTCCTTGCCCGCTCCTTGGGATTTACCGTCGGGAGAGGCTCGGCAAGGCTCGGGAAGGGCCCCCGCCGTCTCCCTCTAATCCTCCTCCTCCTCCTCCCCCCCAGCCTTCCTCCATCCTCCATCCCCGCGGGCGGGCGCCGCACGGCGAGCCCCGGCTCGGCCTCCCCCCCGCTGGATTTTGGGGGTGCCGCTGTGCCCGGGGCGGGGGGGGGGAGCCCCGATTGCCGCCTGGTCCCATGTGAGCTGCAAGGCACGGCTATGCTCCTGGGGACACCGCGCTCCGCCGAACTAAGGTAGGACCCTCCCCGCCTCCCCGAGCCGTATTTCATCATACAAAAAAAGGGGAAAAGCCGCCAGGGGGTCCCCGGGGGCGGCGGGGACACCGCGGGGAGCCCCCCTGACCGGGGGTGGGTGCGGGAGCGGCCGCGCCCGGGCGGAGACTCGACCGCCCCCCGCCCGCCTTTGTTGTGGCTGCGGCGCCGGGACCGGCTGGGGCTGCCGTGGGAGCGCCCCGGCCGCGGGGGGGGACCCGCAGCCCCTGACCCCCCTCCTTCCCCTGCCCTCGCCCCGCAGGTCCCGGCCGCGACCATGAGCGATGGCGAGAGCCGAGAGGCGCCGCGCCCGGCCGGCGGCGATGTGCGGGTGGCGATCCCCGCTCCGCCGCGCCGCCCCGCCGAGCGCCCGCCCGAGGATGCTGCCTCGGGCTCCGGCTCCGGCTCCAGCCCCGCCGGCTCCCCCGGCCGAGACCCGCCGCCACCAGAGCTGGCCTCCGAGGAGGAGGAGGAGGAGAAGCAGGTGCCTTACCCGGCGCTGGCACCCACCGCCTTCTTCTGCCTCAAGCAAACCACCCGCCCGCGCAGCTGGTGCCTCAGGCTGGTCTGTAATCCATATCCTTTCCCGGGGGACACCCCGCGCCCCCTGCCCGGGACACCCCCACCCGGGACACCCCCCGTGGCCGGAGCATCCCGTCAGGGCTCCGCATCCCGCGGGTTTCTCGCCGCCCGGCAGCGCATGGGGATGGCACGAAGCCACCGCGGTCGCCGGAGCGTCCCCAGCGTGTCCCCGCGCTGTGTGTCCCCCATCCCGCCGCGGGAAGGGGCACCAGGGGTTCTGTGAGAGCGGGACGTGGGTGTCCTCCCCGCGGTCACCCCACGGAGGGGGTCTTTTTTGGGGGGACACACACGGCAAGGTGCCGGTGGCCGCAGCAGCATCGCCCGCCGGTCCGGCCGGGAGCGAGAGGGACGGGCGGCAGGACGAGGTGCCCGACCTTGGAGGGTGCTGAGCTGCGGGGAGAAAAACCCCTCAACTCCCCTGCCTTCCGTCTGGATGGGGAAGGAGCAAAGTTTAAAAGACAGCCGTGTATTTATTTTAGCCGTGGAGGGGGAGCTGAGCCAGGCGCTGACCCTCGCGTGTTTATATAAGAGCTGGGAGTGCATGTGCACTTTTCCTGGGGAGAAATGGAGCGCCTCGGAGTTGCTGTGGGAAAAGCACATGCCTTTGCTCCCCGAAAACTCCCCTTGGCTTTTGTTCTTCTGCAACTCGCAGGCAGGGAAGGGAAAGAACAGGCGAGCCTCTAAATCTCCCCCTGCCCCCCGTGTCCTTTGCTGCGTTTATTAATGTGAAATATTAGAGAGCGGGGTGTTGCTCTACGTTGTGGCATCGAGAGAAATTGAATTTTACCCGAAACACTCGTGTGCAAGTGCGAGTTGTCAGTGTGTCGTGATAATGTTCCCGAAGTGAGCTCTCAGCTGTGCTGTCGCTCGGAGCGCTGGCATTGTGTGGGTAATTAATGCTTTCCCCTCCTCCCCGTACCTGCCCGCAGTTTGCTGCCTCTCTCCTGCCGCTGCTATTAAAGCCATTATTTATTAATATGGTTATTATTGATCTCGCTTCAGTTAACCAAAGAAAGCCGGGTGCCTCCCGCAGCCCTGCTCCCCTCGGCAGCAGCACCGAGCCCGGGGTGTCGGGAGGAGGAATTGCACAATCCTCCCCGGAACGCTGCTTTGGGCTCTTAGGAGGAGGAAGAATTGCAGGGAGAACCCCACAATGTTTATGGCCTTGGGTCTCCTTCTGTTTGATTGAGGTTTGCCCCGAGTGTGGAGTTTTGCAGGTAGTTCTGGTTTACACCCTTGTAGGGGGGAAGGAGGTTTCTCTACGACGGCAGGTGGAAGGGACAAGGAAACTTCAAGCCGTGCTTAGCCATGGAAATGTTAAATAAAGTGATAGTTCCAGGAGAAAAAAGTCATAGAGTTTGGCCTGGAAGGGCTTGGAAGAGGGCACGGTGTTCCTGTCACAGCTGAGAGTGAGTCAGGACAGATTCCTTCCCTTAACCCAGGTAATTGTAGCTCAGAACTTTGGGAAGGAGCAGGAGGGAAATGCCCTCTCTTCCTTTGGCTTTGGGGGAGCCTCTCCCACACAATACTCGGGGTTTGGCACCCCCAAAATCGGTACCACTGACAGCAGGAGGAAGCCAAAACTTGGAGCAAGGCTTTGTGCAGAGGGTTCAGGTGTGTTCCTGCTGCCCCAGGGGGAGGCTGTGCTTTGATTTCCCCTCTCAGAATTCCCAGGAAAGTGAATTCCTTCCCAAAGCTTACCCACCTGGCACAAGATCAGATGGAAATGGTCACAGTGGTTAACAGTGGGGCAGAAATCCAACAAATCTCCCCAAGCCCTGGGTTGTGGTGTTGGAGCTGTCGGGGCCAGAGTGTTTCAGCTGTAGCAGGACAAAGCTCGTGTTGTATCACAGCAAGAGGGACGAGCTCCTCGCTGGGAGTCTTTCCCATCTTTCCGGTCTCCATAACAGAATCCTTTGGAGTCAACTCTGAAGTTTCTAGGTGAGAGGTGGCTGTGGTTTGTGGAGCCCCTTTGAAGGGAGGAGATGTGTCTTGTCACATCTCAGGCAGCCAGAGGTCGGGAGCTGGGGGTAAGTGCCACCACCACGGGGTTGGGACACTTGGGGACACAGCTGGATGGGGAGACTGGAGGAGGACATGGGTGTGCTGAGGGCTGAGATTCCCCAGGTGCCTGTCCCAGGGGGAAGGTGGTTTCTGGCCAGTTGTGGTTTTGGTGACTCCTCCTGCCCACACAGAAGCACAAATCCATAAACCACAAGAATGGGCTTTAGGTTTGCATTAAGATCTCCCTTTGTCACACGAGGAAGGGATGGGACTGTGAGGTCTCCTAAAATCTGAGAAGCTTTTCCAGGTGCTTGCTCACCTGGGAATTGTTAAGTCCTTAAAATCAGGTGCCTTCAATGGGGCTTTTTTTTTTTTTTGCCAGGGGCTTTGTCCTTTACTCTCCTTGGGGTTTATTTTGAGGGGAGGGAGGAGAAGGTCTTGTTGCACCTACCCCTTCTCCCTGAGCTCGCTGTTTCCAGGGCTGGGAGGGCACTTCCACGTGTCTCCCCTGTGGTGTTTTGGGTGCTCATCCTTTGCATTTGGGGTCCGGTTCCTGGTGGGTTCGAGGCTGATCCCATGGGATGCTCCTGGTAGGGGCAGGAGCTGCATCTCACCGTGCCACGGGATTTGTACCACGGACCTGGGCACATCAGCACCTAAAAAACCCAAATGCCACTGTGGGCTGGGAAGTGACACTGAGGGCATGTTGGGTGGGGGTTTCCAGTAACTCCTTTTCCATCCAGATCCCCTGAGAGCCACCCAACCACTCGAGATATTTGTGGGAAGCGGGGTTAGCCCAGCCCCGTGGCCTGGAGCAGGTGGAACTCCTGCGTGGCTGGGCTCAAAGCATGATTTGCCTCCGTGGCTGAAGCAGGGGGGGAGTTCCTGCCAGGCTTAGAAATGGCTAAAAAAAGCCCTTGCCTGGTTCTCAGGGGGACAGGTGGGGGGGGATCAGCTTTCGGGGCTGGGAATCCCTGGAGCCGGCAGTGGGCAGATGCAGGAGATGCACGGGTGTGGTTTTAATAGCTGGGCTGCTTTGGCAAGGCTAAGAACAACCTGGAAAAAATCTTCCTCTCCCCCAACCCCCCCTCTATTTGCATGTTTTTCATTGATAAAGCCAAGAAACTTGGGAATTCTCTCCAAGGCAAAAGGCTGAGTTTCAGGTGTGGGTGTTGTCCGGGTTGTGAGAGGAGAGGGAGGTTTTTGGGACAGGCTTGACTTTGGCCAGGGCGTTGCTGTGCAGTGTCATTGCCCAGCTCTGCTGAGTGATGGTTGCAGGAGTCTCCTCTGAGCTCCAGGGTTACCTCCAACCCCACCAGCAACCACCAAGTCCCTGGGACCTCTCAGTTCAGAGCAAATCAACAGCCCAAATACAGCTCTTGCCATACGGGCGACGGTTGAAATGGAATTAGCACTGTCACCTCCTGTTGTGTTTTCCCTCTGTTTCACTGATGTACTTTTAATTTGCCATTTCTTTTTTTTAAAAAAAAAAACCACTTATAATTGGAAGCAAACTTACTTATTTCTTCAGGCCTGGATCTCCTACGTGGGTTTATTTATAGAGGTGTGTGGGTGGGATTTTGTGTACTCAGTGTGCACGTTGGGTGGATGGAGCAGGATTTGGGGGTTTGCCACCCCCAGGGTCCTTTCCTGGCTCTTCCCAAGCTCTGTTACCTCACAGCTCCACAGAAACCCAGAGCTAAACCTGGGCTTTCCTTTAATATGGGATTTTGCTGCTGATGATATTTTGATCAGTGACGTGTTGAGTCACTTGTGGTCAGTCCTTTGTGCCCGGGGGGTGCTTTGGGCTTGTTGGTTCATGGATTTGTACATATTGCCATTGTGTCTGTCACCAGTACATCTCCCAGGGGGTTTAGTCTGCCACAAACTGGTGCAAGGGGCTGGAACTGGGATGTCAAACTGGGCATCAGCAGAGCCTGCTCCCCGTCCCAAGAGCGGGCTCAGCTTTGTGGCACGGCCGTGACGAGGCTCGGGTGACTTTGCTGGTTCTTTAGTGATTCATAAAAACACTCAGTGATTCATTAGAGGTTGGAATTGGTGTGCCTTAGTCAGAAAAAAAACCTCAGCTGGTTTATTTTCTCTGGAGCTCCCTGGTGCCAGCTGATTTCTGTGGGGTTGGCTTTGCTCCCCTGCTTGGGTGGAGTCTCTGCCTGCTTAAATTCTGGGGTTGAATTGTTTCATTTCTCTTTCTGGAGTGCTTGTAAGGTTGCCCTTCCAAGCACTTTGGGACAGACCTCAGGTCCAGAACACCGTGTGTTAATTCCAGCATTCCTCAATTCAGGTGTCCATACACTGGGATGCCAAAAAAAAGGCAGTTTGTGCCAAACAGTTTATTTGCTCTGTTTTTGACAGTCTGGTCTTCACTTTGTCATCTCTTTCTTCATCCTGGGCTGAGCTGTTTGCTCGACACTGGTAGAAATCCTTCCCTGCCACGAGCTTTGCAGTTCCTTGTTGCACAACTGCTCTGCTCTGGCTCGTGGGAGTGTGGCACTTTTGGGGATTTTGGGGGGTTGGCCACGAGGTGTGGGTGTGAGTGCCCCTGTCTGAGCTCCCAGCACTTGGACCACCTTCCTTTAATTGCTCTATAATAAGATTGGAGCAGCTTCCTCCCAAATCTTGGCTTTTAATCTGCTTTTACTCCACCCCTCTCCCGACAAGTGCAAGGGGAGGCTTCGACCTGCTCGTCGTTTGTCATCTCCCAGCATAAATATTGCAGTTCAAATGTTTAGTGGGCTGTGGAAAAACCTGTTGGGGAATAAATATGTCTTGCTGGCTTCATCCTGGGAGCTGCTGAGCATGCAGGACACCCACTGGATCTGGGAGAGGCAAATGCTGGGCACCAACAGCATCACCCACGGGGTGACCAGCAATTAGGAAGCAGAGGCAAGAAAAGCCTTGGGAGTTGTAAATCCTCTCAAAATATGTTGTCCACATGTGGTTTAGCTCCTGTTTCGGTGTCCTGTGTTGGCTCAGTGCGTTTCATCAGCAGTTTAGTCCCCAGTTTTGTCTTTAGGAGAGGTTTTTTGGGCTGGTTCCACATCTCTGGAATCACCAAGTCATCATCCTTGACCTCTGGTGACCCTCTGGGTTCCTTCAGCACTGCCCATCTCATGTCCCTTTATCCCTGTGTTCTTGCCAGACTCTGGAGGGCTGGGAATCCCTGTCCTGGGGCCAAGCTGGATATTTGGGGAGAGGGGAGGGTGCTCCCAGCAGACCCAAACACTCCCTTTAAAATTGATGTTTAAAAGTGGCTTTTGCAGCCAAAAAAAGGGTCAGAAAGTTGAGGCCAAAAATACTTCCCAAGCAGGTGAGATTTTGCAGGAGCTCTTTGGTAACCCCTGGATGTGTTGAGGGGTGTGAGTGGAGGGAAACCAGGAAAAAACAGGATGCTGATGATGTCCAGGAGTGGAAATGTGGAATTGTCTGGTGAAATAACCCAAAAAAGTCCAAAGTACGCAGAGGAAATCAGAGGTAGGAGCCATGAAAATAAATTCTTTTGTTGTCTTCAATGAAATATGATGGTAAGGAAATGATATTTAACCCCCCTCGTGCCAGGTCTGATCCCTGCCTTGCTCCAGGGACACTGTTTATCCCTTGCCCTTCTCCATGGGTTTGAATTCCAAGCTGAGAGAGCAGCTCCTGGAGTTTTAGGGATTTCTCTGCCTGTGGAGCCAAGTGAGGATTCCAGCAGGTATCTCAGAGCAGGTTTCATTTGCACATGCACTCAGGAAAATTCTGCCTCCCTCCTTCAGCCTCAGCCTTGAACCTAATTAGTGCTTTTATTGCTGCAAAAGCCAGTGGCTTCTAAAGTTATCTGTCTCTGGATCCACATCCAAATGTACTGTGTGCACACTTTCACTGCAAATAGTAATTAAAATTATTTCAGGGTATTTTGGGGCGTGCTTTTCCTTTCCTGCTAATTGATTTGAAATTGTTCTGTACTGGATATTCCCTTCCAGGGAGAACTGAGAGGCACCAACTTGTTGCAGCAGATTTTACTGCAGATTCCTCAGAATCTCTCTGAAATACCCACAACTCACATATTCTTTCCAGGCTGTAATTTCTAACCCCTCAGAGCAGTTCATTTGCCCCTTTCCATGGCATTTCCAGATGCATCCCAGCCCCCACTTTGTTTTTCCAGTTGCCTCCAGTTCTCACCTCCAATCTGGTCCAACCAGTAGACAGAAGTTTGTTTACAGGTTTAACTTATGGCTTGAGTCCAGATGTATTTTTTTCCAGCGTGTCAAGGTGGCAAATCCCTTGGAAACATAAACCAACCTATCACACCAGTCAGAGTGTGCTGATTCAAGGCAGCAGATTGGAGCCTGTAGCTCATCCCTAGGGATGAATGGTAGGAGAGTGACCCCAAATTAATGTAGATATTTCCTGAAGTGTTTTGCTGTCTTTTAGTGAGGTTTAGGTTTATTCCAGCTGGGTTTGAGCTCACCTTTCCCTTGGCTTTGCTATCTGGTGTTTTGGGGCTGCATCCCTTGGAACCAAACCTTGGTTTTACTTTCCATGCTCGTGACGTGTTTGGAGTAACTCCATGAGAGCCTCTGGGATCTCTTTCCAGTCAATGAACTCTGAATCATGGGGTTTCTCCCTCTGCTTGTGTGGTTTTTGTTTTGTTTTCCAATTGCTTCAGCAGATGAGATGCATTGAGCTGCCTACTCACAGAGCTCCCATTAGTGCTCCCCTGGATGCTGCTTGGAGCTCCAGCTCAGGCTGGTGGAAAGCAGGAGAAGCCCCAGGATGCAGAACCAAAGCCACAAAAGGTGTGTTTTACCTTGATCCCTCTGGATCCAGCATTCTTGGGTGCCCAACCTGTGCCTGGACTAGCAGCCTTAAAACCTCCTGCAGGAAATATGTTCCTTCTCCTTACACAGATGTTTTAAGAGGACTTGAGCTCAGCTTTTGCCCTTAATTCTTAAGGGAGCAGCTGGTGCTTGTGTCCAATCCCTTAATCCAGCTGCCCAAGCAGCCTCAGGACTTCAAGGAAAATACACTTTGAAGTGAATATCAACTGGGATGGGAGGGAAGTTACAACGTGACCTCCCCTAATAGTTAATTCCAAGAGAACTTGGACCAACTTCCCATCCTCGGGGGCTGCCCTGTGTTTTCTGAAGCAGCAATTAGGAGTCATCAGCCTGCAGAGGGACAAATTGGAAATGAATTAGAGGCTGATGAGCTCCATGCAGAGGCTTCCAAGGCTCTTGGGTCACGCTGGAGCTGCTGGGCTGGGCTGAGGGCAGGGCAGGGGAGCTCTGACAGGATGCAGCTGTAAAAGACAATTTTCCTCTTTCTTTCCCTCAGCCCAAATGTGCTCCCAGAGTTGCACCAGGCAGGCTGCCTTGGCAGTGCATTAACAGAGCAGCTTTGGCATCTCATTTTGCCCCTTTCAGTGGACAGATGGGGATTGTGTGTTCTCACAATGCTCCCACTATCTTGCTGTCTTGCTCCAAATCCAACCCTCCAGAAACCATCCCGAGGAGGAATAAGGTGCCTTTCTGTGTGCCCAGCTATTCAGAGGATGGTTTGGAGCTGGGTGTGGCTGCTCCAGGCCCCTTCCCTCCATCCCTGTGCTGCAGAATGGGATGATTTGCCTGCATATCAATTATCCTGGTAAATCTTGCTGCGGGAGTTGTGGCACAGAGAGTTTGGGACATCTGTCACGTTCCAGAAGGCTGGAGACTCTCTCTCCTCAACCAGGATGTGGGATGGATGTTCCAAACAGGGATGTTGTAGCGGGAGCATCCCCTTGGGATCAATGCAGAGCTTGTCATGCCCAAACTCTTTGATCCCAGTCTTCCCTGTTTGTTTTGGTTTTCCTGTTGTCCCTGAAAGCCTCGGGGGGTTGTGATGGGTACCCAGGGATAGGCACAGAGATGTGCTGGGCTCTCAGAGGAGCTGCAGCCCAGGCTGCTGCTTGATGTGGTTATGGAGGGAAAGGCTGAGCTGACACCTCCTTCCCTGGGGATGGCAGGGAGGGAAGGATGAGGAGCTCAGTGGGGGACACAGCAAAACGTGGGGTTTGGTCCCACAGATGGGAATTCTTTGGGCTTAGGCTTTGGGAAGGGTTGATGGGAAAGCAGAGGAGCAGAAATGCAGTGTTTGTGTGGGGGTGCTTTAATGTGTCTCTTAGAATCACAGAGTGGTTTTGGTTTGAAGGGACCTCAAAGCCCATCCAGTGTCACCCCCTGCCATGGGCAGGGACACCTTCCACTGTCCCAGGTTGTTCCAAGCCCTGTCCAACCTGTCCTTGGACACTTCCAGGGATCCAGGGGCAGCCCCAGCTTCTCTGGGCACCCTGTGCCAGGGCCTGCCCACCCTCCCAGGGGAAAATTCCTTCCCAATAGCCCATCTAAACCTTCTCTCTTTTAGTCTGAAACCATCACCCCTTGTCCTGTCACTCCAGGCCCTTTTAAATAGTCCCTCTCCATCTTTCCTTTTGGCTCCTTTGGGTAGTGGAAAACCACAATTAGGTCACCCCAAAGCTTCTCTTTTCCAGGCTGAAATTTGACATACCTGAGCTTCTGGGCATGGGCAGATATGTGGGAGAGGTGGCAGCGATGGGAAGCAAACCCTGGGGAAGCTGCTGTCCTGTTAAACCCTCCTTGAGCCTGATCTTGAGTTGATAATTTGGGATTTGAAAGGGGAGCTCTGGCATTTGGGGTGACTCCATCAGTGAGGATTTATGAAGGGATTTTGCTCTTGGGGTCCTGAGCAGATTCTTTTATCCCATCTTGAAGGCTCCCCCCATTTTCCTGACCCTGCCTCTGTGTTTGTCCCAAGTCCTGCTCTGGTGGCTCCATCCCCAGCCTGATGACCCAAAATCTTACCCCATTCCAGAGCAGTGACTGGAAAAAACAACTGCTCAGCCCCAGCAAGATGGAGGGTTGTCTTCAGGCTGTATTTATTCTATTTTCACTTCTTCAAACTTTTTGCTTCCAAAACCCCCTCGTCTGTCATTGAAATTTCCCAGGCTCTGCTGAGTCATGGCTGGTTCCTTTGTAGCTCTGAGTTTTTGACAAGCCCCTTCCAGGCTTTGCTGTGAGTGTTCAGCAAGGAATGGAGCTCCCAGAGCTGCTTCCCAAGTGCTGGAATGTGCCCACCTGCATGAGGGCAGCGCTTGGCTGAGCCCAGAGCTGCTCCCAGGGCCCCAGAGCTCACAGCAAGAGGCAGTCTGGGCTGGCAGTGCTTTGGAGAGAGTTGGAGGCTTCTTGGAGAAGGTGGGAAAGGGGCAAAGGGGTGGCTTGGAAGGGCTTGTGGATTGGTGGAGCAACCCTGTGAGCCAGGAACTTGCAGTTCCTCCTGGGAAGCATCTTCCAAGGAGTTGGTATCCACCTGAGCAGAACTTGATCTAAGAAATAAGTGGCAGAGATGAGGATTAATTCATAAAGCCCTGTTGTCAGGGCTCTGCAGGTGCTCCCAAAGAACCTCTGCTGGCTTGAGGAGGGACAGGCAGAGCTCATGGATGAGGGGAGTGGAATAACTTCAGCTCCATGGAGGTGACATGGACACCAGCAGTCCCAACTTGCTGTGAGCTTCTCTGGTGTTTTACTTATCTGATGCTGGTTTTTACCATGGGCTCCTTGGCCCCTTCCACCACAGAGAGCTGGCTGTTCCTGTGCATTCCCAGGGTCCCAGGAGGTCCCATGGTCCTGTGCATTCCCATGGTCCCAGAAGGGTCCCAGGAGGTCCCATGGTCCTGTGCATTCCCATGGTCCTGTGCATTCCCATGGGTCCCAGGAGGTCCCATGGTCCTGTGCATTCCCATGGGTCCCAGAAGGGTCCCAGGAGGTCCCATGGTCCTGTGCATTCCCATGGTCCTGTGCATTCCCATGGGTCCCAGAAGGTCCCATGGTCCTGTGCATTCCCATGGTCTCCTTTAAGGGAGACACAAGGGATGAGTTGGGCAAAATCAATGCCCTGCCTGCTCCATGTCACTTAGCCCTGATAAGCTCCAGTTGAGCCCTAAATGTGTGAAAGCACATCCTGCTCTCTGGGATGAGGTGGTGGCACAGCAGCTTTACCTGAAGGATGCATTTTAAGCCCCCAGCTCCTCCCAAGAAAGAGGAGCTGCATCTCAGGTGGTGTTTCTTGGCAGCCTGTGATCTTTATCACAGTTTGGAGAGAAATCGGGTAGGATAAAATATCCTGGGCTCTGAGTCAGCCCTGCAGTTTAATGTCAGCCCTAATCCCGGTTGTGGGAATGTGGAGTTGGGGGTGGAACAGGCTCGGGTGGGATGGAGCCATTTGCTCCTCAGGTTTGCTTTGACCTGTCTGACCCCTGATGCTCCTTGAGGGTGAGCAAAGTGGAGATCCCAGAGTGTTTCTACAGCTCCTGTTGGGCAAGAACCAAGTGCAAACCAGGCAGGACTCACCCCTGGTGCTGTCAGGGGTCACTTAAGGACCAAGTTTAAGCCAGTCTTAACACTGCATTTCCTGGTTTTGCCTGATGGAAGGCAGAGCCCTGCCTGGTTTGGATGTGGCTGTGGGGCAGTGATGGATGGCAGGGGGAGCTTTGCCACCCTCCCTCTGCCCCCACATGTCTAGGTCGGGCAGAGTTTATTGCAAAGAACTCCAGAGAGCAAAGGAAACATCCTGGGTTTTTTGGTTTTTGTTTTTTTTTTTTGTGTTTTTTTGTTTGTTTTTTTTTGTTTGTTTTTGTTTGGTTTTTTGTTTGTTTGTTTTTTTTTGTTTGGTTTTTTGTTTGGTTTTTTGTTTGGTTTTTTGTTTGGTTTTTTTCGTTTGTTTTTTTTCGTTTGTTTGCTTTCTTTTCGTTTGTTTGTTTTTTTTTCGTTTGTTTGGTTTTTTTCTTGTTGTTTTTTTTTTTCCTGGGCAGTTGCAGAGGGAATTGGCTGCAGGCAAAGGAAGGGGGTCTAATGAAACATTTACAGCCCAGATGGGTACAAAAAGTGCCTGGTGTTTCTGGAATTGGACCTTTAGCAGCCTCTTATCAAAACACAGGGAGGCTCCGGGGGGATGCTGGAGTTCCTCGAAGCTTTCCCCAGACAATACATTTCCACCTTGCATTGCCTGCTGATGGCTGAGACAGAGCTGAGCCTGTTGTTCTCTCCTCGCTGCTTCCCAGAGCCTTCATATGGACATATATAAGAATTCCCATATGGACCCAGAATTCCCATGTGTCCTTGGCAGGGCAATCGAGGTCATGGAGCAGCAGAGCCCACCCTGCTCAGAGGGGTGAAGCCCCAGCAGAGCAGAGTGGTGGAACTTTGGGAGCAGACAGTGGTGAGCAGCCCTTGGAGAGGAGGTTTGGCATCTTTTTCCCCCCCCCCAGCAGATCTCGTGGACATCTCATTCCAAAGGGATTGCTCCTTGTCCCTTCAGGCTGTGGAGCAAGGAGACCCATCCTGCCCCAGGCATGGCAGTGCTCAAGGAATGCACTTGGCCCTGGCAGTGTGTCCTGCTCCAGTCTCCCCTTGGATGCTCTCCAGCTTCTCTGCAGCTTCCAAGGGCTCCTGGTGCAACCAGCTCCAGGCACCAGACATCCTCTGCATCTGCCTTGCCCTGCCATGCCTGCACCAGCATCCCTAAAAAAGCTCCCAACCCTGGTGTGTGTCACAGGGCCACCAAGAGGGACGACATCAATGGGGCTGGTGCATCCCATGGGGTTGTTTTCCCTGGAATGCCGTGATGGGCTGCAGAGCCAAGAGCCTTCTGAGAGCAGCAGTGTCTCATTCAGAGCCTGTCTGAGCTTCTTCCACCCTCCAGAGCTTCAGTCTGTATGTTGGAAAGAAGGTTTAGGCAGAAATTGGGCTTCCCATGGAAGTTCTTGTTGTCTCCAGCCCGTGGATATTAATGGGAATGGGGCAGGCTGGAGCTCAGGGTGGTTGTGGGGATCTCAGCCTTGCTGGAATGAATCACTCAGGCCCAAAGAAAGCTCCACATTTATCAGGCTATTTCTGGAATGGTCCTTAATTCTTGGGTTTATGGCCTGGGCCTGGTTGGTAAAAGTCTGATTGGTTTGTGGTTTTCCAGATGCTCCTTGCAGAGGGCTGGAGGAAATATGGGATGATGTCAATATTGAGTGAATCCACTGTGAGGTCACAGGGCTTGGGCAGGGGCTGCTTTGCCTTTCTGCTGGGTGGAGGGGCTTTGTCCCACGTCACAAACTGGTGGCTCAGGGTAGATCCAGCAGCTCCCACCAGCCTTTGGAATGTGGATAATGGATGATTCTCTCGAACTTTTGGACACAAATGCTCTGGATCTGCTCAGGCAGCCCCTTGGGTATCCCAGTGTCCTAGCAGTGCTTCTTGGGATCAGGGAGATGTGTTTGCTGGGGATTTGAGCCTAATTGCCTGGATAAGCTCTTTTGGCTGGAAAGACACCCTGGTCTCAATGATTTTCCATGGCCTGGTGACCCCCTGCTCCGTGGGCATCGATGTCCTGGCTGTACAGGGACAGATCTCAGGAGCCTGCTGGCCACTAGATGTCAAACCTTGGCTGCTGGAGCTGCCAGAGAAGGTTCTGCCCATGGGTGGTGTGTAGGGATTAAATGAGGATCTGAAGTGAGATGTGGGTGGACACCCAATTCCCTCAGCAGGGAAAGTGTGGGATTTCAGCTGGCTTTCCCTGGGGACAAATTTCAGACTAAAGCAGGGTGGGAAAGCAATGATTTTGGTCTCCTTTTTTTTTCCTGGAAGCGTCTGAATTATTTATGTGAAGTGCTTTGAGGGCTTGCTGTCCTCAGATGTGCTGATGAAGGGATTCCAGATTTAGAAATAAACTTATGGGGACCTGGTTCTGATCCTGGGATCTTCCTCTTACTCCTCTGTTGATGGTGAGGATCATCAGGATCTGAAGCAGAACCTCCCCCTGGAGATGTTTGTGGCCATTGGTGGGGTTGGAGTGTGGGCAGGACCTGTGTTCTGGTCCAGCCCCTGGTGCCATTGCTTGGACAAATGACATTTAACAACTTGCAGCAGGAATCTGGTGCTTCCTTTGGAAAGTGGGGGAGTTTAATTCAGTTTTATTTATTTTATTGACCTTTGGATCAAGAGGTCCCACCGGTTGCTGAGTGGAGGGAAGGTTATTGCTTTGATTTCTCTTGGGTTTATGTTCTTGTTCTCTGTGTGTTTACCCTGCCAAGAACAGGAGGAGCATAAACCTTTGGGCTCATCCAGTTGCATTTCTATGGTAGGACTGACTGGGAACATAATTTAGGGCGTTGTCTCTCCCTTAAATGTTGGCTGAGCTCCCCCACTTGGGTGCCCCAAAGGAAGGAAGGAAGCTGTAGGTGATCCAAAGTCTGCTTTGATCCCACCAGAACAGGGAGCTGGGAGCATCCAGCCAGCCCTCAGCACGTGCTGCTCAACTTGGGTCCCAAAATTCCCATTTATCAAGGTCTCTTCCACCAGAACAGGGAACTGGGAGCATCCAGCCAGCCCTCAGCACGTGCTGCTCAACTTGGGTCCCAAAATTCCCATTTCTCTTTTTGTCTTAATTAATATCTATGTATGTGTACACCCTGGCACGTTCCTCAGTTGAGGCATGAAGAGAAGATTCCTGTTTGGGATTATTTTTAGGCTCTGAAATTATTCATGAGGCTGCTTCCCCTGATTTATGACAATACCCAGAGTGTCGCCACGTAAATGGCTTTTAAATGGAATGTTTCGGCAGTTTTATAAGAATTCCTCATGTGAGGGAAAATAAACAGTTTGTCATTTAGCAGACTGTATTTGATTATTAAATTTGCTACTCTAAACATCAGGCAACGTTTCCTTCAGCCCAGGCTGCTGGAAATGTATGACTTGGGAGAGCCATCCCCCTTAAATAAAACCCAACCTGCCGTGGGAAGTCGGCATGGGACCCATCAGGCCTCTTCCCTGCTGGCTACACAGATGCTTGTTGGCCAAAAATGAAGATGGGATGTTGAGGTGAACTTGACTCCAGCTTTTCACATCTCATTCCAAGAGCAGACAGGCTGGGGAAGGT
The DNA here is from genome assembly GCA_035583185.1 of Anabacerthia variegaticeps. Classification (NCBI taxonomy): domain Eukaryota; kingdom Metazoa; phylum Chordata; class Aves; order Passeriformes; family Furnariidae; genus Anabacerthia; species Anabacerthia variegaticeps. The sequence goes on along the minus strand of JAWWEW010000033.1, from coordinate 14,299,537 downwards.
GAAGCACGTGGGGTTGGTGTCCTGGCAGAGCATCCAGTTGTGCTGTAGGAATGTGGTGCTTCGTGTCTGTGGTGTTTGAAGAAGTCCAGGCAGAGCAGGGAGTTGGAAAATACAAGGACTGTGTGTGTGGGGAAGCCTTGCCCTGTGTTGAGGGCTCTGCTGGGCAGGGATGAAAGGACAGGGTGGAAATCCAGGGATCTGTTGCTAAAGGGATGGAAAATGAGACCCTTGGGGTGAGGCTAGAAAGGAGAACTGGGATATGGGATGCTGCTCTCCCATGAATTCCTGTTCAGCCCTAGCAACTCATCACAGAGGGATTATCCCATAATTTGAGAGGAACAACAAAAGCATTATAATCCCAATAATGCCCTCCTTAAACTCAGCTCATTTCCACTTGCCTGTGGTGAGGGACTATGGGAAAACCCACATCCTGCCACTAAACCCAGGGAAAGGGTTTGGGAAATGGGATCTGATCCCTGCCTGATGACCCACTCTTTATTATTCCTCTTCCCCACCCTTGGAAAAGGGAAGTGTGACACTTGTGCTGCTCCCAGGATCCCTGTGTGGGGCACAGCTGGGCCATGCAGAACATGCAGCACGTGGTTGTGCCCAGAAACCCAATCAAAGTGGTAATTAGCCCCTGAAACAAATGAGAACAGAAAGATTCAATTTTATCCTGCGTTTTATCCTGCAAAGTCTGTCTCCAAGCGGGGTGGGGAGTTAAATAACGCACAGCTTAAATAATAAGCCCACTGGGAGAGGAGATTATTAGGAAAGGATGGATATTGCTGCAAAGTGGGGACAATTGAGGTTGGGAAGGGCTGAGGATGCTCGTGGGGGGACCACGTGGAGCTTGGGCTGAGCCTCAGCTCTTCCTGCTCCCTCTGGGGTTAAGAGGGAGGATGAGGATGGAGAGCTCTGGGGGTGCCTCTGATGGATGAGGTGTGTCCAGCCAGCTCTGAAAGGAAGGAGGGCAATTTGGAGCCAATTTGTTCATCCTTCTTGGCTGAAGGCAGAGCAGTTACTGCACCCCGCTCTCCTCTCTGCCTCATTGACTCAGCAGCTTTAAATCTCAGCTGGAAGCACAACTTTATCCCCTTCCCTCCTCCCCACTCTGCTCCCTGTTCCTGTGCCAGCTTCGGAGCTGTGTTTAACTCTGAGCTCTTCCAGGGGGAGCCAGGGCTGGACTAAGGCTGGGCTGCAGCAGGGGCTGCTGCCAGGGGCAGGAGGGGCCAGCACTGTGGCCCTTTTCCCTTTATTCCCTGTTCTTGGAGAGGGAGCAGCTGAGAAATGCTCTGCCTTCCACAGGGAAGAGCGTGCGAGAAAAGGTGGCAAAACATCCGTGTGTTTAATGGATTTAATCCTGGCCAGAGAAAAGGTGGCAAAATATCCATGTGTTTGATGAATTTAATCCTGGCCACGTGGAAATGGGGGGCAGTTTGAGCTCTGGGGGTCTGTGCCTTGCCTTGCTAGAACCGAGTTCAGGCTCAGGCCAGGCTGTCCTGGCACCACAAGGGAAAAGAGGGAGGAAACAAGAGAAGAGCTGTTTGGGAGCACCAGAGCTTGGAGAAGCCTCCTGTCCTGGGGAGGACCACAATGCCTTTAGGATGGTCTTAGGATGATGATGGTCTCCTTCCTCCCCTGTCCCGCTCTCGGGATGATGATGATGGTCTCCGTCCTCCCCTGTCCCGCTCTCAGGATGATGATGATGCTCTCCTTCCTCCCCTGTCCCGCTCTCAGGATGATGATGATGGTCTCCTTCCTCCCCTGTCCCGCTCTCAGGATGATGATGATGGTCTCCTTCCTCCCCTGTCCCGCTCTCGGGATGATGATGATGGTCTCCTTCCTCCCCTGTCCCACTCTCGGGATGATGATGATGGTCTCCTTCCTCCCCTGTCCCACTCTCGGGATGATGATGGTCTCCTTCCTCCCCTGTCCCGCTCTCGGGATGATGATGGTGCTCTCCTTCCTCCCCTGTCCCACTCTCAGGATGATGATGATGGTCTCCTTCCTCCCCTGTCCCGCTCTCAGGATGATGATGATGGTCTCCTTCCTCCCCTGTCCCGCTCTCGGGATGATGATGATGGTCTCCTTCCTCCCCTGTCCCACTCTCAGGATGATGATGGTCTCCTTCCTCCCCTGTCCCGCTCTCAGGATGATGATGATGGTCTCCCTCCTCCCCTGTCCCACTCTCAGGATGATGATGGTCTCCTTCCTCCCCTGTCCCTCTCTCAGGATGATGATGATGGTCTCCTTCCTCCCCTGTCCCTCTCCCCGTGGCTGGTGGGATCCCTCCCACCCTGCCTCCATCAGCACCCCCTTTGGTGGCCGTGTCTGAAGGAGAAGACATCGATTTTCCCTGGAGTTCCGTGGCTTTGGAGGTGGATGTCGGCCAAGCCGCAGGAACCTCCCTGACCCTCCGAGTCTGTTCTTTCTTTATTTATTGGAAAAATTGCTGTTTCATCTGCACCTCTTCGGTGTGTTTTAGTTTTCAGGGCATCACTCCTGAATGGTTGGTTGCTCTGAGAAAGCTGAGGTGTTTTATTGAAGGGAAATAGGGATTCAGGGGGTGTTATCCCAGGGTAGGCACAAGGCAGGGCTGGAGGAAAGCTCTCTCTCTTTAAGCCAAGGGGGGGAAAAAAGATGCAGCTTTTGGGTTCAGAGTCACATCTCGAGCAAAAAATGTGCAAATTATGGCCTGGAGTTGTGGCAGGGGAGGTTGAGGTTGGATCTTATGGAAAATGTCCTCGTGGGAAGGGTTGTCCAGCCCTGGCACAGCTGCCCAGGGCAGTGGTGGAGTCACCATCTCCAGAGGGACTGAAAAGCCATGTGGATGTGGCACCTGGGGACGTGGGTTAGTGGTGACCTTGCCAGTGTTGGAGGGATGTTGGGCTCTGATCTCACAGGGCTTTTCCAGCCTGAAGGATTCAAGGCTGTTCCCAGAGAGAACCTCAACCACGGAGCATCAGGGGTGACCGTGGTGCTGAAGAAGAGCCCGAGGACGCCCTCAGGAAGGGAGGAGCAGGTTTTACTGCAGGATTTTTGGGCTCAGAGGAGCAGGAGGACACCTGAGTGACCTTGCAGGGGGCTGCTCTGTGCCAGCTTTGCAGACTGGAGGCTTTTGGAAAGCTGGGAGGGAACGTCAGCGTGACAGGCAGGAGGTTTAATGGGATTTCATCGAGATGTGCAGTTGGTGACTTACAGAAGCTCAGGGCTGCTGGAAATTGGGAAACAGGGGGCTAAAGTCCCACCTGGGGAGTTTTGATGGTGTTGTTATTGCTGTTCTTGCAGCAAGGTTGTTTCAGGAGATCCATAACCCACTTCTGAGCCGTCTCTGGTTGGGTTGCTGAGCTGAGACTTTGAGGGCTTTGCTTAAAGAGCAATAGGAATCCTTGGGAGTCTTCATTTCAAGCAAGCCTAAGGGCAGTAATACAGCTTGGTGAGCCATCTTGCCCTGGAGCAGTCTGTGCACAGAGAGGGGGAATCATCTCCCCTCATCTCCACACATTTATTTCCTGTTGTTTTGGTGTTGTGGAAAACCTTCCCTGCACGGATCATTCCAGCATTGGAGAGCTCAGGAGGGACGTGGCTTTCCCTGGGTTTTTGGGCCATTTCTATATTGAAAGGGGCCTGCAGGGCTCTTTGATGCTGAAAGATGAATCCACCTCCTGAAGCCAGGCTGCAGAGCCAGAGTGATTTTTTTTTTGGGAACCTGGAGCAGTTTTTGCAGCTCTTTTAACTCTTGCTTTAGTCTGATGGGATTTCTGCCTCTCATTATGCAGCAGATAAAATAATGTCCTTGAGGGAAGGAATCACTCTTTTATACAAAGACTTAAAACACCTTGATTTTTTCCTTTTCTCCAGGAGCTGCTTGTTTGAAGTGAATTTTGACTGTGGTGAGAGGCACCGGAGTGGTGGCCTTGGAATGGGTGTCCATCCTAAATTGCTTTAAATTGAAGGAAAGGAGTTTTAGATGGGATATGGGGAAGAAACTCTTTCCTGGGAGGGTGGGCAGCCCCTGGCACAGGGTGCCCAGAGAAGCTGCCCCAGCCCTGGAAGTGCCCAAGGCCAGGTTGGAGCACCCTGGGTTAGTGGGAGGTGTTGGGATTGAAACTGGATGAGCTTTAAGTCCCTTCCAACCAAGAATTTGGATTCTATAATCCTACAGGAGAGGGGGACAGGCCCTCCAGGTGAAGGTACTTGCAGCATAGATACCCTGGGAAACTTAACTTTTCCAAGCCACAATCCTCCAACTTCCAAGGACCCCCATTAACCCACCAGCTCCATTTAATGGGGTCTAACAAGTAACCTTTAAAATCCTGAGTCTTATCCCACCCGGGGTAAATTGGTTTTAATTCCACTTGTTATGCCAATTAAACACCAATATTACAGCAATCCTTCAGGTTTAATCTCTGGATGTTCCTAAAAGCATCTTGCATTTCTACCCCTCTGTTTTCCCTGCAGAAAGGGAGCTGGGGTTTGTTGGTGCCTCAGCAGCACATGGACACTGGGGCTGAGAGGGAGCTGGAGACTGGATTGACAGGAATATTTTGCCTTTCTCTGCCCTTTTCTAAAGTGTCCTTGAGGCCTGAGGGGTCCTTGCTGCCTGTCAGTGGATGTGGGACAGGAGACAACCCATCACCCTTGTCTCCAGGACTGGGAGCAGTGGGGTGGTCTGTGTTCCCATGGTTTGGGATCAGGGCTTCCCAAGGATGCTGTAAATCCAATGCCCTGGGTACCAGGGGCTCATGCTCTGCAGAGCATCCCTGTGGTCCTCAATGGCCCTGGGTCTGCCTTGACACAGCTCAGCTGGAGCCAAAACTGCCCCCTGAGCACCATTAGTATCTTTATTCTACAAATCTCCCACTCTTATCCTGGGCAACAGTGAAATCTCTTCCCTCACCTTTGCTCCTTCGATCCACACCTCGTCCTAACTCTGTGTTACTTTTGACCCATCACATGGTGGGATAAAAACCCTGTCCTGTAGAGGCAGAATTAAAGGAAAGGCAGATTTAAGGATATTTATTGGCAGCTTGGGGGTTTCCTGCCTTCTCTCTCTCTCTCTCCAGCCCCTCTGGTATGATGAACTTTGAGAGCAGCCCAAGCAGTTGGAATAAAGAGGCTCTGAGGGAGTTTCTTGCCTTGGAATTGTTACAAGGAGAACCAGTTGTGATGGCAGGTTTTATACTAACGGGGCTTTGATTTATGAAAATTGTAATGATAAGTCATTTTGGGTTGGGAGCTCGTTGGAGGAAGGAATTCCCTGCATGGGATCCCCTTTTTTCTTAGATTTGGTGGATCTTCAGCATTTTGAATAGTCAGTGTACAGTTAATCTGCTCATGGCTGGGTGTTTAAAGTGCCAGAGGAATTAATGTGTTAGATGTGTTAAATGTCCATCCAGTGCTGCCCCAGAGAGATTCCCCAGAGGGATCCCCCTGTCCGGAGAGGGAAAAGCTTGGAAACATTACCCTGACATTAACAAGCAGAGAAAAATTGCCTTCCAGCTGATTATTTATTGATTTGATCAGATTTCTGTCTTCTATCAGCAGCCTGGCCTGGTGAGCACATTTTGCTATTTATATAAACCACAGAGCTCATCTATATGTCTATGTATATACATTTATTATAGATCTCTCTCTCCTCAATGTGTTAATCTGCACTATCTGACAGTTCCTCTGATGTGGGAGGCTCTTCCTGCCAAAAATGTTGGTTTTCCTCTTTGGCATCTGACTGAGAGCTTAGGCTGGAGGTCTGAACCCCCTCCTGGAAGTCTGACAGCTCTAGGCTGGGCTTTAATATTTGCATGTGAAATGAATTTGGTTCCTATTGCCTGAGCCTTTTATTGTAACTGCAGAGGCTAAAACCCATGGGGATGCTTTGATTTGTTTGATATTCCTATTAGTTTATCATCAGAGATTATCTCTCATTTATGGAACGCAAGCAAACGTGAAAAAATAGAAGCCATGTGTTCTCCCCCCAGGCTTGTTTAGTTATTAGACTATTATTACAGTTAATTCAATATTATTTGGCTTGGAGAGGAATCACTATTGTTCCAGAAGTGCTCCAGAACACTTAATACTCCACACACTACCTAATTGGAGTGTGAAATCCCCAGGAAAACTCCCAGGAACAGGCTTGGCATTGCCTTGGAGCTGAACTGGGGATTTGGGAAAGGTTTGGAACCACCAGGGCTTTGAATTGGAGGAAAAATATAGGGAATATCAGCAAAATAAGTGCTTTTCAACCCCCTGTTCCAGCTGAGCTCAGTGTGTGTTGGAGCCTGGCTGAGGTTTTGGGGCATAAGGGGGTTGCTTCTCCCAGGAATATTCATACTTTATGTAAAATATATATATAAAAGCAGTATATAGAGGGGTCAGGTGTTGCTGCCCCTTAAACTGTAGTTGCTCCACAAAAAAAAAGCACCACAGGTGTAAAAGGAGAAAACCTCAAGGGGGCTGAAAAAAAAGGGCATTTTTATTAGAAAATCAGGTTTTCCTCTTTGCTGCCTCACCCCAGAGTGTGGAATCCATGGGTGCTCCCAGGGGATGCTCTTTCTGGTCCAGATGATTTTTCACTTCTAATGGAGGAATTTTCCTTTGACCTTGTGCAACAGGAGAGCTCTTGGCACGATTTTTAGGTGGCCACCCTAAAATCTCCCTTGGATTTTATATCCTGGGTGAACAAGGCAATCTGGGCAGGCAAGGAAGGCAATTTGTGCTGTCCTTGCACCCATGAGCATCTCCCCCTTCCTTTGCTCAGCCTCCCCAGGGGGATTTTCCCAGGATTTTCACTCTCAGCTCCATAAAAATAGTTATTTATTTGTTTTTCCTTTGGGGTGGGGAGGAGGGAAGGGGGAGTTATTAATGAGTTTGCAGCAGTTGCCATGGGAAGCTGTTGCTAATGAATCTCGGGGGGTTCCTCTCCACCTTGAGCCCTGTTTCTTGGTGAGAATGTTCCTATGGCAACAGATGTCCCTGAGCCCCTTCCTGCCCTCCCATGGGCACATGGAGCATCTTGGAGTGCCAGCCAGGACCTGTGGGCATCCCCTGCTCTCCCTTCCCCTCCACCTTCCACTTCAGAGGGGTTGTTTTAAACACCTTGAATGTTTAACCAAAAATTCCCAACCTGTTCCTTTCTGGTGGTTTTTTCCTCCCAAACCTACAGCTTTTTCCTCCCATTTGGGTGTTTGGTGTCTGACCCACCTCCTGGTGAGCCTGTGCTGGGTATTTTGGGAGGAAAGCCTAGGAAATGTGGGAATTTCTGCCCAGTTTTGCATGGTGGGCTCAGCTCATGGGGCATAATTAAGCACCAGGTAATGAGTTCCCAGCCCTGAGCTTGACTGGGCTCTCTGGGGTTGTTTGGGCAGTTCCAGCCCTGCAGCTGATGCAGAATGAAAAGTTCAAATATGGTTTTCCCTCTTTCCAACCCTTGGAGAAAAGGTGGGAATGTCACCTGGATCAGCACTTGGCACTGGGATGGTGGGATGAGAGGAAAGGGCACGAGCTGAATATTGCACCAGGAATTATCTCCTCTTGGGCTTGAGGTTTATTTTTGTCCCCTAAACCCAAATTTGTGGCTTTGGTTTGCTGCTTGACCTTTTTCCCTTTCCCCTTGCAGTGCTGGAGCTGAAATTCCTGCCTGGAAGCAGGAGGGTTTAGGAAGTGGGGAACACAGAATGAGTTCTCTGGGAAGAGGGAATAAATCATAGAATCCTGGAAGGGTTTGGGTTGGAAGGGGTTTCAAAGATCCTCTTGTTCCATGGGCAGGGACACCTCCCACTAGCCCAGGTTGCTCCAAACCCCATCCAACCTGGCCTTGGACACTTCCAGGGCTGATGAAGGTGCCCAAGTGACACCTCAGGTGGAGAGCTGGATCCCCCCAGGTGGTTGATGGTTGATGTGCTGGACTGAGCTGCTTCCCAGCAGGAAAAGGGAGTGTTTGAATTGAGAAGCTCCAATAACGTTCAGCTGGAATAAAAGAAGTGGTTTCTCCTTAATTTAGGGGATGAATGTGACAGGCCAGAGAAATCCCCTCTGCATCAAGGCAAGGCACAGAAGGGAGGAGAAGAGATGCTGGATATCTCCAGGGCTTGGCATTTGATGTGCTGTGCCAGTGGTGCCCCAGCCACGGCCTGGCAGTCAATTGGCAGTGCAGGAGCAGGATCTGCAGAAGCACCAAAGGGCTTTTGCTGCTCGAGGCAACCCCTGAGAAGGTCCATTTGTCACCAGGCAGTATTGACTCATCTGTTACAGCCAAGTCACCTCCCATCATGGGCTCTGGGCAGGAGGATATTTGTTCCTTTCAGGGATATTTTATGGGGTTTTTTTATTATTGGGGGAGCGTTTTGTAGGTGTGGATAAATCAAACCTCCGGAATTGAGATGGACGAAAAGGAGGCTGAGAGTACTACAGGAGAGCAAGAAGAGGAGTGGCAGTGCTGAGAAATCCCCAGTCCTTGGGCCATGCTGAGGCTTCAGCTCCCTAAGAATAGCAGAGGGCATTTCTCCCAGGATTGCAATCACTGAGATGAAAGTTCTTGAGCATTAACGTTGATCATCTCAAGCTTTCTCCGTGTGTGTGTTCCCAGGTATGAAAGAGCATGGCTAATGACACCTTGTAAAGCCATGAATAATTCATGTGCTGGTTGATGGGGGCTCTGAAGTAGAGCTGAGATCCTGCCCCCCTCTCAGCAGCTAATTGAGCCTGGGAGAGATCATAAACAAATGGAAGGAGTTGTAAGACAGGATGTTGCTGTTGGTATTGTTTGCCTGATTCAGAAGGTTGGGTCTTGACAGCTTGAAATTACCATGGGCCAAGGGATGGGGGAATGAAGGAAATGCATCCCAAGGAGTGATTGGCAGGTGGGATGGATGGATTAGGGACAGTCCTCGGGGTGTCTGTCCAGGTAGGTGGGATGGATCAATTAGGGACAGTCCTTGGGGTGTCTGTCCAGGCAGGTGGGGTGGATGGGGCAGGGACAGTCCTTGGGGTGTCTGTCCAGGCAGGTGGGATGGATGGGACAGGGACAGTCCTTGGGGTGTCTGTCCAGGGAGTTGGGATGGATGGGGCAGGGACAGTCCTCGGGGTGTCTGTCCAGGCAGGTGGGATGGATGGGACAGGGACAGTCCTCAGGGTGTCTGTCCAAGCTCCCACCAGCAGGATAAGGCTTGTGGTGCCACAGTTGCGTGGAATGATGTGTGGTTTGAGGATGGGTTGTTGTCACCCTTGTCCCGTGAACCTGGAGGTGCTCAGAGCCTTGGAAAATCTTCAGATCCCTCTTGGTGAAGTCTCCCCCTGCCTCCCTCCCCACTCTGGTTGCTTGTCCCTCCTCTCAGGCAGGTGTTGGTTGTTCCCTGTGTTCTCCCTCAGAAGGGCACGTTGCAAAGGAGCCTTTTTAAGAACACACTTTCCTTCGTGGGCTTGTTTTTTCCATTGCTTTCGAATGATAAATATTTCATCAAATGCCTGCCTCGCAGCCTGTGCTCTTGCCTCCTTCCACTTCAGCGTGTGAAGGCATCTAAATGGCTTTATTTAGATGAGCAGCACTCAGAGGAGCTGCTGCTTTCCTGAAGAACGTGGAGTTTTGGAGTAAAACGCTCATTTTATGTTTAAATCCGTGCAAGGTCGCTGGGAGTCAGTGTGGAATGTTTGCCTGTCCTCTGGCCATCTCCGGTAGACTCCTTGCTTTCCAAGGGCTTCTCCGGAATGGATGGCTTTGCTAGGGAGCCTGGAATGTTTTGCTGCTTAATTTAGACTGTTTATCTCGAGAGGTCCTGGAGTTCAAAGCCTTAAGAGATGTGCTGAAGCCTCTCTTGCTCTCACGGGCAGCTGCCTTTCCACGGCTCCAATCCACGCTCCAGGGTGAGCCATCCTGGGAGCATCAGGGTGTGCTGATCCAGCTGGAGGAGGAATTCTTCTTCTTAGGACTTTGAGACCCCAATGCGATGCTTCTTGCCCTGCCTTTCTGCTGGCACTCCAGGAGGAGCATGGAAACCCTCCATAAGGAGCACGATTCACGTTCTCCTGGTGTTTGTGGCTCCCGTCAATCCCTTGCTGGTTTCCTGTCGGCGCCTGGAGAAGGAAGGGTGGGTTTTGGGGGAGATTTATGGAGTCTGGCAGCCTTTCTCCAAGGCTGTTGTTGCACTTGGGCCACTCCTGCCCTTGGAGGAGAGGCTGTAGGGCAGCCCTGCAGGTCCCCAGTTGTGCTGGATGTGCTGGTGGGCTCGGGGAGGTTCCAGTTCCAATGTGGTGTCTGGGATTCCATCTCAGCCAGGGCGGGATAATTGCAGTGGAATTATCTCATTGCATGGGAGAGGCTGCTCCCAGCCAGCTCTTCCCAATCTCAGGGGCTGATTTAGGCTTGATTCACCCTTTCTGCTGTCATTGTTTAAAGGGAAAAAGAAAAACCCTCTTCTCAATTAAAAGAGGATGTCAGTGTTGCACCGAGATCAAAGCCAGGCCATTATTAAACCCTTTCGCTGCAAGAAAATAACCATTTCTACAACAAAACCTTAAGTGGTCACCCTCTGATAAATGCCACCTTTTATGAATTTAATTAGAAAACATTTATTTCCTGCAATAATCCTGGAGTGCTGGGAAGGTAGGCCAGTTGCCAGGACAACCCATTCCTCTCTCTCTCTCTCTTTCTCTCTCTTTTTAATCTTTATTTCCCCCCCCCCCCCCTTTATTTCTCTTATGTCACTTTTGATCGCATCATCTTGAAAGGAGATTTTATTATTTGGGTATTCAGGCTGGCTTGATTGAAAGACAGAGGGGTTTTTTTGAAAGCTAATGTGGTTTGTGGAGCTCTTCTTGCAGAGTCCCTCTGCATCCCTGCCCGTCCTCTCCAGAAAGTCACGGCGAGACGAGCGGAGCGCTGGGAATGACAGGGAATGCTGGAAAAGCAGAGAAGCAAATCAGAGACATCTCCCCTCTTCCCTCAGCACCTCCTTCCTGCAGATCTCTGCTCTGCCAGTCCTTGAGCTGTCTGTCTGAGTTAGTTTTGTGACAGGACGTGGCGTGAGATCCGAAACTCAGGCGGCTCGAAGCGTGTCTGATCCGGGCTGGGTTTCCTGGAAAAGCACTTTGCTCTCTCCCCTGCTTTCTCTTGCCCTGGAATAGTCTGAGTTGTGGGTTGGGATTTAATTAAGAAGGGTATAAACCCCAGGGAAGTCAGGCACACAAAGCTTTGCTGCCCTGGCAGGGCTGGCTGAGCCCAAGTGACTCGGTGTCACCACAGCCCTTGCTCCAGTCCCAGGGGAGAGTTGCTGGTGGCAGATCCATCCATGTGCTTTGGACACTGGGAAAAGGAGACCTGGTAGAATGCTGACACATCTGAAGCAGTCAGTGCAGCCCCCCTGGACCAGGTCAAGCCCCCCTGGACCAGGTCAAACCCTGGACAGCTGCATTTGGCCCTTCTGAAAGCGACCCTTGGCTCAATGTCACCCGTGTCCTCCACGTTTCAGAGCCCAGGGTTATCCATCCCTGTGCTCCTGGAATGAGACGTGGCTGGGGTGAAGCTCTGAGGGCTTTGCAGAGGACAGGCTGATGGATGGGTTTCAGGCAGAGGAGGAAGAATGGTCTCCCTCATCCGTGGGTTCAGAGGCTTCAGGGTGAGGGAGGGATGATCCATGCAAAGTGTGTGGGAAACCACCTTTATGCAGGGCAAAAATCTGATTTAATCCGCAGGGATTTCCACTCAGGAGACCGTGAAGGGTGGTGTGGTTGTGTCTAGTTCAGTGGCAGGACTCCTGTACCTCCCCAAAGGTGGATTTTAGGCTGGCAGGAGCCCAGGCAGTAACTGTGTCTGAACCCCCCCCCTCAATTGAGGTGCCACTTGTCCCCAGGGAGCTCCTGTCACCATTCCCCTGCTGAGCTGTGAAAGGAGCAGCAGCAGGAAAGGATTCCTGGCGTGCTGGGGATGCTCCATTAGCATTCCTTTATTTATTTATTTCTCCAAAGTGTGAATTCCATGAATACACCATTTGGGAAGGAAATGTTGCCAGTGTGTTACTTACCCAGGGAAATGGGAGGTCTCCGCTACTGGGGGGTTTCTGTCCCCCCTTTCCTTGGGATGGCAGAGATTTGGTTCTCGTTCAGCATGGATTGCTGGGAGAACTGGGAGAAGCCAGAGGGTGCCTGGAAGCTTTTGGGGGTTGTGCTGCAGTGATTTCCAGGGATTTCCAATTTTGAGGATTGGGGTTGGTGCCATTCCCACGTTACATGAGGTCACAAATCCCAGATCTTGATTTTTATTGCTTTGGCATAAGTTTGGGAATTAGGAACGGGTTCAGAGCACATTCCCTTTTTTTTATGGAGCCTTTGGGAAGCCTAGAGGGTCTCCTGCCAGATGATGGGTTGCTTTTCTCCTTGGATCACATTGCTCTGCTCAGGCCTGATGGAACTTATTGGAACGAGTGGATTTGTCGCTCCTCCTTGCCCTTATTTGAAGGAATTGCAATTGCTGTGTCATCCTCACTAATGCCACAATGGGGTTGTGTTTCAGTGGATCTCATTGACTCAGGGATTCAGCTGAAAGTCTCATTGCTTTCATTGCTGGTGGAGCTGGGAGGGGATAGAAAATCCCTAATCCAAGTTCCTGCATCCTCCTGAGGGATGATGCTGCCTAAGGAGAGCAGTGTCCAAGCAGGGAGGGGGGGAAGGACAGACAGACAATGGATGGGTTTTGTGGAAACCATCACATCTGAGCCTTAGGAAGGAGAAGACCTTTCATGGGCATCTCACCCCCAATCCCTGGGGCTTTCAGCTCCTTATCCTGGAAGGAAGAACCTCCAGCAAAGCCCACCTCAGTGTGTGGTCAGTGGCATTCCTGGGGATGATTCCCATTTGGCATCCCCTGGATTTTACAAGTTTACCACTTTAACACGTGAGTTGGAATGCAAAGCCTTGTCTCCAAAACCCAGAAAATATCATTATAAAGGGATTCTGCCTCTGTTTGAGGGCACATTGAAGTGCTGGGGGTGTCTCCCTCTCTTCATTTCCAATTTCCTAGGGCTGAGATGAAGGTTGGGCAGCTTCTTGTGCCTTGATGGGGACAAACCTCTTGATGGACTTCACCAGTTGATTTGGGGGGGCTTTGCCTCCTCTAAGCAAACAGAAGCAGCCAGAAAAGCCTTCAGCAAATGGCTGGTGTTTGTTTTAGCAGCACATCCTCCTCACTCAGGGAGGGGAACCATAAAGCCAAGTGCTGATAGAAATGTTTTCCTGAACTACACATTTTTCTGCAGCCCTTAATGAGATTAATGAGTGTGGCTGGTTTTTTGGCTTTGGAGGCTGCCCAGCTGTGGGGACAGAGGTTGGTAAAACCATCTTTTTTTTACTAAGTAGAAGGCAAAAAGAAAAATGCCCAAATTATCAATATTATGCTGAATTTAAAGCTTTCCCATTTTAAGAGCCCTGTGGATGGTTCATGTATTTCTTTTGTGGATGGTTCATGTATTTCTTTCGTGGATGGTTCATGTATTTCTTTCATGACCAAAATTAGGGAAGTGGCTTTAGAATGATAACCTAAAAACCCCCCAAATTCAACTTGTCCCATGACTGCCCTAAAGCAAACCCTGAAAAAATGTCAACCTCAAGCCACTTACACCCTAAAATGGTTCTTTTCATGCCTGGCCTGCCCTGTTTTGAGGGGAATAAGATGATGTGGAGCTTTTGAACCAGGGGCAAACCCCATTTCTGGCCAGACACTTGGCTTGGGCTGAAAGAGAATGAGGTTATTCCCATAAAAACATGGGAATTGCCTCGGAAATCCCATCATCTTCCAGGCTCCTGCTGCAGGTGGCTCCTCACTCCCGACCTGAGGTTGTCCCAAGGATTTCAGGAAGGTGTTGCTTTCCCAGCCCTCTGCCTCAGATGGCCAGTAGATAAATAAGCCAAATCCCAAAGCAGCAGCAGCACTTCCAGTGGATTCCAGCCCTGGAAGAGCCCTGGCAGAGCAGCAGCCAGCTCGTGACACCAACTTTTTTATTATTATTATTATTATTATTATTATTATTATTATCATTTTTTAGCTCAAGTCTTCTGCTTCTCTCCTCTCAGTGCTCTTGACCTCCTGTCACCATTGGCCCTCAGCCCAGCTGTTGACCTCCCATTCTCCAAGCACTGCTTGTCCAGGTTCCCAGGAGGTTTGGGATGGTTTCCCAGTCACTCCACGGTGCTCGTGGATGGTGTGGATTTCCCCACATTCCACGTGCTGAAGGGACATCCCCCTGAGTCAGGGAGAGAAGTCTCCTCCCTTATTTTTGACAGTTCCCAACATTTCCTCCTACCAGGAGACCTTGGTGGGATTAAGAAACGAGCTCTGCTGGCCAAGAGCAGTGGGAACCTCTTGTATGGCTGAGACAGAAGGAGGCAAAGGTTCCCACGGGATTTCGGTGGATTATGGAGGATTATCCAGTTTGGGGCTGCTGTTTTTGGGTTGAAAATGCTCCTCTTGGGTTCTGCAGCCTCCTCAGACACCACAATGTGCTGAGGGTGTCAGTGTCTTTGCTGGGATTTGTTATTTCTCACCCAGCATTTGCTGTGTCCAACATCTCCCTGTGCTGGGCTCTCCAAACCAGCTTGACCTTCAGACCCTCCTGGGCTTCCTCTTGCACTGGGTCAGACAGAGGGAGAGGGTCAGGGAAAGGGGAGATGTTAAACATTCCACTCCAGGCTTTTCCTGCTGTCAGTTGTCCCAGTTTTGTAGGAATTCTCCTCCCAGACAGCCAGATCAAAGGAAAAAGGGAGAATAAACACGTGGAGCTGCCACTTGTTGGGCTTTCCCCTTGGAGACACCGAAATTGCAGCTTTGCTCTTCCACTTCCTAATTACCCATTGTTCCAGTTTTATTCTTTTTTTTTCTCCTAATTAGGGAAAGAAACCAAATTTTTTTGTAGGGATTTTTGTTTTTATTTAGATCTTATTCAGAGCTACTCCATCCTTTGCCAAGGATGCTCCTGGGCTTGCAGGAGGGATCCATGGAGGATGGACAACCCCACGTGTCAGTCCTGGCCCTGGAGGGGGTTTGGGAGCCTCATGGCATCGATCCTGCTCCAAGGTAATAGGGTGATTTATTTTCCATTGGCAAAAGGATGGAATAATCCATATCCATGTACCTCAGGCTCTCATCCCTCTTTCCCTGGGGCCATTGTATTTGGGAGAAGGGGGGCTGTTTAAAGCTGGTTTTTTTTCCCCAGAGTTGCCCAGATTTTGAATTAAAACTTGAGAAAGCCTCAAAGCCCAGGCTGGAAATACAAACTGAGCATATGCTGAATATTTGCATTAGTTTTGCCTTTTCCCCACGTCTTCATTTGAATTTCTTTTTCCTCTGGAAATCGTTCCCTGCCTCCATCCTTCTCCCAGCATCCTTCCCCAAGGAGCAAACCACAAATTCCTGAAAAAACAGAGAGCTCAGTGTGGCTTCCTGGCTCCATCTCCCCCCATCCATAGGTGTCTCATCCTATAGAACCTTTTCCATGACCTTAATGGACTGTGTGGGTTCAGATTTCCCTCTCCTGCTAATTTGGTGGGGAATAAACCAGCCAGGCTCACATGGGACACGATTCCTCATGGAAAAGGCTGCTTTATCCCCAAAATGAAGGCAAAAAAAGCAGGATTGATAGGAATGCCATGAGCAGGGACAGGATTCCCAGCAGCCCTGACCACGGGACTGTGACAGTGATGTCCAATCTCTTGCAGCATCATTGATTCTCATCAATAAATTAACAATGGTCGGGATCACTTGGTCCTGTTCCATGTTCCAGAGCAAATTCTCCTCATCCTCCATTTCTATACCAAGCCAAAACGTCTCCAACCCTCCCTAAATGGTGATTTTAGCTATCAAAAGGCTTTTTATTGCTTGTGTTTTATGGCAGAGCCAGCTGCCCTTTTAGTTTTAATCTTAATTTAATTGCCGGATCTCGGGATTTTAGCGTTCGTCCTTTTTCTTTCGGTGAGGAATTTTTAGGGTTGGAAGATGCAGAAAACAGGGAAATCTGCTGTTTTAATAAATAAATAAAATAATAAAGAAATGGCTTGGCTTGGCACACAGGCAGTGGCCACACAAATTACTCTCTTTAAGCTCTGGGAGGATAATTAAAAGTATCTGCGTGGGCGTGAGAAACGCCAGAGCAAATCCTGTCTCGGCTGCGCTGGGTCAATCCTCTCCCTTCCAGCTGATCCTGGTGGTCAGGAGCACATCCAGAACATTCTGTGATCTCCTCTTTGGCAGGAATTAATGACATTTTGCCCTCCTGAAAACACTCGATGGCTTTTGATGGAAAAATTCAAAGGGGTCTACGGAGCGTCATCGGCGGCTGAGGTTGAGGGACGATGTCGTGGGGGGATTGATGGTGAAGCTTTGGGAGACATACAGGGGACACCAGGGGATGGACAAGGGGGTTCATGGCAAGGGGTTTCTCAGAGGAGAGCTCTGAGTGGGAGCTCAGTGTGGGTTTTGGACGGGTTTTGAGACTAGATGGGATCGAGGCTTTGATAGGACAAGAGGAAACAGCTTTAAGTTGTGCCAGGGGAGGTTGAAGTTGGATAGTAGGGAAGATTTCTTCACTGGAAGGGTGGTCAAGCTTTGGAAGAGGCTGCCCAGGGCAAGGGTGGAGTCCCCATCCCTGGAGGAGTTTAAAACCCACATGGATGTGGCACCTGGGACATGAGTCAGTGCTGAGGGGATGTTTGGACTCGATGATCTTAGAGGGCTTCCAGCCTTAATAATTGATAATTGTTGGTGATAAACACACCAACCTGCTCCCAACTGGTGGGGTGAGTGTTTCTGAGGGGTAGGAAACACAGAGAGCAGCTCTGCTGGCCTTGGCTAAGACAATAAATGTTCTTTTCTTCTCTGGTTTTCATCCTCTCTCAAATACTCTTTCAGCCTCTCCACGGCTGAGATGCTTTTTAAATGAATTTCTTTCCTTTTTACCTCCTTGAGCTGGAAATCCAGCCTGGCTCTGGTGGGGAGGGGGACAGGGAAACCCCACCTTTCCCTGGTGTAACCAGCACAGAGCTGGGTTGTTGTGCTCACTGGGGGCAAAGTGGTCCCCGTGTCCCCTCTGGAAATCCAAGTGGCTTTTCTGAGACGTGGGAAAACCCCTGGGGAAGGAAACATTGGGTTTTCACTTGGGTGCTCTGCTGCCTGGGAAGGCTCTGCCAGTGATTTCAGGCTGGGGAACGTCCATTTTTTAGTAACTCTTTGTTACTTTGAGCATAAAATGCCATTTTTTTTCTGCTTTCATAGGAATTTGGGGGTGTTTGACTGAAGAATAGTTAAGAATGAGGTGTGGTGCAGGTGGAGGAGGTCAGAGTGTTTCCTCTGCCTTCCTCTTGCATGAAGTTCTCAAGAACCTGCTGCTGGGCTGGCATCTCCTGCTCTGGAGATCTACAAAAGCTCTAAAAGTTGACTTTTCTGGCCATAATTCTGCACTGGGACTTGCACAGTTGAAAGAGCAGTTGGGTTTTCTCCTGGGTTGTCTCCAGAGGCTGTTTTGGCTGGTACCTTGGGGCTGCTTGGACCTGATTCAGACCTCAAAGCTGAGCTGCTGGTGGAACAGTGAGCCCTGTGCTGGGAAAGGTCCCGTTCAATGCCCAAATCATGAAGTGTTTTGGGTTAGAAGGGACCTTAAAGCCCATCTAATTCCACCCCCATAGGCATGGACATGTTCTTCTAGCCCAGGTTGCTCCAAGCCCATCCAACCTGGCTTTGGACACTTCCAGGGATCCAGGGGCAGCCACAGCTTCTCTGCCCACCCTGTGCCAGGGCCTGCCCACCCTCCCAGAGAGGAATTCCTTCCCAATATCTTCTCTTCCAGTTCAAAGCCATCCCCCTTTGCTTCCAGCTGGCATTGGCTGTGCCAGCAGGAGGGGAGAGAGTGTTCAAAATTAAAACAACTCAGGGAAAGTTTCATTCTTCCCCCTTTCAGCAAAATCCCTCCAAAATGTGATCCATCTCTAACCAGGCCAGGCTGAGCAGGAGTTTGGGAAGAGCATGGAGATGTCTGGGCTGATGTGATGGGAGGTGAAAAACACCCCAACCCTTCCATGTGCCTGAGGTTTGTCAGGAAATCTTTCCTAAGGACTTCACTCTTCCCATCGAGTGGTTGGAGGGGAGGGCATCTGGAAAGGGGGATAATTGTGATGGCTTAACAAGGAATCCATCCAATTTGACTTTTAAATCAAGTTTCAAGAGGCAGGCTGGACCAGGAGAAATGGCAGGGCTATTTATGGTTCCAACGGAGGGCAGGGAGAGAGGGAAAAGCTGGGAAATTGGGGTGTTTTGGCAGCTTGTTGTCAGGATTGATTGTGATGGGACAGAGCTGTCAGTGCTGACAGACCATCCTGGGGCCTGGGTGGAGGGGGCTGTGCCCTAAATCCTTTGGGAAGGCTCTGGGTGCTGCCTGGGGTTCCTTTTCCAAGGAAACCATGGAAAGCATCAGCAGGAGCTGCCTCTGCACCCTCAAGGCCAGGTTGGACGGGGTTTGGAGCAACCTGGGTTAGTGGAAGGTGTCCCTGCCCATGGCAGGGGGTGACACTGGATGGGCTTTAAGGTCCATCCCAACCCAAACCCTTCCACAATGATTCTGTGAAGGACAGGGGACCTCTGGGGTGGTTTTGGGAAATTTGGCCCTGGTGGCATCCTCGTTTCTCTTACTCTGCTGCCTCAAAGGGGTCTCATTTAGGGAAGATCACTTTTTGCTGAGAATGGGCTTTGCTTGGCGTTATTTGGGGTTTTCCTGTTTCCCTCTGCTGGGCTGAGGAACCACCATGAGTACTCGAAAGCATTTGAGCTCATCAGCCAGTCCAGTGTGGAGTGTGTTTTTGGCAGGGAGGGCAGGTGGAACAACCTTGGTTGGAGTGTGAGGTGGGTAATGGATATTAAACAATGTTCTGCCAAAGCAGATGCTGTTGGGTGGTGAAGGAGAGGGCTCTGGTTGAGCTCAAGGTCTGGAGATATCACAGAGTTGTTTTTCCATAGTGATGGAGCTGTGCTTTGGGTTGGCAGTGCAGGATTTGGCCTGGATGCAGGGGCAGTGGGAGCAGGGAAGTTGATCCATCCATCTCAAATCAATGACACATCAAAAAGGGCAAATTGTGTTTGTACATGGAAGGGTCTCTAAAAACTGGAGGGTCAGATGGTGACATTTCCTTTTGGAGACTCACCCAGAGCCATGCAGGAGAACAGAGGGCTGATGGACCACACAGTGGTCCAGGGAATTGCACATCCCAAGTCTTGGCTTTCAGAACAAACTCAGTGTTTGGGAGTTGGGCAGCAGGTTTGTATCAGAGGGAACTGTTTCCTTCATCAGGTAGAATAAGAGTGGCAAGAAAAGGAGATTTGGGTCATGCCACCCAGCTTGGGGCCTGATCTCTGCCTGGTTTATTGTGCTGAATTAAGTGATCAAGTGACCAGGTGGGAAGAGGGGCAGGACCCCTTTCCAGGGGTTTCAACCCCACCTGAACCCTTTAGGTCTTTCCAGTAGCACCTCCAGGATCACAGAATGGTTTGGGTTGGAAGGAACCTCAAAGATCATCTCATTCCACCTTCCACTAGCCCAGGTTGCTCCAAGCCCTGTCCAACCTGGCCTTGGACACTTCCAGGGCTGGGGCAGCCACAGCTTCTCTGGGCACCCTGTGCCAGGCTCTGTGCCCATCAGATGCTCCCTTTTCCTCTCCCAGAACCATTCCAGCCCTCACTCCTGACTGGGAGCCGGGACACTGAGACACATCCCAAATCCTGCTCCCTCCTTGCCTTTTGTTCTCCTTGTGTAATCCATATATGGGGTGTCTCCAGGAGAAACCTCCCAGGAGGGCTCTAATCTAAACAGTGGCAGCATCCCAGGACTTCTGCAGCTCCAGCCTGGAATCAAGAGACATTTGGAATAGCCAGCAGCACTTTTGCCAACTCAAACCCCCACCTGGAATTTGCTTGAAGTGGCTGTGTGTGTATTGGAAATGTGAAAGGAGGGAACCTGCTGGAAATGCAGGAGCTGCTGGGGTTTGAGTTAACACTTTGCAGAGGCATCTTTAAGAGGTTTTTCCTTTTTTTTTTTTTTTCCTGTGCTTTCCACAGCTCTGCTCCCACCTGGTAATTGGAGTTAAGGATCCATGTGTGGTTTAGTGCAACCCAGCCAGCAGCCTGCACCTGCAGACAGTACATTTGGCATTTGTGCTCTGCATTCAGGAGAACCACATGGGGCAGGCAGAATTCCCTGCATTTCTGTAATTGGATCTCAAAGGAAGCATGGGGGAAAAAGTGGGATATCCTGTGTGTGCAGGGAAGGGCATAACTGGGAATTCCCCCTCCCACAGGCTGTCCCATCCCTGGAGGTGTCCAAGGCCAGGTTGGACAGGGCTTGGAGCAGCCTGGGCTGCTGGAAGGTGTCCCTGCCCGTGGCAGGATGAGATGAGCTTTGAGGTCCCTTCCAACCCAAACCATTCCAGGCTTAGCAGGGCTCTCTGGTCCCATCTGCAAGTTCCCAGTTCAGATGAGGTCATCTCCTGGGTTCTTGGGGGGGGTGGATGGACTGGTCCAAGGCAGATGGATGACAGGATATGACACTGGATGGTCAGGGCTGGTATCTCTGAACATCATTGCTGATGTCCTGGGGGAGAAGATGAAAAGCTGGAAGAGATGTGTCAGAACAAAAGCTTTGCAATCCTTCTCTCTGTGTTCATGGATTGGTAATGTCCTTCCCAAGCCATAACTGCAGCTCCTGGCTGTGGTGGAGAGTTTTTCCCCCCCTGGCAATGTAATTTCAGGTGTTACGTGCTGGCATAACCTGGCAACCCACCCACACACAGGAGGCAAAGTTATCTAATAACTATTGAATATTTGACTGGGAGCAACTTACTTTGCAGCCTTGAGCTATTGACTCGCTGAGGTATCTGGGAATTAGAAACACAGGCAAGGAGATGGAAATTGGCATTTGAAAGGCAGCTCTGCCAGGAGGGATCTGTTCTGCTCTGAGAAGGGGTTTGTTTCCTCTGAAGGAAGGCAAAGTTGGGCTGATATCCATCATGGATGTGCATGTTGTGTTTGGTGTTGTCTGGCACTGGAGAATCAGAGAGTCATGGAATGGTTTGTGTTGAAAGGGACTTTAAAACCCATCCAGTGCCACCCCCTGCCATGGGCAGGGACTCCTTCCACCAGCCCAGGGTGTTCCAAGCCCTGTCCAACCTGGCCTTGGACACTTCCAGGGATCCAGGGGCAGCCACAGCTTCTCTGGGCACCCTGTGCCAGGGCCTGCCCACCCTCCCAATATCCCATGTCCCCCTGTCCTCTGGCAGAGAAGCCCCATCCAGGTCTCCTGGCTCCTGTTCTGCAGGAACCTCAGATCACTTCCCAAAGCCTTCAGAGATTCCCAACCCAACATTCAGGCAGGAGCAGGCACTGAAAATAAGTGTTTGTTTAAAGCCAGTTGGGAATTTAAACCCAAGTTAAATCCTCTTCTCAGGGGCAGTCTGATGAGTGCTTTGGAAAAGGAAAAGGGACAGGAAAACACTTGACCAGGGAAATGACCCAACTGTGGCCGTGCTCTCTTTCAGGAGGAGGATTCTGGTGCCATGGGGGATGTTTTCACTCCAGGATCCTCGGGAGTGCTGCCATTCCCCACATCATTAGTCACTCCATTAATTCCTGCCTCTCCGTGGCAGAAGTTTGGCAACACGGCCCCTCATTGTGAGCTCGGGGGTTAATGAGTCTGCAGGATTAATCTTAGAATCAGCTTCTATTGACTCATCATCTCACACACCCCCAGAGAGTCTCACTTGGTGAAAAGTTGGAGTTGTGCTGGCAGGAGGGACCACTTGGGAGCAGGGCCTGGAGCTGCCAGGGTGGATCCTGTGCCCCCTGGGATGGGGGGGCATCGTGGGCACTGGGGATTTATGGGATATTTTGGTTATGATGGGACAGATGTTTGCACATCAGGATGTGTGGTGCTGGTCGAGTTTGGAGCTTCCTCCTGACCCTGGTGGGGGTAACTCACAGAATCCCACAATGTGCTGAGTTGGAAGGATCCACAAGGACCATCCAGTCCAACCCTCAGCCCTGCACAGACCCAGCCCCAAGAGTCACCCCCTGTGCCCCAGAGCATCAGCCAACCCCTCCTGGAGCTCTGGCAGCCTTGGGGCTGTGCCCACTGCCCTGGGGAGCCTGGGCAGTGCCCACCACCCTCTGGGGGAAGAACCTTTTCCTGAGATCCCACCCTAACCCTGCCCTGACACAGCTCCAGCCATTCCCTGGGGGCTGTCCCTGCTCCCCGTGCCCTCTTGGGAAGCCAAATTTTGTTTCAAAATTAGATTGAATTGATTTTTAAACTGGTTCCAGTTGATCCATGGCAGTGAACAGATTTTGGCTGGGTAGATGCTGGATTTGGATGATTCCTCTTTTAAAGGGGATGTTTACCCCTGGAGTTAAGCCCAAGTGCTGTGTGCAGTTGTGGGTTTTCCCTTCTTCTTTTCCTAACCTTGATCCATCAGGCCACAGAAAAATCTCTTCTCACCCCTCAGCTGTGGCACTTCCACCCAGTTTCTCCTTTCCTCCTCCTATTGTTCCATCCCCTCTCCTTTCTTTCACCCTGCTCCACTTTTCCTGAGTTCAAACCCTGGTCACAGTCACAGTAGGACTGAAATGAGGCCAGGCCAACCCTCTCTGTCCCCATTAGAGAGGATGAGGAGCATTTTGGATGGTGCAGTGTCCCTTGCTCAGGTCCCAGACAAGGCTCCCTGGCTGCTTTGGTGTAAGGTGACAGATTGTCACATGTTTAAAGACAAAGGAGGTGCTCAGCAGGCAGGAATGTCTCCTCTGCTGCTTTTCCACGGTATTTATTGTGTCAGTGGGAAGGGCAGGGGCCTCCCTGTGTCACTGTGGGTGCTCAAGGGGGTTTAAAATGGTCCATGATGTAGCTCAAGTGTTTGGGGTTCAGATCTAAACCCTGCTCTGTGCCCATTGGGCTTGGAGATGATCTGAGATCTCCATGGAATGAAAAGGGGGTTTAAAATGGTCCATGATGTAGCTCAAGGGTTTGGGGTTCACATCTAAACCCTGTTCTGTGCCCAGTGGGCTTGGAGATGATCTGAGATCTCCAGGGGATGAAAAGGGGGTTTAAAATGGTCCATGATGTAGCTCAAGGGTTTGGGGTTCAGATCTAAACCCTGCTTTGTGCTCAGGGGGCTTGGACATCATCTGAGATCTCCAGGGAATGAAAGCCAAGGATGGAGAACGGAGAGGGTTAAAGAGCGTGGCAGATTTGGGACCTCCTTTGGTTGGGACCATTGTCACCACACAACCTGTGCTGCTCAAGGCTTTGGGGACCCTTGGGGGGCAGCATGACCCCATCAGTCCCCCAAAAGGCCTGAGCAGCCCCACAGCAGCCCTGGCATGGGGCAGAGCCTGGGATGCAGTTCTGCCAGGGCACTGCCCCTTCCAGCACTTTCCAGTGTGTCTTGGATCTGATAAAATCTGAATTTCCACCCCAGAAGGGCCGGCCTGGTGACCTAAGCCAGGTTTGCAGCTGGATGGCAGGTTTGGAGCTGCTTTTTGGGGAGAGCAGCTTGGGGATGGGTGCAGTTTTGACATCTCTGCTGCCATGGTCCCAGATCACTCTGGCAATGATTTGGTGAGAATTAATCCCCATTCCCAGCATGTCCAGAACCCCAGAGCCCAGCGAGGGGAATTTCTGTGCAGCTGACCAGAGCCATAAATACAGAGTAGTGTCAGCTTTATCCCTTTGTGTTGGCATCCTGAGCAGTGAAAAACGCCTGATCCAGCATTTATGTGCTAGAAAAACCCCAAAGGCAGCATTATTGGATGTCAGAAGAGCCTTGGTGTCCAAGGCTGTCATTTTGATATCTTCTGCCTTCCCTTTCCAAGTGGAAAGGAGTGAATGTGCCCTGGAAAGCTGGGAGGTGCTGGAAAAATGCTGGGAAAAAACCCCTTTATCACCCTCCTGGAGAATTTTTGAAAAAGCAGTTTGTGAGAATTGTATTCATTCTGTTTCTGGGTTTCTTTGGGGGTGGGAGGAGTGTCTGTGTCCCACCACTGCAGCTCTCAGGGGACTCTGGGGGAGCCCTGGAAGTGGAAGGAGGCAGCAGATCCCCCTTTTGGCTCCTCCACAGCTTAGAAGGGGTTAATGGAAGAGCTGGGAAAAAGGGGAAAAAAAATCCCATGGAGTGTGTGTGTGTGTTCACTGCTGAGCCATAAACTTCTGGAAAATAAGGACTTATAAGGCAGCACTTGGAAGAATCTCCCTTTGAGCCTGGTGGCATTAATGGGGAGTGGGTCTATTTTTAAATAAATTTACAAGGGGAGGAATCTTCCCTTTTGTGAAATGGAGCAAAGAGAAAAGTCTGCTTGAAATGAAGCATCCCCAACTTTGGCAGCCCAGTGAGCAAAGCTGCTGCTTTTCCTTCAGCTCCCATTTTTCCTGGGAAAATAAGGAGTTGGGAAGGCAGTGACAGGGGTGGAGCAGGTGATGACAGGGACAGTGGTGATGTGGGGAGGGCACCTCTGACATCCCACTGTCTTTGCCCTCTCTCTTACCAGTTGCTCCCGGTTGGAAATCCCAAATTTGGCTCCAAAAGGGGTTTGAAGGGGAGGGGGGAGCAGTGGGATCATCCCTTGCTGTCTGTGTGTTCATCCCTGAGGAATCCAGGGATGCTCAGGCATTGTCTTGCTGAGTTTGTGTTAATGGTGCTGCGCTGGGTGAGAAGGGGCTCAGGTGCATTCCTGGGTTTAAATGCAGGGGTGACTCCCACCTGCAAGAGTCACCTCCTAATTAATGGGTGTTAATTAGTGATCAACACCGAAAGCTCAGCCTGGAGAGAGGGCAGGGACCGAAGTGCTGGTTGATGGCATTTACAGAGCATCCTTTGGGTCCTGCTTTGTTCCAGAAGGACAGAGGGGAAAGCAGGCTTGGATCCTGGGATTCCAAAATGCCTAAAATGGCTTTTTTTAGCCCCCAGGGCACAGAGGGGCTCGTGCTGGGGGTTCTGCAGAGCCCTGTGAGGTGCTCCAGGGTGGGGGAGCCTTGTGGGAAGGCAAAGCTGAGTCCCCACGCAGGATTTGTGGGTGCTGTGACATTCCAGGTGATGCCCCAGAGCTCTTTGGGAGCTGCCTTTGTGGGCAGAGCTGCACTCACAGCTCAGGAGATGGGGAGGTGTCAGCCAGCAGCCAAACCTGTGCTGGGAGTGACTTTCTTGGCTCTAATTCCCAGTTTTTTCAGGAGCAGAGGTTTGTATTCCTGCAGCCTGGTCCCAGGGAAGCATCTCCCCAGGGGAAGGCTCTCCCCTAAACCTGCCAAGCTGCCCACCCAGCTGGCTTTGTGGGGCTGAACTCAAGGAACCAGCAGCCCCAGGAGCTGCCCTGGCTGAGGGCAGCACCCTTTGGAGAGGGATCCTGGGGCACAGGGGCTTTTCTTGGCCCCTCTCGCATCTGCCCAGACACAGCACAGCCCTGCATGGAGCCACTGGAGCCCTCCCAGGCGCAGAAACTCGATCGGGCACTTTAATCCTTGGCTGCCACAGTGAAAATCTCAAGGTCAAACGTGCACTGTCAGGGAGGGTTTCATCCCCCCCACTCCCCCCAGCCTCTCCTTTTATGTGACATCCATATGGCAGCGTGGCTCCTCTCCAGCTGACGGGGCTCAGCTGGTCTTTCTGTCCCCTCTGCACGTGTGGCAGCCTCTTCTCCCACTGGGAATCGCCATTCCCTGCCTGTCCCAAAGCTCTGTGCTTGGAGGGCTGAGCAGCCCCAGCCAGCACAGCCTGGGCACCCTAAATGGCTCCCCTTTTGCATGGCCAAGAAGAGTTGAAGCACAGGGTCTCCAGCTGCATCCCATCCCAACCAGGAGACATGGAGCAATCCCAGGGTGGCTGAAGGGCAGGAACACTGGGCAGGGAAGGGCTGGGGAGGGCAGAGCTGTGAGGAGGGTTAAAAGCCACCCCATGCCTGGCTGGGTGTGATTCCAGCCCTGCCTTGGCAGGGGAAGGTTATCCCGTGCAGGGACAGCTGCGTCCCACAGGAGGAATGTGTCCTCCTCCTCCTCCTCCTCCTCCTTCTCCTCCTCCTGCTCGGAATGCCAGCCTGGCTGTGCCTCCTGCTCCCAGCCCAGTGGGATCCCCAGCCCTGAGCGTGGCAGTGGGGGCAGCTGGGTCTGGCAGCAGCAACCTGAGCCCCCTGGAGCCCTGGGAGAGGTCACGGGTGGGAATTCTGCGTGGGAGGGAGCGCAGGCAGTGGGACAGCCCCATGCCTAGGCAGGATTGCTGGCAGCAGTGTGGGCTGGGGGTTTGGAGTCACTCAGGGGCTGCCAAGCCCTTCTGGGGTGTCCCCAAGCCCCACTGGGGCACCCCCAAGTCCTTCTGGAACGGCACAGCCCTTGCTTGAACCTCAGCCTGGAATATCTCCAGGATGTTCACCTGCTGCAACACATTCTCTTTGTATTTACACACATCTCATGATGTTCTGGAAGGGCATTTTAGTGCTGAGGGGTTTCTCCCAACAGCAGAGAAAGTCTCAGTCTCAACTCCCCCTGTGAATTCCCCTTCGGTGAATGTTGCTCCGTGTCTTCTCCTCGTTCCCACTCCCTGCTGCCAGTCGGGATGTCAATCCCACAGGAAACCATGCTGAGGCTGTTGGTGCAATTAGCTACCTTCTCTAATTGTCCTCCCTGAGTTCTCCATGACTTGGAGCCCAAGGGTTGCTGCTGAGCTTGGCCAGCAGCCTCGTGTTGGTGGGACAGCGGTGACGTGAGCACTGGAGATCGGAGCCAGGGACAGATGTGCAGGTGATGGGCAACATCTGGCCTGGCTAAACACACCAAATCATCACCTTATAATCAGCCAGCTCCTGAAATATCTGGGCCTGTCAGGAGGATGCTCTTTGTGGAGCATTTCCAACCCCTGGAGGTGTTGAAGGAGTGACAGGAGGTGGCACTCAGTGCTCTGCTCTGGTTGACAGGGTGTTGATCACTCAAAGGTTGGGTTTGATGATCTTGGGGTGCTTTTCCAACCTCA
>JAWWEW010000033.1:14248945-14267833 GCA_035583185.1 Anabacerthia variegaticeps | reverse complement strand
ATCTTTCACTTGACAGCCGAAGGGTTGGGAGCTGCTGGTGGCAGAAGACATCCTGTGCCTCCTGTTTTTTGGAGGTTAGAGGGAATCACCCCCCAAGTGCCAGTCCATCCCAATTTCTGAGCTCCTGCAGGTTCCCATGAGATCATTTTGGACATCTTTCACTTGACAGCCGAAGGGTTGGGAGCTGCTGGTGGCAGAAGACATCCTGTGCCTCCTGTTTTTTGGAGGTTGGAGAGAATCACCCACCCAGTGCCAGTCCATCCCAATTTCTGAGCTCCTGCAGGTTTCCCTTGGACTTTTCCCAGGTATTCTTGGATTACAGGTGTGATCAGAGAACAGGATCCCAGGCTTGGCCTCACCAAGGAAACCTTGGACTTTTTCATGAAGGTTTGAAATACTGTCTCTGCTTGTAGAAAGTCCAGTGTGGAATCCATAAGGTGTTTCAGGCTGGCTTTGGTGGGCAGTGTGGATCCCCCTGAGTCTTGTTTTCGAATCCTAAATGGAATATCACAGAAATCCAAAGATTTGGGGTCAAAAAGGCCAAATCCTGGATTATTCATCTTTCACTTGCTCCACTGGAACTCCAAGGGCCAAGGAAAAGAGTGGCTCCAGGACCTGACCCTTTAATTTGGCTTGTGCTCTCTGGAGGACAAGCCCAGCTCCCTGTGGAGCATCTCCTGCTCCTTTTCCATGCTCTAGGAGCTCCCTTTGGAGCATCTCCTGCTCCTTTTCCATGCTCTAGGAGCTCCCAAACTGCATCACTTACACTCAGGTCCACTCACTCATAAACTGGGAGTGTGCTGTGCTGGGGCCAGCCCAGTGAGCAGGGCCAGGCTCTGGCACAGCTCACCCTGGGGACTTTAAACCACATTTTGTGTATTCCTGCAAGGTCTCTTGGGAGCAAACCCCTGGTGTTGGCTCCAGATCCCTCCATGCAGGTGGGAATGGGCATCTCCCATGGGTTTCCCACTCTGTGGTCCCTCTTGGAGCACCACTGGGCTGCTTCCCAGGGCTCTGATTCCCCAAGCTCTGCTTCCCAGGGCTCTGCTTCCCAGTGCTCTGCTCCAGCTCAACAAACACACCAGAGATTTAAAGCCTGGTTTTGTGCCATGCTGAGTTTAAAGCTGTTGGAATAATAGAATGATTAAGGTTGGAAAGGACCTTTAAGCTCACCAAGTGCAACCATCGACCCGTGTCCTCAGTGGGTCCTATTCATCATCTTTGGCTCAGTTCCTGCTCACGAGCTGTGAGGGGGGTTTGATTTTGATTTATAAAGACTCACCAACTGCTCCAGGAGTGAAAAAATATCTCTGGGAGGTTATCACTGGAAAGAGCTCCAAATCCCCAGAGTGGCTGCAGAGCAAGTGAAGGGTAATGGGGCAAAGTCCCCTCAGTGTGGTGCCACGGGGTGACACCAAAAGCCAGCAGAGGAGCAACCATCCCAACCTCCAGATATTCCCAGTTAAAGGGTGTGGAGCAGGACATCCAACAGGACAGAACATGGGCACTGGTGAGCTGGTCTGAGACCAAACCTGCTCTGCTGGTGCCCCAAATCCACCCAGCCACAGCTTGCTGGTGGCCCATGACACTTCTGCTCCTCCATCCTGGCTCCTGTGGAAGGTCTGAAGCTTCTGAAGTGCCTGCTTGCAGCTCCTGTTTGCCTCTGCCCTCCCCTATCTGTTTGTTTAGTTCAAAACCCAAAAACCAAAAGCTCTTTCTCCACGGGATCCAACAGCTCGCTCACAGGGTCGCTTTTGATGCTCTTCTGTTATTTGAACAGGCGTGGTGAGAGATTTGTGACATATTTACAAGTGTTTCCCCCTAGTCAGCCTCATAAATTGTAATTACAGCCATGCTAACTAGCCATAACCCCATTAAAAAAACAGCTCCACACACGTTTGCCACTCGTTGCTATAAAAGAGCAAGAAAACTGACTTAACTTCATGTCCTTCCCAGCCTGGGAGAGAAATGTTTATGGGGAATGGAGATGAAGCATGAAAAGGAAAATGTTCCTGTAATAAGCAAATGGAAATCTAACGACTCCATTGTCGTTTGTCAGCTCAGATATTCGGGTTTTGGTCTGGGGGGAGAGGGAAACTGGGGGGAAGATACTCTGGGGGGAGAATGAGGAAGGTGTTATTGCCCTGGAGCTGCTCAGAGCTGCACTCATTTGGTCAGGATGGCTGTGGATGTGGCACTGGGGGAGTAAAACACAGGGGGGAGAACCCTGGAGCAGATATTGGGGGGATATTTGGGGGTCACCCTCTGCCTCAGTGTCTGTGGCCCCAGCTTTGCAGCTCCTTGTCGTGCTGAGTCATGGTTTGGGTTGGAAGGGATCTTAAAGATCACCCAGTGTCACCCCCTGCCATGGGCAGGGACACCTCCCACCAGCCCAGGTTGCTCCAAGCCCCGTCCAACCTGGCCTTGGACACTTCCAGGGATGGGGCAGCCACAGCTTCTGTGGGCACCCTGTGCCAGGGCCTGCCCACCCTCCCAGAGGAGAATTCCTTCTGTATATCTGACCCAAATTTCCTCTCTCTTAGTCTGAACCCCTTGTCCCTTGTCCTGTCACTCCAGTTCCTGGTGAACAGTCCCTCTCCAGCCTCCTTGTGTCCCTTCAGACACTGGAAGGAAAGTCCTGCTTTCTGCTGCGTCACCTGTGCCTTCAGTAAGGCTTGGAAGGGACCTGCATGGGCAGAGGCACCTCCCCCTGTCCCAGGTTGCTCCAAACCCCATCCAGCTGGCCTGGAGCACTTCCAGCCACCTGGAAGTCCATGCATCCAGTGATGGACACGAAGAGCTGCCAACACAGAGTGGGTGGATTAGCAATCCTGGGCTTGCAGGCAGCAAGAACTGACTCTTAAGGCCAACTGCAGGCAGCCCCATTCCCAGAGCCCCAGCATTCCCTGATGCTCACTGCTCTCCTGTCTCCCCACAGCATGATGGAGTATTCCCTGGATGGACACAACGTGAGCCTGTCCGCCATCCGCACCGTCCGGGTCCTTCGGCCGCTGCGAGCCATCAACAGGGTCCCAAGTAAGTGGCACCATCCTTGGCACCACTGCCAGGCTGGGCAGGCTCATCCCACTGGGAAAACTGGCAAAGCAGGGTGTTAAAGCCCTGGCAGCTGGCTCTGTGTGGGCCAAGCCTGGCATCAGCAGTCTGCTCTCCTGCCGCCGAGACCGAATTCATCGATTTTAATTTGTAACATTGAGTTCGACATCATTATCGTTATTAGATCTTGGCCCCGGTGGCCAAATTCTTGTGGCTGTTTCCCAACATTGTCGTGACTTCTCTGAGGCTCCTGGTGTAGAGCAAATAATGTTCCTGCAGAGAAAGGGGAGAGGGGAGTTCTAAGGAGGATCTTCTTGAACCCGATGGGTTCATTCGCCCTACTCAGCCATTTAAGGTCTTTGTGTTCAGGATTAGAAGCGCCGGAGCCTCTGGAATACCAGGGAGGCTTTGCTGTCATGTAGAACAAAATTGGGTTCATCCACCACAGGAAGTTCAAGTGGCCCCTAAATCCATTTTCAAGTGGCTTCAGCTGCTTGTCTTCTAAATCCAATTTGAAAGGCGACCCAACGAGTTGCAACAATTTCCTGCCGGAATCGGAATCGCTGCCGAGCGACCCTTCGCAAGGTGCTCGTTCCGTGGAGTTTGGAGCCAAATTCCACTCCAATCAAAATGGGACGGGATTGTATGGAAATCGTAGAGGTTCCTTGCAAAGAAAAAAAAAAAATAAAAGGACATTTCCTGCATTTCCTGTTCTTTTTTGAGAGCGTGTTTGAATGGCACGGCCCCACATCCTGCCGGGATTAATTGCCCGGCGCGTCGGCACATCCAGGGACGGCAAAACAACCTCCCCCAGAAGGGTTTCAGTTCCAGGCCCTCAGAGGAACATGTGAGGGAGCA
The DNA here is from genome assembly GCA_035583185.1 of Anabacerthia variegaticeps. NCBI lineage: Eukaryota > Metazoa > Chordata > Aves > Passeriformes > Furnariidae > Anabacerthia > Anabacerthia variegaticeps. The sequence goes on along the minus strand of JAWWEW010000033.1, from coordinate 14,263,921 downwards.
GATGGATGTTTACTCACAGGAGTCTTTGAAGTTTCTCTCTGAACTCCAATTCTACAGGATTTTTCTTGAGGGGGAAAGAAAAAAATCAAATAAAATCTGTGATTTCGGCGGTGACATCATTGGTTAAAAACAAGCCAAAAAGAGGCTCCAAGGGACCACCAAACCCCCTCTGGGGCTTGGCTTTCCTAAGGAGGTTTTGTCAGCAGGGGTTTGGAGCTGCCCCAATGCACAGCACCAAGTTTTCCCCTGGGATTTTGAGCCTGGGATGGGATGGGCTGGAGCACAGGGACACTGGCATGGGCTCAGCTCAGAGGCTCCAGGCTGGGGGAAGGATCAGCTGGCTCTGGAGTTCCTTAAATCCAGGAAACCCTTCCGAGCTCTCCCAGGGAACAGTGGGAATCTCAAGCTGGCTTCACCATGGGAATTTATTAAACCGAGGCCCAGGGATCCAAATAGCTCCAATTTTAGGGAAAATTTTCATCAGTGTCCAGCCTGGGATGTTGGTTCCTTAGGACTCTGAGGCTTTGGAAGGAGCCTGTCAGGCTGTCTCTGCTCCACTTCCTGGGGGATTCCTGTGTTTTTCCAAAGGACAGGCGGTAGAAAATATCCCATTTTTTTAATTAATATTCCGTGAGATTAAATCCAGTGAGCTCAGCCCGTGTTTGGGGAGGAGCTGCCTGGTTTGATGAGCAGCTGGGTTGGACCAGCACCACCTTGAGTTGGTGCCAGGGCAGGATCAGTTCTTGGAAATATCCCCGTTCCTGGAGGGTGGATCATCACAGCCTTCACTGGGTTGGGAGGTCCCAGCTCCATCCTCTCTGAACATCAGGAATGTGGCTGTGTCTGACTGACACAATCCCAGATCTCCACAGAATGGGCAGTGACATCCCTCTGGTTTATGGTGGGTTTGTGGTTTCTGGTGGGAACAGTCACATTTTTAGTCTTTCATCCCTGAGGATGCTCCAGCTTAGCCAAGGGATCACCTGGGACATCCATCCCATCCCAACCAGCAGCTCCAGGACAGCATCATCCATGTCATTCCCAGCATGGGGACAGTGACACGGGAATGGGACTTTTATTTAGGGACAGATACAAATTCCAGCTGGGTCAGGAGAGATGAGCTTGGTCGTCAATCCCACCCAGGGAAGCCTTGAGAACCAGCCTGGAGATTCATCCCTGTGATTCCTGGGCGCTTCCCTGGGATCCAGCCAGCACTATTAGCTCTTTGCTTCCAGGCACAATTAAGTCACCCACAAGATTATTTCATTTCGATTCTTTTTGGTAAGAAAAGAAAGAAGAACCCCAGCCAACGAAAACATCATCTCTATTAAAAATTCTTCCTTGGAAATGGCTGGAAAAATAGAATTCCTGCAATTTCTATCTTTGGCAGGGGCTGTAGCTGAGGATATTTTTTTTTTTTTAGCAGTGGTCACTGTTTTTTTTTTTCCAATCCATTTCACTGCTTTATTTTTCCTTTTCTGCTGTGAGGTTTAAAGCAGGCATCACATGGAAGGGGAGGGAAGAGGAATCCTGAGCCTTGCTGCAGCCTCAGGGATGTTGGTGCTCTTTTCCCATGGCACACTTGACATTCCGCTGCGAGCCCGGAGTGCCCTGGGATAAGGAACAGATGGATTCAATCCCGAGAACGGTGCCACTAAACAACCCCAAAATACCAATAGGAGCTGAGCAGGGAAAAAAAAAGTTGTCTGGCACAGGGAGCTAAATTTTAACCATTTTTGGATAAAAAAGAACGAGGATATTAGTGAGAGGGGGAGAGAATAAGAAGAGGAAAGCCCAGCCTGGTGTTTGCAGAGGGAATGGAGTGGTTTGTCTGCAAGGGAAGCCACCCCAGCTTTGCCTCCAGCTCCCTGTGCTCTGAGCTGAGCCCTTCCCTGCCTTCCCAGGGCATGGATGTGCCATGTCCCTTCCCTGCAGGGTGGCACCAGGGCCATGGCCTGGAGGGTGCCTGGCACAGGGCTGGGTGCCAGGACAGCAGCTCCCATGGAGAGCCAGCAGAGGGAAGCTGTGCCCGAGCCAAGCCCAGCTGGGCACCAAAACCTTGGCAGGCTCATGCTCTGGGTGCAGAGGGCATTGCTCACACCTCATCAGTCCTTAGCACTGACTGGTGGCCAGGGTGCTTTGTCCCCAGGGTGGTGGTTACAGGGTGGTGGCAGCTCCTGCCCCGCTTGGCTGCCTTGGATTTCCGCTGGCGGAGCAGCACGATGGGGCTTTGGCTCCTGTCAGCTCTGCCTGGGAAGGGCTGGCATGGGTGGGTGCTTCTCTCCTGGACACCCTCCTCAGCCCAGCACCCATCCCTGAGCTCTGAAGGTGCCAGGCTGCAGCCCAGCTTCGTGGAATTGGCAGGAGAGGCATCGGGAATGGCTTGGGAGAAGACAAGGTGGAATCTGGGTGGGGGAAGAGCAGCATCCTGCCAGGGGATAGGGATGGAGAAAAGGGAGAGCAGCATCCTGCCAGGGGAGAGGGAGGGAGAAAAGGGAGAGCAGCATCCTGCCAGGGGAGAGGGAGGGAAAAGGGAGAGCAGCATCCTGCCAGGGGATAGGGATGGAGAAAAGGGAGAGCAGCATCCTGCCAGGGGAGAGGGAGGGAGAAAAGGGAGAGCAGCATCCTGCCAGGGGAGAGGGAGGGAAAAGGGAGAGCAGCATCCTGCCAGGGGATAGGGATGGAGAAAAGGGAGAGCAGCATCCTGCCAGGGAATGGGGAGGGAGAAAAGGCTCCATGTAGTAGGTGAGAAAAGGTGTCTGCAGAGGTGAATTTTAGTGGGATAAACCCCCTCCAAAGGCAGCAGGATCACCCAACCAGCAGCCACACTAATTTCCTATGCCCTGCTCCCTTGGGAGTGCCAGGATCCCAAGGCTCACTCAGCCTCCTGCTTTATTCTTTTCCATGATGTAAAATGCCTTTGTCCCTTCCTCTTTCCATTAGTTCTCCTCCCATCAATGCCCAGCCTTTGAAATACTGGCTGGTTGTGTCTCCCAGGTTCATTCCACCTCCAGTGACCTGCTCAGCTGGGAGTCCTTTATTATTGCCTTGTTATTGCTGCTTTATCCGTGCCTTTGGAGGGTCTCTGCTGTGTGAGACAGGGTGCCAAGCCCAGCCCTGCCTCCAGGGGATGCTGGAACATGCCAGGCTTTCCGGGGGCTCTGCCAGGTTGGCTCATCCCTCGAGCTGGAAGATTGGAGATGGAATATCTTGCCTGGAAGTCAGCAGAGGTGCTGGAGGAGACAACAGGCTCATGGAGAGCTGTGGGACTGCTGGGAAGGGAGCAGAGCTTTCCTCAGGGGAAGAAATATTTACATCCTGTTTTCCACCCTCAAAAAAGTCAGAATTTCCCCTGCTTTCCAGTCCTGTGACCAGCAAGGAGAGGAGACCTCCATGGGAGAGGAGTCCTCCATGGGAGAGGAGTCCTCCATGGGAGAGGAGTCCTCCATGGGTGAGGAGACCTCCATGGAAGAGGAGACCTCCATGGAAGAGGAGTCCTCCATGGGTGAGGAGACCTCCATGGAAGAGGAGACCTCCATGGAAGAGGAGACCTCCATGGAAGAGGAGTCCTCCATGGGGAGAAGTCCTCCATGGGAGAGGAGTCCTCCATGGAAGAGAAGTCCTCCATGGAAGAGGAGTCCTCCATGGAAGAGGAGTCCTCCGTGGAAGAGGAGTCCTCCATGGAAGAGGAGTCCTCTATGGAAGAGGAATCCTCCATGGAAGAGGAGTCCTCCGTGGAAGAGGAGTCCTCCATGGGAGAGGAGTCCTCCATGGAAGAGGAGTCCTCCATGGGAGAGGAGTCCTCCATGGAAGAGGAGTCCTCCATGGGAGAGGAGTCCTCCATGGGAGAGGAACTGTCCACACCAGAAGATCCTGCCAGACCAGGCTCTGTGTTGTTTGGGGAACAGTTTGTGTGATCCATGAGAGGTGTTGGGCATGTTTATAAATACATATTTGGACAATGTCTCAGCAGGTTGATGCTTCCTGGGGATGTTTCTCCAGGAGAAGTTGTCCTGCAGCTTTGCCCATGGTTTTGTGTCGTTGGGTGCTACTGAAACCCCTGAGAATCCCACCCTTTGGAGAAGTGCTCTTTGTTCCCCTGTCCTGCTGAGCCTTTTGCACTCCTTGCCTTCCTTTTCAGACTTAAAATTGAGGGGAAATTATTTTTCTGCCCTCTGAGGATGAACTGGCTGCACGACCAAGCTGGGAACTGGGTTTTTTTCCCCTCAAAAGGCTCCTCTAACCTGTTTTTCCCCCTCTTCCCACAGGTATGAGAATCCTGGTCACCCTGCTGTTGGATACTCTGCCTATGTTAGGCAATGTCCTCCTCTTGTGCTTCTTTGTCTTCTTCATTTTTGGGATTGTTGGTGTCCAGCTCTGGGCAGGGCTGCTGAGGAACAGATGTTTCCTGGACAGGAATTTTGCAATGTAAGTAGAGCAGAATTCAAAATTCTCCACCTTTTCTGCCTTTTTCTCTCTCCTGCTGGAGAAATCCCAGCGCTCAGCAGGTCCAAGCAGCAATTTTTTGTCTGAAAAAATCCACTTGTCACTGAGGATTTGGGGTTGCACCTGAAGGCCAAGGGTGGTGGTGGTTTGGATTATCTCTGTGTGAGAGGGAGCTGAGATGCCTGACTCTGGGAATTTCAGGATTTTGGGCTGGGAGGTGCTGCTGGAGCACTCAGATAAATCTTTGTAGGTATTTTAAGATAAGGAGCTGGGTGGGAGAGGCATCCAAATATCTGTGCACAGCCCTCAGTGTGGGACAGGCATCGGGGCTGGGCAGCTTCTCCTCTCTTTGATAGAATTATGGGGTCACCAAGGTTGGAAAAGACCTCCAAGATCATCAAATCTGATCTTAACGATGCAAACTTTAGTTTTAGTACTTCCAAACTTGGCAGGGGTGTGGACCCACATCCCAGGCCTTCATTGCCCTGGTGAGCCTCACCTGAGACCCCCACCCACCCCCTGCCCATGCCCAGCAGCTCCATTTAAGCTCAGCCCGTGGCTCTTAGCCCTGGTTTGGGTTGTGTTCTTCCCTGCTTGCCTCCAGCTCTGGCTTTGCTCTTGGTTTTTTGGCTCCTTCCTCAGTTCCCTGGACGTGTCCTGGATCTGGTTCATCCTTTGCAGTCTGAGCCTTTCCTTGCACCCAAGTGCCAGCCCTGGGCATCACCTCCTGTGTCCAGAGCCTGTGCATGGAGGTGCTGCTGGCACTGGGATGGCTCCTGGCTCATGCCATGCCATGGCCAGCCCAGCCCTTGCTGCAGGACACTGGTTTTGGGCTGTTCTGCCCCTCAGAGGTGTGAGGAGAGGGCACCTTCAAACCCATCAGCACCAGAAACCATGAAAACCAAGTGCAGCCTTCAAACTTGCACAGGACAGGCAGCTCTGTGGCTCCTCTCAGAGCTGCTGAAGATGTCCATGGCTCAGAGGTGAGGAAAGGCCTGAGACCAGCTGTTTGGGGCAGCTCTACCTCTGTAAGAGGAGGTGGAGCCTCTAATTACATCTGTGTGTAATTAATCATCCGCTGCCTATGACTTGTACTGCTGGAAGAGAAGCAGAGATGATCCCTCAGCTCTGCCCTGGGTCCTGCTCCCACCTCTCCCTGCTCCCTCCTGTGGCTCTCAGCTCTCCAAGCCTTCCCTTGTCCTGCACATCAGCTCTGGTGCCACTTGTTCATCCCACCAGAGGCTCTGCAAGGCCCAAAATCAGTTTCCACTCCATATCTCGATGCTCCAAACTCTCTTCTTCCTTTGGAAACTTTTTCAATCCCCTGGCTGCTTCAAGGTAAAGCAACTATTTTTAAATGCAGCCCATTCTGACAGACAGAAATTTGGGGACTCCCTGGGGGTGCACTGGAAAGATCTGCCTTCTCTCCTTGGGAATTGTGATATGGTGGTGGCAGGAGGTTGTTCAAGGACTCAATAATGCCTTGGAAGGAATTACAGGCACTTGCAGTAGTGGGTTGGCAAACACTGAACTGGGTGTTTGGGACAGGGGAGGATCTGTCACTCCCATGCAGCCCTGGAGACCTGAGGGATGTTTTGGAGGTCTCTGGTGGCTCAGAGAGCTCTTCAAGCCCTGGGGAGCTCCTGGGACAGCTGAGCTTTCCCCTGCCATGGAACAGCAGTGGTGGGATGGTCTCCAGTGCTCTGTGAGTGAGGGTGGTGGGAGCTGCAGGGGGAATTCCACAAGGAATTCTGGCTTGGACTGATGTGGAAGAGAAGGCTCATCCTGCCTGTGTGGGAAGGGCAGGCAGAGGCAGCAGTTTGTGGGGGACAGCTCTGGGATCTGTGTCTCCCACTCAGCCCCCCTGGCTTCTCCTGCTCTCCTGGGCTGCAAATAAAGGAACTGGGACAGCCCAGCTTGGCTGAGCTCCTGCTGCTGGGGCTGCTCCTCGTGGGTTGGGATGCACAGCAGCCTTTCCCAGTCCTGGAGCCTTTCAAGAAACTCAGTGGCTTGGAAGGAGGAGAGGGGAGAGGGCTGGGAAGTGCTTTGTGTCTCTGGTGCCCCAGGACAGTTCTAATGGGAGCTCTGATGGACTCCAGCCTGCTCAGTGTTGTCCTGCCTGTGGCTCCTGGGCTGGTGCAGAGCTGGGAGGGGGGTTTAGATGCTCCTCCTGGCTTTGCTCTGGGCTGGCAGCAGGGTTTCCTCCAGGAGCAGCAACATATCCTGCTCAGGGCTGAGTTTCCTCCACCTTTTCCCTTCCCTCCCTTGCTCCTTGGAAAGCTGGAGCAGGATTGTGCTCAGCACACACCCCCCCCCCCCCACCCCAGACTGCAGTGCTTGTAATGCCCTGCATGGGATGGTTGGGGTGGGAAAGCTGTGACTGAGGGAGGATGGAACAGAGAATAATCCCTTTGGGGTGGGAGGGGATGGACTTTCCTGCCCCACTGTTGTTCTCCCTCCACAGGAAGGTGCCCAGGGCCAGAGGAAGGGAAGCCCAGTGTGAAGCTGCAGGGGAGGATGTGCAGAGGGCAGCTGGCTGGGAAGGGGTGTTAATCCTCTCTAATGTGATAACAAATCCATTCTGGGGCTTAGTTTCTCGTGCCTTTTCCCCAGAGCAGCAGGATCTCGTGATTAATGATTCATTAGCACTAATAAGTTATTTGCACTGTACCCATTGGCAAGTCCCAGGGAAGGCAGGATGACCCTTCCTGCTCGGGGAGGTTGAGGATCTTGGCAGGGAGAGCTCATTCCTTTTGTGGCTGTCGGGGATTCCCTCATTCTGCATCACTTTGGTGGCTCCTTCTTGCTCTCCTTCCTCCTTTCCCCTTCTTGGTTTTGCCAGAAAGGTCTTCAAGCAGCAGCAGAGCTAAGAAAAGGTCTTAAATTTGCCATGTTTGCTGTGAGCTGCTGTGTCCCTTCCCCTCTCCCTGGGTGGTGATGGAGCATCACACACAGTGTGGGTCCTTCCCAGATGGATGGATGCTCTTGGAGTGTCTGTGCTCAGGGGAGAGGGCAGGCCCAGGTCTTCTCTACTCAGCTCATTAGATCCCAGCCCAAGTGCCAGGGAGCCCAAGGTTTCCTAAATTGTGGCTCCTGGGACACACAAAGCCTCAAATCTGTGTGTGTGGCTCATCCTGGGCCATCCCAGTGGCAGTGCCAGGGGGATTGATCCTGCAATTCTGCCACTTGTGAGTTATAAGTCACTTCTGAGGTGTCTCCTCCCTCTGTTTCTTCTCCCAAATTTCCCAGCTGCCTTTGCCAGAGTCCCCCAGGCAGCACTTCCAGGCACATCCCTGAATCCCAGGGGTTTCATCCTTCACAAGCCTCTTGTGTGACCTCCCCCCGTGTGACAACTGATCTGCCAGCAAACCCCGTCCTGGGGAGCACCCAGCTTGATCTTCAGCTTGTTTTATGTGGAAATGCCTTCTGTGAGAGACCACTTGGTGGGAGGGGAAGGAGAAGGCTTTCCAGGCAGTCTTGGAGGAAAAAACATCCTTGAAGTTTTTCTTGTCTCTTGGATCTGAGGCACAGAAAGAGGGAGGAGGATGTCACAGCTTTGGCTGGAGGTGTGGGGACACTGAGCAGTGGGAGGGGAAGAGCTGGGGAATGCAATCCCAGCCACCAATGCCCACCCAGTTCCTCCTCTCCCTGGAGGTGGATGAACCCTCAGCACCCATCTCAAGTCATTCAGTGGTGGAATAGAATTAGATTCCTCAGGGAAGTTGTTCAGGGCTCATTTCCCCTCAGCTCTGCCCTGATTGTTCTTATCTCTGAGTGAGTCCTGCCTGACTCAGGGGTTTTGGGGAGCAGATTCCTATGGAATAACACTGGTTTGGCACTGTTAGAGCTGAATTTATTCAGCAGGGAGGTACATTCAGAAACAGATAAAAATAGAGCTGTCCTGTCTTGAAGAATTACCTGCTTATCTTCCCCCCACATCTTGCTTGGTCGGGTAATTTGTGTGTTGCCTCTCCCTTATCTCCTGGTGCTTATGGAGCATCTGAGATCCCTGCAGCTTGCCAAAGTGGATAAGGCAGTGGCTAAAGTCGGCTCTAGGGCAATGGCCCTTCCCTTTTGGAGCAGAGCTTCAGCAGGGAGTGCTGCTGGCTCCCTCTGAGGCTGAGCAAACTGCAGGACAAGCCCTGGGCTCTGCTGGGTCGAGTTGGGAAAAGGCACAGCCCTGCCAGGCTGCAATTCCAGCCCTCGCTTATCCGGGCTGTGACAGAGCCATTAATTTTGTCCCAGCCAATTAATCAGATATGCAGGAGGCACACAGCTCCCATTACTGTGTCTTCCTGCTCCTGTGGAAGTGCAGAAGGAATTTGGGATGGCCCTTGGGGAAGTTCAGCTCCCTCCTCAGAGATGTGCTGAGGGGCAAATTCATTGGAAAAAGCTGCTTTGCCATCAGCACTTCTGAGCAGCAGGAGAGTGACCTTAAAATCCTCACAGAGGATCCAAAAATCTCCTGGATTTTTGGGAAGCACCTGATCTGCTGGGATTTTCTGTCTCTGCCTTCCTGTTTCATACTTTCAACTGCCCTGTTTGCTTGGGGAAATTCAGGCTGATCTTGAAGTGGAAGATCCCTGGTGCCTTCCAGGATGGGAAAAGCTTTGTAGGTGATTTTAGGGGCTGGTGTCTCATGGAATCACAGGACATGCTGAGCTGGGAGGGACCCACAAGGACCATCCAGTCCAACCCTCAGCCCTGCACAGACCCATCCCCAAGAGTCACCCCCTGTGCCTCAGAGCATCATCCAACCCCTCCTGGAGCTCTGGCAGCCTTGGGGCTGTGCCCACTGCCCTGGGGAGCCTGGGCAGTGCCCACCACCCTCTGGGGGAAGAACCTTTCCCTGAGATCCCACCTAACCCTGCCCTGACACAGCTCCAGCCCTTCCCTGGGTGCTGTCCCTGGTCCCCACAGAGCAGAGATCAGAGCCTGCCCCTCCTGAATAAGTTGTCCCTGCAATGAGGTGTCCCTTCAGTCTCCTCTTCTCCAGCTGAACACCCCAAGGACACTCAGTGTCCTCACGAGGCTTCATCTCAACTGGTGGAGCCAAAGGGCAAAGGAGACAGAACCCACCAAACCAGGGGACAGAAACCAGCACCTTTTACTGCTGCTGAGAGAAGGGATGAATCTCTTGATCCCATCCTTGCCTTTCTTGCCCCTGCAGGACCTACAACCTGACCTTCCTGCACCCCTACTACCGCACGGACGAGGCGGAGGAGAACCCCTTCATCTGCTCGTCGCACCGCGAGAACGGGATGCAGAAGTGCTCCAACATCCCCACCAGGAAGGAGTACAAGGTGGAGTGCACCTTGAGCATGGACTCCTACACTCCCAGTTTGTACCAGCCCGACTCCAGCAGCAGGAACTCCTGCATCAACTGGAACCAGTATTACAACGTGTGCATGGCGGGGGACGTGAACCCGCACAACGGAGCGATCAATTTTGATAACATTGGATACGCCTGGATAGCTATTTTTCAGGTAGGATCCTCCCCAAATATTATTCTTTATCCCCTTTTCTCTTTTGGCTTTGTGATCTTTGGCTTGGAAAGGTTTTGATAAATGCATCTGGGGAGGGAGGAATTTGCCTGTGCCTGAGTGAAACAGCAGATAAAGACACGTAAGTGAATCAGACAACAACGGCACAAATGGTGCAATTTGCAGAGAATCACCTTTATTTTCATGCTTTTAGAAGAGGAAGAGAATAATTCTTGAGGTCTGGCAGGTTCTTGCTCTGCAAATCAACTAAATGCCAGGGATTTTTGAGAGCAGGGTCTTCGTTGTGTCAGGAAACCGAGAGCTTTGTTGAAGTTCTTAAGCGAGATTTGATTTCATTCGGAAATGTAAGAACCTGATGAAGTGGGTCAGGCCTGACCCCCACCAGTATCAGGGTGCTACTGGTGACAATGGTGTGCTAGAAGGGGGGAAAAGCTGTTTTCTGGCCAGAACACCTGGAGGAGAGAGTGCTCCCGTGGAATCTGAGTCTCTCTTGATCCACAGCTCCTCACTACAGACCAAAGTGCTTCTGGCTCACACTGGGGGAGCCTTTCCAGGTGACAAAACACTCCCCGAAGCTTTTGGGGCTCTGGGACCCTGGGGAAGCTCATCCACAGAGTGCAGAGGCTGTGCCCTCCCAGGGCTGCCCTGTTGGGAACGATCCACCCCCTGGTTTCTGGTTTAACTGGCAATTCCTGGGTTTCAGACATTCCTTTGTTCTGGCCTAGAGATGCCCTGTTTTATTTAGCCCTCCTGGAGTGGAGGTGCCATCTCTGTCTAAAGGAGAAAAGAATTCTTCTTTTGGTTTCATTAATGATGAATAATTACTCATTCAGAGCGCCCGTTTAATTTATGGATTTCCTCCTGGTTTCATAGTGCACCATGAACTTTAATCACTTCCACTTTTCACGTGGGAGTTGGAAAGAGGGGAGTTGTTTGCTCTGAGCATCCTGTCACAGCAGCTCACCTTGAATCACACTGCTCGTGGCTCAGAGCCTTCAAACCAAATCCTCAGGGACTCGGGCAGATCCCCCGTCTCTACGAGGCTGTTTGTGACAATTCTTCAGCTCTTTCCTGGAATTGGTGTGTCAAGAGAGAGCTGCTGACTGGTGGGGAGAGCTGGAGAAAGGGAAGAGGGAAATCAAAGTCAAATAAGGGGGACTTTGGCAGCTCTTTGGGTTCTGCTTTTCCTCCAGCTCTTGGACAGAGCCCATGGATGTGCCCAGGAGGTCCCATCTGACTCCCACCACCAGTGTTCTTGCAGGGAAAGGGCATTTGGATTGTGCCAGGGCACTGAGGATACCCAGGAGCTTTCTTTTTAGGCTGCAAGGTTTCATTCCCCTTGGTGCTTTATCTCCTCAGCCTGCAAATGTGCAGCTTTAACCCAGCAAAGGCAAAGCAGCCCCAGGAGAGGGTTCAGCCCCTTCCTTTGGGCAGAGCAGAGTGTCTGGCAAAGTTGGGTATTGTATCCAGAGATCATTTTGGCAGCTGCCAGGGCCTGTATGATTGGGTTTAGTGCTGCTTAGGCCATCCAAATGCTAGAGAGGATTCCCAGCCAAGAATTCTTGTTACGTCTTTATTCCTTTTCAAACCCAGGGCTCCTTTTTAGAAGCTAAAAACGATGTAACTCCAGGTAAAGCTGTTGGGAGCGAGGTGCTTCCTTAGCTTGGGGATGGAAAGAGTAAATCATGACTGCAGGAGGTGAGATGTTCAATGAAAACAGTGGCTGGGAGCAGAGGGCATTAACAAATGAAGCTCTTGAGCTGTGTGAGCTGTGCTCTCAGTGCAGTTAACAGCTGAAGGTGGGCAGGACCAGGGCAGCAGACAGATGAAACCTCAAAGGAAGGAGTGCACAAAGCACAGCTCATGGCTTTAGTGGCTCAGGAGCTTCCCTGGGAATTGCTATGGAATTCCTGGGCAGAAAGCACTGGGATGAGACACATCCAATTGTCCCAATTCATTGTCCTGCAGAATAATGAATAGGTGGTGCTTTGCAGGAGGTGCCGTGGGGAGTGAACCTTAAGGTGTGGCAAAGCTCCAGTGGGCACTGTGGCAATCTTAGGTGGATGGAGCATCCCGTGTGATCTGTCCCAGATGAGGTGAAAATCCAGTTGGTTTGCTCAGCCTGGAAAAGAGGTGGCTTTGGGGTGACGTAATTGTGGCCTTGCAGTACCTGAAGGAGCTGCCAGAAGGATGGAGAGAGACTGTTTACAAGGGATGGAGAGACAGGAGAAGGGGGAATGGGATATTGGGAAAAATATCCCATTGGGTTGGATGGGATATTGGGAAAAAAATCCTCCCTGGGAGGGTGGGCAGGCCCTGGCACAGGGTGGGCAGAGAAGCTGTGGCTGCCCCTGGATCCCTGGGAGTGTCCAAGGCCAGGTTGGACAAGACCTGGAGCAACCTGGGCTGGTGGAAGGTGTCCCTGCCCATGGCAGGGGTGACACTGGATGGGCTTTAAGGTCCCTTCCAGCCCAGACCATTCTGGGATTCTGAGATCTACTGTGGTTTCAGAGCTGAAAGTCTCCAAGTGCAGTGACTGCAGGTCGTGCCCAGGAGTTTCCAAGGTCGATCCTGTTCAGATCCCCAACAAACCAAAGCAAAAGCAGGTTTTGACAGGGAAATCTGCAAATCTCTACTCCAGAACGCCCTGCAAATGGTGCTCCAAGGCAGCAGAACGGGCAAGGCTCTTCCAGCTGCCAGGACTGGGATTTGAGCAGCCAAGCTGAAAGACTTTTCCCCCCAGGGAGGAGCTGCTGAAGCTGCAGGAGCTGTGGCAGGTGGCAGCAGGACGTAGTGAGCAGTGAAATGTGCTGTTGACCTTCCAAGTAGAGGAGGGAGCCAGAGGCAGCAGAGAGGAGAACAACGTGGTGCAAATCACAAGGTGTAAGAGTCAGGAAGGCAGTGGCTGCGTCTCGGGGTGCTGGGGAGGGGAATAATTCCCTGTGTAATCCTGCAAAATGGTTCATGTTTTGATTCCCCTCATTTGTTGTGTAATAAGCTAAGTCGTGTATGTATTTGTTACAAAGGCACGTTCAATGGCAAATTATGGGAGCTAATTAGCTTATTACAGGATAAATGAAAGGAGATGGAACCTAAATTAACTGTGAGGGTTGGCATGGTATTAAGATCCCTTTATTGCACATGAATTTCAGGAGCAACAATATGAACAGTAATTACAGGTACCGGTGCCACGCTGTGGATGATGAATTACCCACCTAACCAAAGTCCAATTTAATTGGAATTACTGACAGTCTCAATGGAGCAACCACCACCACAGCACCAACCTCGGGGTGGCCAGGTCTGAGTGCAGAATCCTTGGGCTGGGCTTTGGGTGCCTGGCAGGGCTCACATTTCGGGAAGAGGAAAGAATTTAGGGTGCTTTGCAAAGCACAAAACCATGGCTTGGATGATTTTGTGTAAGATTTGTAGTGAGGTGAGACCTCTGCTAGCACTTTATGATGGTTTTGGCAAGACTGGTTGATGGAACAAGAACCATGAGCAAGGCAGAACCAAGAGAGAACGCAGGGAACATGCTGATCCTCAGTGCCCCCTCCCAGGGCAGGGGGGGTAGGACTGAACTGTGAGAGCAAATGTGCCAGGAAAAATGACATGGGCATTTCAGGAAGTGGCTGTGGCATTCAGGAAACGTCCCTCCAGTCCAGGAGGGATTTGTCTGGCAGTCTGGAGGGGCTGGGGCTCTGCTGGTGCTGGCTCAGTGACCTTTCCTATGGGCTCTCCTTCACACAGCAATTGTGTTTTCTGAGGAGCTCCCTCAATGAAAGAGCCTCTTGGGCTGACTCCCTGGAAGCAGCTCTCAGACTGAGGCTCCTGTTGTTGTGAGCATGGAGGTTTTGCTTAAGGAGACATCTGGGTGAACAAGTTTATCAAGCCATCCATTCCAACTTCGAGAAACCCCAGCGAGGGAATTCTCAGAGCAGACAGACCTGGCACTTCAGCAGCCCCCACGTTGCTGTCAGGGAGAAGGCAAACCCTGGTTGGGTTCAGGAGAGCTGGAGACAGCCCAGCAGGCACATGGAATGAGGAGAATGCCCAAGGAAGGGAGAGCAGAATCACCTTCCAGAGAAAGATATTGTGGAAAAGGGTGGCTTTAAAGCTGTAAGAGCTCCAGGGATCTTTAGGTGGAGAACTTCTCCTTGCAGCTGGTCTCACCACAGCTACGAGGGTGTCACATCCATGGAGGTGGAGGTGACGAGCTCAGGAGGGGGAACACATTTGGGGTGGGAAAGTAGGGAATCGCTTCCCCCCCTTCCTCCTTCATTTGTCCTGGTGGGGACACGTCCAGAGCAGGAGTGACAGCTGGCAGTGACAGCACGTCCTGCAGGCCACCTTGTCTGGGTGGGGAGACACCTCTTGAGTGCTGCAGCTTGTCAAGAAGGCCCCTGGGAGGCTGTGGGAGCTGTCTCAGCCCCGTCAGGATGTGCTCCCCGTGACCCTCTGTTCTGTGCTGACGAGGAGCTCGTGTTGTCCCCGTGCTGCTGACTCTGCACATCCAGCTGGGCCAGCTGAGCAGCTCCAGAGCTTGGAGGAGCTTTGGAAAGGCAGAGGCTCATCTGTCTCCTCTCACTGTCACGTGGTGCCCTGCTCTGTTCCACAGCCATTGCCCACTGCTGCTGTTCAGGATGGAAATCCTTCCCCTAAGGATTTCTTCCATGCCTGGGAATCTTGCAGCTAAAGCTCTAGTGGGAAGGATCTCTTCTGTTTGGGTTACATTAAAAAATCCTGTGTTCTTCAGTGCATTTCTGCTGTGGCCAAACATAGGAGTGAGTGTGGGGTCCCTCCTGGTCTGTGCTGTCACTTGGGCAAGAAGAGATCTTGTTTGAGGAGATGAGAAGCACAAACCCCCAGTCTGGGACCTGCTGGCAGGATGGAATTGGCAGGGTCATTCTTAAAATCCCAGGATGGTTTGGCTTGGAAGGGACCTTAAGGATCATCCCATCCCACCCCCTGCCATGGGCAGGGACACCTTCCACCAGCCCAGGTTGCTCCAAGCCCCGTCCAACCTGGC
>JAWWEW010000033.1:14184959-14233145 GCA_035583185.1 Anabacerthia variegaticeps | reverse complement strand
ATGGGTTGGGTTGGAAGGGACCTGAAAGATCATCCAGTGCCACTCCCTGCCATGGGCAGGGACACCTTCCACTAGCCAGGTTGCTCCAAGCCCCTTCCAACCTGGCCTTGGACACTTCCAGGGCTGGGGCAGCCACCGTAGCTCTGGGTGCCAGCACCTCCCCACCCACCCAGGCAAGAATTGCTCCCTGACATCTAATCTAACCCCACTCTCTGCAAGTTTAAAACCAAGTGGGGTTAACAGGCAGCTCCTGCTCCAGCTGCACCTTGGACATGAGTGGGAATTAGGAGGTCACAGGGTGCTCTTAATTAGCAGCAGCACAACTTGGATTCCACATGTTAATTGCCTGGGTTGGAATTCCTGGGTTTTTTTCCTCCTGTGCTTTATTTTACAGCACTGGAAGATGTGAGGAAAAGCCAAATACAACAGGCAATCCTTGCATTAATCCTGCAGGCTCTTCCAGTGCATTGGGTGCCTTTGGTTATGCATTCCCTGCAGCTGGGCAGTCACTCCAGAGCCAGGACCTCTGCCATGCCTTTGGGGAGGGCAATGGGATACCTGGCAAAGGCATGTCCTGTCCCAGAACATTTCCCAGTGCCTCTCAGCCACTGCAAGCTCACTGCTTTCTGTCCCTGACCCAGCCTCACCGCCTGCTCAGAGGAAATCATTGCTGCTTGTTGTCTTTCTTTGATTCCCAGCTCCCTGGTTATCCAGGAGAAGGACAGAATCCTTCATGTGTCCACCAGAAGTGCTGCTGTTCCCCCCGCAGAGCTCTGAAAACATCCCCGAGCCCCTCTGGTTTCAATTGTAAGAAGAGAGGCCCCCCCTTGGCTTCCCAGAGGAATTTGCTGAAGTAGCTGTTGATACTTGTAATGATTCCACATAAAAGGCTCAATTTACATCAAATGGCACTAGAAACGCTATTTTATATTCACTTCTCCGAAGAGAAGTACAAATTAGTATTTGTTCCAAGCTATTGCTGTTCAAAGAGCTTTTAATTGCTTTTCTGATCCCTCATCCATGGCACTGTTTGGTTTGGTTGGAGCAGCTGATTTTGGAGCAGGTTGGAGCTGACCTTGAGGGGCACCCAGCGGTCCATGCCTTGTCAGGGGGAGGGAAGGATTGGTTTTGAGGAGCACATTTTGATTATTGTGGAGTAAAAGGAATTCTCTGTGATCTGAAGGAGCCACTCACTTCTCTGGTGACGTCCTGCTTTAGCATTTGTCAGTTTTGCCTTGAGAAATCAGTTTGGCGTGGAAAGCTCAGCACTTACTCAGAAAGCAGAGGAGAATCTCTCAGCAGTGGTTGAAGCAAATTGCTTAAATTCCTTTGGAGTTGTGAGTCAATAAAATACTACCCTGATCCGAGATTCCCACTTCTAGCTAGGAAAACTTGTTCCCTCTTCCAGATTTCTGCGGGAGCTGATTTTAAGAACTCCCACACTGGCTGGACTTGCAGAAAACAGATTCCCCCAGTCCAGGCAGGGATGGGAAAATTCCACCCCACGTGTTTGTGCTTCTTGCAGAGATGATGTGAGACTTCTTGTGCCCTTAGCAGCCCTCTGGTTGGTGTGTTTGGGGGGGTGAGGTGCATTCCAAGCTGTCCCTTCCCTGCTCCCTCTCTGAGGTCCCAGCACTAAGAGGGCTTTCCCCAGGCTCTGGTTGGGTCAGTGGATAGCACACACTGGGCTGGAAATCTGACTCTTTCAGCAAAAAGCTTGTGATAACCTGAATTCCATCTCCACCTCTCAGGAGGGAAGAAAAGGGCTTTGTCTGGTGAACTTTGGGGGAAGAAAGGGCTGTTTTCCACCTTGTGTGCTCCAAGATTTTCTTGCTCTCCAGACCCCCTTCATCCAGGCCCCCTTTTTCTTCAGACAGAGACACTGTCAGGTCAGGAGCAGTTTGGGGATCCCCCTGCACAGTTCAAACTGCATTGCTGCTCAGAACCTGCAGCATTTCCACCTGGCAAGGTGTCATTCCCACCCCGGAGGCAATCAGGGAGCAGGGACAAGGTGCTATGAGCTGGTGGCAGATGCTCTCAGGTGTCCTGGCTCGGGCTTGGATGGGTGTCTGCTGGAGCTGAGCTGTCGTGGCAAAGGGTGGGAATGCCCTGCCATGTGGAGTCTGCCAGGAGGGGTGTTCATGGAGCCTCCTCTCCCTCCTGCTCTCTCCTCTCATTTCACTGGCTCCTCCTCTGCTCTGTTCCCCTTCTGTTGGATCCTATGTTCTGGGTATATTTTCTATGACTATATAAGGGAAGGCCTATGAGCTCCTGCCATTGCTGTGCCTCCAGCAGGCAGGAGCAGCACCTCTGCAGTGCAGACACTCAGGGTGATAACTCACAGAGTGCTGACATGCTGAGCAGTCAGGGGAGAGGCACAACCACAGGGGGGTTGGAGTCTGAGCTGGTTCCTGGGGATGTGCTCATTAGCCTGGGGAATAATTCAGCTATTCCCTGGGGACCTGTGGCCACATTTTCCCACCAGTTCCTTCCCCTCACTTGTGCCATTAGTTGCTCTCTGTGGTGAGGGATGGGCCACGTAAATCACATCCCTCGCTGCAAGGAGGTGACAGGAACAGCCTTCCCAGCACGGGCTGCTGTGTGGAAAGTGGAGATGTGCTCAGCACCAGGACCTGCCCCCCAGGCTGCAGGGCCCAGCAGATGTGCACACATCTGGGGCACACAGGGACAGTCCCAGTGCCCTGCAAGGCTCCTGAGCCCCACGTGATGACGGTGGGATGTGGGGAATGCAGGCAGATTGTTTGCATCTCAGCTGGCAGGTAAAATAAACCAAGTGGAAGACAGCCCTGAGAATGAAAGCAGAGTGCACTTGCCAGATGCTTTTCATCAGGAGTGGGTGGAAATCACAGCCACGGGTGGCCAGCCCAAATCTCGTGTGGCAGTGGCTCCAGTGTGCCCCGGGACAGGGAGCTTTGGCACAGCTGGGCAGGGGGACAGGGGGGTGGGAGGGGTGCAGAAAGTGGCTGTCACAAACAGAGAGTGCTGTTGTGTTGGGTCTGTGCCTTCCTGCTGGCTGCCAGCTCTGCTCTTTTCATCTGGGAGTGGGTTTGGCAGAGGAGCTTGGCTTTGATCAGGGGCTCCAAAGCGAGTCCCTCGTCTGGGGGATGACAAGATCCGAGTTCAAGGAGGAGCTGGAGTGTGTGGCCAGTGGCAGCTGCAATCCCAGCTCCAGGGACACCTCTGTGCCCAAGGAAAGGCAGCAGCTTCCCAAACTCCCAGCTACAGTCCTGGAGGGAAGCTGGGATAAGAGCAGAGAACAGCAGAGGAGGGATTGGAAAACACTGAGCCAGCCAAACAGCCCGTGGGGGAAGGAAAATGTGCTTAGGCACCTTGGCAAGGCGTGGAGAGGATGGTGCCCTGGAGTGGTGGGAAGCAAGGGAGTGGTTTGGATAATTTCTTCACCAAAAGAGTGGTCAAGCATTGGAAGGGGCTGCCCAGGGCAGTGATGGGGTCACCAGCCCTGGGAGTGTTCCAAAATGAGTCAACGTGGCACTTCAGGATACGGTTTAGTGGGCTGGTGGCCTTTGGTCAAAGGTTGGACTTGATGATCTTGGAGGGCTTTAATGATTCCGTGTTATTACAAGTGTTAATTGCAGTGGGAATGGGAACAGAGCACTGCACCTCTCCTGGACCACCTCATAGTGTAGATTCAGGGAGTGGTTTGGGTGGGAAGGGACCTTAAAGCCCATCCAGTGCCACCCCCTGCCATGGCAGGGACACCTTCCACCAGCCCAGGGTGCTCCAAGTTTATCCATCCTGGCCTTGGACACTTCCAGGGCTGGGGCAGCCACAGCTTCTCTGGGCACCCTGTGCCAGGGCCTGCCCACCCTCCCAGGGAAGCACCTTTTCCCTAATTTGCCTGGAAGTCACAGGTAGACTCTGGGAATGAGTTCAGAGCCCCAACTGAACCCAAATGCAGCAGGAGTGGACACAAGGGGATGAAGTTTTTTGTGAGTGGTTTTGAGAGGTGGGAGGAGGAAGCAGCATCTGAAAGGAGTGAGACTTGCTGGAGGGTGAGGGAGGTTTGGCATTCCTTCAGGCATTCTTTGAAAGCTCTGTTTTTGTTTGCTCTGTCTGGTTTACAGCCCTAAAGACAGCCTGACTCCCAATTTGGGAAAAACACTGTGCACAGGCCTTGGAGCATCAGTGGTGGAGCTTGTTAGAGAGTTAGAGCAGGGACTCTGCCTCCAAGGAGGATGGGGCAGGAGCCCCTTGGTCTCCTTCCCCAAGAAGGCATTTCTCAGGAGTTTTCCCTCCTCCCTCATCCCTGTCCAGATTATTGCTTCCTCTCTCCTTGTCCTCTCCTTGTCCCACACACAAATCCCAAACTTTTCCCTGTAGTTGCCCCTGGAGAAAGCAGCAGAAAGAAAAGTAGTTTATTTTATAAGCTCCAGAGGGAATTGTCTTTGCAGACAGATGGATCCTGTAATTCCCTGACTGGGGGCATGGCTGTACATGGATTTGTCTGTGCTTTACACACCGTTTGGATTGAGGTGGTTTGTGAAGCCCCAACGTGCTGGCTGCTCCTGGGAGCTCTACCTGGAGCTTGGTGATGGGATCAGGGCTCTGTGTTCCCCAAGCACACCTTGCTCTCCACTATCCACAGTTCTGGCAGCAATTTTACAGCTCCAGGCTGCCCCAAATCCACCCAATAAGAGGAATAACTCAAACCACAGGGAGAGAATGGGCTATGGGAGAGAAGAAGAGTTTTCCTTTTATTCCTGAAGGGTTCAGAGGCAGAACATCCACCCTGGGAGCATCCCCAGTGCTGCTGGCAGTGCAGTTTGAAGTCACTTGTGGGAATGAGTTGGAGCCAGAGAGGCCAGAGCAGCAGGGGCTGCTGGGCAGGTCTCTCCTTGCCAGGGGTCTGTGTGATGGGGCTGCACTGAAAAAGGCCCCTCACTTGTGCTAAAGGCTCCTGAAGCTGCCAGAAGGAGAGAGCAGCATCTGGAATGTCTTTAAAGCAGAACTACTGACATGGAACGTTGGAGTGCTGGCAGGAAGCCACTGCTGTGGTGCCAGAGCTGCAGGGTGGGAAGTGCAGGGGGATCCCTGCCAGAAATCCCAGGTTAAGCTGAGGATGCCTCTGGATGCATCTAAATCCAGAGGAGATTTGGGGATGGCTCCCCCCTTCCCCTGAGGGCAACATAACCCACCAAAACACTTCTCAAAGACAGCCAAAAGAGCATTCCCATTCCTCTTCTCCTTCCCTAAGTGTGTCCCCTCTCTCCAGGCTGGAATGATGTTATCTACATCCCTTCCTCCCCACTGCTGGATTCCCAACATACCCAGCCACTCCCCAGAGTAGCAGCAATCTCCCCCTTGCTGCAGGGTGGGGAGTTTGATGGCTGAGGATGTTCCTCAGCTCCTTCC
The DNA here is from genome assembly GCA_035583185.1 of Anabacerthia variegaticeps. Classification (NCBI taxonomy): domain Eukaryota; kingdom Metazoa; phylum Chordata; class Aves; order Passeriformes; family Furnariidae; genus Anabacerthia; species Anabacerthia variegaticeps. Next base: position 14,227,751 of record JAWWEW010000033.1, on the reverse strand, counting down.
TTGCTCCAGCCCAGGTTCTCCCTGTTCCTGGGACTGAGTTGGAGCTGTGGGAGGGTGATGGACAGGCAGGCTCAGACTAACAGACAGGTAATGCCATGGCAGCAAACACTGGAGCTTGCATGAGTCCTTTTGTCTTCCAGAAATGATTTAATGCTCTGGGTTTCCTCCCACTCCTTTCCCCCTCCCTGCCAGCCGGTGTGTAACAGCAGAGGGTTTCATACATATTGGATTTTTTAACTCTGACACAAAACCTGAGTGTTGTATTTATGGCTGCAGCTGTCACTCCTCCGAAAACACGCAGTGAAATGAAGGTTAACAAGTTTGGGCTCCGGGGAAAGCATGTAAGACAGCCCTGCAGAAGGCTTTGTGCCATCCCACCTGAGTGAAGAACACACATTTCCTGAGCTCCTCCAGCCCAGGGTTATTTATCATGATCCCAGGCAAATCCTCTTCTAATTGTGTCTCCTCGTTTGAAATTCTCGAAACCCCAAATCAAATTCTTTTGCCTTGTGTGATGTACACGGAAAGTACAGGATGCAGAGCCTGAGGAGATGCTTTAATAGCTGAAGGATCAGGCTGGCACTGAGCAGGCTTGCTGCAGCCATATGTTCAAATCCCAGGGGTGACCACTCACCAGGAGGCAGAAGATGCTCCAGAGCATTTCTTGTGTGTTCTCTTCAAACAGATGTCCTGATTTCGGTGGCTGCAGCAGGGATGTTCTGCCTCTCCCCCCCTGAGAGCCTGGGCACAGCAGGCAGGGCAGTGTCCCCTGCCACACTTGGCTGTCCCTGTGTCCTTCCTCGCTCCTGTGCCTGCACACACTGAAGGCTGAAGGGCTGGCTGGTCAATTTGAATGGAGCTTTGCTTAAATGAGACAAAATAGCCTTTAGCCTTTGTTTAAACAGGGCTTTTGTGTGTCTGGAAATATCAAATATACATGGGGAGAGTGTACTTGGTGCAGAAGGTCTTGTTAGAGGCTATGGGCTGGTGGCTGTGTCTCTTTTGGGTCACTGCACTCAGGGTTGGGCTCTGTGTGGCTCGAGGTAGTTGTGTCAACACAAGATGTGATGTTCTGGCTGTGTCCATGAGCCTTTCCATGTCTGGTTCAGCCTGGAGAAGAAGAAACTGAGAGGAGACCTCATACCTGTCTCACAGCTTCCTCAGGAGGGGCAGGCACTGATCTCTGCTCTGTGGGGACAGGGACAGCACTCTGGAATGGCTGGAGTTGTGTCAGGGCAGGGTTAGGGTGGATCTCAGGGAAAGGTTCTTCCCCCAGAGGGTGGTGGGCACTGCCCAGGCTCCCCAGGGCAGTGGGCACAGCCCCAAGGCTGCCAGAGCTCCAGGAGGGGTTGGATGATGCTCTGAGGGACAGGGGGGGATTGTTGGGGTGTTTGTGCAGGGCTGAGGGATGGACTGGATGATCCTTGTGGGTCCCTCCCAGCTCAGGACATTCTGTGATTCTGTAATTCTGCAAGTGGAACCAAACTGGGACCTAACCTGGGTGTCAGGGAATCTGGGCACCAGTTCAGCCCAGAGCTCTGGCCCAGCAGGACTTTACAGGGGGGATGGGATGGGATGTCAAAGCTCTGTCTTAGAGATGTAAATGGTGAAGCCCTGGAGGTTGCTGGGCTTGGGCTGTGGGACAGTCCACACACAATTCCACTCATCTCATCCTTCCTCTTGTGTGTCGGGTTTGTTCCAAAGGCTCTAAAATAGCCTGTGGAGGAAGTTGCAAGGTTTGGACTCCTCTGCTCCCTTGTGCAGCTTAAGGAGGCAGAGCTGCTCTGGGAGGCTCTCCTGAGAAGCCCTTCATGCCCAGGGATGCTGCTGCCTTGGCAGTGCCCACATCCCCCCCTCTCCCAAGGGGAAGGGAGCAGGCTGTCCTCTCCGTGTCAGTGCCCCACTGCCTGCAGTGCCCTGGGTGATGCTCCCTGCAGTGTCACTTTGGGCAGAGCTTGTCACCAGGGCTGTACCCCAGCCCGTTCCCCTCAGCCCATTCCCCTCAGCCCTGTGTGAACAGGGCTCTCATTCACTCCTCACACTCCTCTTGCCCAGGGTTCACTGCTCTCCACGTTTTTAGCATCCCCACAGAAAGCTCTTTGGAGTGGCAGAGTGTAGGGTTGGTGCAAATGTGAAAAGAAACTCGTGTAATGGTTCCCTTGGATCAGGTTTGGGTCACTCAGAAGGAGTTTGTGTCCAGCACTAAAAGTTGGGAAGGAAAGGAAAGCATTGGAAGCTCTCAGAGGTGGAGCTGCAACAATTTTCTGGTCTGTGAGCTCAGGAGAAAGGTTTTATGGTAGCTCAAAGTTCAGCTGAAGGTTGTTTGGAGGGAGACAGAGACACATTTTTGACCCTTGCACAGAAATCTGGGGGAATTTCTTACCTGGGAGGAAACCTATTTGTGTGCAAAGCTGCTTTTTGATGTGCCAGCTCAATTCCTCACCTTGTTAACACGACTGTGGCTGTCTGACCTCTCTTAAAGGATTTAAATGCAGATTAATGTACTTTTGATGTCTGGGCTAATGAAATCCCGGGCCTCCTTTGCTTTCCTGCTTTACAGATTGAGGCTCAGCACTGCTCAGGACCAGCCAGGATTGGATCTGGGCTTGTTTTGCACCCGCTAATGGAAAGGTGAACTCAGGGTGGGGAACCAGAGGCAGGTGAGAACAGAGGATGCTTCTGTGTCCTAATTCCTGCTTCTCTGTCTCTCCACAACCACCTAAGGCAACTTTTGGCTGGGGCTGAACTCCAATTTTAAAGCCCATCATTAGACAGCCGAGGAGGAACCTCCCTGCTGGGCTCAGATGCCCAGAGGTCGGATGGTTGAGCAGCACCAACCAGCCCGTGGTCACCAAGGCAATCGCTCATTGCCATGGAAACACCCACCAACCTTCTCGAGCAGGAGCATTTGAGCAAGTCCTGGCTTTTAGCAAATAATTGCCTGAGATCCACTGTGTATCCCCCAAACATAAAAGAATTTGACAGCTTTCACCGTGGTCTGCCTGTTTGGGGGACCCAGGAGGGGGATTTCCATCCGGGGCAGGAGCGGCTGCGAGCTCGGCTGCTTTCACAGGGCTCCCTCTTTGCACATGGTTGGTGGTGGAGCTTTAGGAGTTTATTAAAGCCACGGCCCAGGAGACTTCATTGAAATTCTTTTTCACTCCCACTCTCTGCAAATCCAACCCTGGGCTGGCTGTTTCGTGTGAGAACCGATGGCGCTGCTTGGAGGGTCAGCATCATTTTGGCTTCTCCTTGGGGTTGCCTCTTGAGGAGGGGGTTAGGGATGGCTGGCCCCGCTCCCAGGGCAGGGAGCTGGATCCTGGCACAGCTCTGAGGGCCTGGTTGGAGCTGAGGGTTGGAGCAGCCCCTCCTATGTGGCTGCTCCTGCTCTGGGAGAAGCATCCCTTCCACTCAGAGCCGTGGCAGGGATTGGAAAAGCTGCCAGGAGGAAAACTGGAGAGTGGCATGGAGGAAGGTGTCAGATGAAACAATCACAGAATCCCTGAATGGGGTGGGTTGGAAGGGACCTTAAAGATCCTCCAATTCCAACCCCAACACCTTCCACTACCCCAGGCTGCTCCAAGCCCTATCCAGCCTGTCCTTGGACACTTCCAGGGATGGGGCAGCCACAGTTTCTCTGGGCACCCTGTGCCAGGACCTGCCCACCCTCCCAGGCAAGAATTCCTCCCTAACATCTAATCTAAACCCTCCCTCTGTCAGTTTAAACCCATTATTTCAATCCTGTCATTCCCTCTGAGGCCCAGAGTCCCATCCCATGGCTGTGGACACAGTGGCTGTAGCAGCAGATCACGGGAAGATGAGGAGATGCTGGAGCTGCTTTGCAGACTGTCCTTTAATGATCCAGCTCTTCTCAGGAATAAAGATTTCAAGCATAAAGATTTAATGGCAGGACATCCCATCTGTGGCAGGAGACCCAGGGAAGTGCTTGTTTCTGGTTTGTGTGTCAGAGCTGTCCCTGGGTGACAGCCTTTCCCCAGTGGCTGTGGAATGGGGCAGAGCCTGGAGGGTTCCTCCTGCCCTGGATCCTGCACCCAGATGGGATTGGGATGGGACGTGCAGCCTCTTTTACCTTTCCTCTGCCTCCCCTTGCAATCAGCAGCACGTAATTCCATGGCTCAGGCACTCACTGATTGGAGAGGTGTTATTATTGCTGCCATAATTAGCACGGGGTAATTAGTGTTTGCTAACGGTCCCCTTTGCCCAGCTCATCAGGGCTGAACTAACAACCCCCAAAACCAAACCATCCCCTCCACCAGTCTCTGCCCTGGGGTGTTCATGGGAGCCTGGTGGTAGCAGTGAGTTACAATCATTTTAATTCGGGCTAATATAAGTGCATTTCATTATTTTAGCAGGGATTTTAATGTTATGTGAAATCAGAACCACTGAATGGTGTTTTCCCCTGTATCATTTTGTCCCCATAACAATAAAAAGATGCTGGAATCCAGGGGGGCTGAGGGATTGGTCATACAAAAGGAGTGAGAGAAGTGCCATGGAAAGTCACCTCCTCAGTTTGAAGTTCTGCTTTCCAGATTTTTGGGTTCCTCTCACAACGTTACGAGTAAATACTATGAAAGAATCATATTGCAAAGTCAGCACAGCTGCTTTTTGGGAATATTGATCCTGGGTCCTCTCGGTATATTGGTGGTTGTTTATTAGGATTTCCTTTCCTTGGGGTCTTCTGTCAGGAAGGTGACAATGTGGAAGTGCTGGGCCATCTCCAAACTCACTGGTGGCTCCACTGCAATCGAGGAATTCTGCCAGGTGAAAATCCCAGCATTGTAAGACAGAACCAAGTGATTGAGCAGCGAATCCCTGAGCTCTCCTGCTGCTTTGGGCTCCCCCTTGGTAATTCCAGACTTTCTCCTAGGGCAGTGTCTGAGTGATCTGACAGTGCTGGGGGGCAGCTCTGCCTTGGAGCTCCCACCTGACCTCTCTTGCCTTAGAAAACAAATTGCTCTTGTGCAGGGACCAGGAGGGATGGTGGTGCTTGGAGCTGTTGTTTTTCAGTTCCTCAGACATGAGTGGTGCAAGCTGCCTCCCCAGGGGCAGCTCCATCTCTGCTCCCTGGGAGCAGGGACAGCACCCAGGGAAGGGCTGGAGCTCTCTCAGGAGAGTTTTAGGGTGGACCTTGGGATGTCAGGACAAAGTTCTTCCCTCAGAGGGTGGTGGGCACTGACCAGGCTCCCCAGCGCAGTGGGCACAACCCCAAGGCTGCCAGAGCTCCAGGAGGGTTTGGGGACAGGGTGGGATTGTTGGGGTGTCTGCAAGGCCAGGAGTTGGTCTCTGCTCCCTGTGGACCTTCCATGATTCCCATTTAAAAGCTAAGACGGAGCGAGGAGCTCCCGGGAGCGGCTCCTTTGCTGTACCACTGTGGCTGCACATGCTGCAGGCTGCTGGCAAACACGGGCTCTGGGTTTGTACCTTTTTGTCTTGGCTCTTTCCTTCTGATCACTGGGGATGGGTTTTAATTGCAGCTTTAGTCTGATGCTCGTGGCTGGAGGAGCGGATCAATAATTCACTCGCAGGAACAGCACGGCGGCTCCCAAGTTCCATCTGCCTGCTTTGGCTGAGGCTGCAGCTCCCTGGGCTTTGGGGCACGAAAAAAGGAGCTTGTAACAATTGCTTGCCTTGCTTTGGGGTTGCTAGAGGGGAGGAAAGGTGGATTTCCCCTGAATTTGTTCTCCTGGCTCCCGGCCTGTCTTTGATGCTGAGCAGAGAGGAGCCGCTGCCTGGGTTACAGATGTGGGTTTGCAGATAATCATTTCCATCCTGATGAGCCTTTGGAATCTTAAGCTCCTCGGGAGTGTTTCTGGAAGCTGCAGAGAAGCTGGATCAGAGCTGGGTCTGCACCAAGTGCAGCTCTGTCCTGGGACACAAAAGGGTTGGAGGTTCCCAAAGCTGTGTTGTCCCCACAGGATGTCCCTGAGCTTCCTGAGCCTATGGGAAGAGTGGTGGGATGGGGGGACCCACCCTGGCACTGGTTTGGATCCGAGGAACCCAAGGGTCCAGTGTCACAGAAGTCACAGTAAGAGAGCTCAACTCACCTGGTCCATCCTCAGGCTTTGGGACAGGATTCACTCTCCTTATATCAGTGGGAAGTGGGTTCGTGCCATTCAGAAGGGAAATGTCCCTGGTTATTTGGGATTAACCAGACCTGGCGTCATTCAGCCTGGAAAAGATCATGTGAGAGACAGGATATTGGATCAGGAGTTAGAAAAGGAGCTTGGCAGTCCTGACTTTTGGCACCTCACTGCACACACTGGTGCCCCAAGGACAGTCTCAGCCAACACCCCACTGTTCTCTAAGAAACACCACCAGCCTTTCTCCTGATGTCCACCCAACATTTTTCTTTTCTCCTTCTACGCCAAGATCCTTGAACCTCAGAAAATCTCTCCTAATCTTCTTCAATCTTTCCATCTTCCACTTAGCACTGAGAGATCAGTTAGAGACGATTGCTCTCATTTTGCTCAAGAACTCCCCTCTCCTTGAACTTATTTCCCCATCCAGCCACTTCAGCTCCTCTCCTTGGGCTTAGAAGATGACTAAGTCAAGGTCTTTGTCAGATACAGACTAAACACAGTCCCCACATTGTTCCTCCCATCAGAGTCCTCTGTCATGTTTTCCTGCTGTGCTCCATGTCCTGATGCCAGTGCAGAGCCCACAGATCACGAATGTGCATTTTTCAAAGGGACTCTCCATAAAGGTCTATTAGCAAGGGATGAGTAATGGTTTGACAAAATAGATTGAAGTGGCCCCTTCTGAATCATCTTGGCAGTAATAGAGAGAGTGTGTCCATTCTTTGATTAAATATTTCCAGTGCCATTAGCTTGGGTGAAGTAAACAACTTCTATTGAGTTTGCCTGCTAATGACAACCCAGAGGCCTTTGATGTCTCTGTTATCAGAGAGAGATCCAGTGGTTTGGATGTGGATAAAGATCATGAAATCATTGCTCAAGTACCATCAAAGAGTTTGGAAACAGCTCTTGATCCCCTCCTTGTCCATGCTCCCAGGGCTGCCTGGGATGGACATCCCATAACCCCTGTGCACAGCCCCAAGTGGGCACTTGTGGGGTGGCTGTAGGGTTTTAGCAAAGGCAGTCGAGCAGGAACCTTCATTTCCTGGGCAGGTTCCCCCAGGCAGGGTCTCTGTGTCTGAAAGGGATTGTATTTCCATGTTCTTTGTGTGCATCTGATTCTTAAATATCCCAGCCCTGGGTATCTTGTGACTCAGTTTGCATCCAAAGGGAGAAGGTAGAGTCCAGCTCTCCTTTCTGGTCAGTAATGTGGAATACAAGATATTTGCAGCCTAAAAGTAAAAATGCATTTATTGATAAATATTTAACAAGGAATATAAATCAGCATGAATGCCACATTACCTTTTTAAAATGGATGCTTTGTGCTCAGGCAGCGAAACAAAGCTGCTTTGGGGCACGAGGCTGATGATTTTTGGCTATATGGGATGGACTCCAGCACAGAGAGTGGTCAGGAACATGTGGATATAATTCCTTGTGCAAGTGGCATTTTTTTTTACCTGTGAGGGATAAGGCAAATGTGTTGGATGGGAGGGAGCCCAGGCCCTGCTCGGAGATGTCACGGCTCGCTGGGGCTCTGGAGGACTCCTCCAGCATATGGATGGGAATGAGTCAGGCTGGAGCATTGCCCTGGATTTTGGCCAGAGGCTCTTAAAGGAACCCAAGCCCTGCTGGGTGGGATGGCAGTGGAGAGAAACCTGCTCGTGTTTAGCAGCTGCCACAGAGCAGAGGGAAGGGGGATCAATAACAGGTCCATTCTGGAATCACAGGACATGCTGAGCTGGGAGGGACCCACAAGGACCATCCAGTCCAGCCCTCAACCCTGCACAGACCCATCCCCAAGAGTCACCCCCTGTGCCCCAGAGCATCAGCCAACCCCTCCTGGAGCTCTGGCAGCCTTGGGGCTGTGCCCACTGCCCTGGGGAGCCTGGGCAGTGCCCACCACCACCTTTCCCTGATACCCACCCTGACCCTGCCCTGACACAACTCCAGCCATTCCCTGGGTGCTGTCCCTGGTCACCCAGAGCAGAGATCAGTGCCTGCCCCTCCTCTGCTCCTCCTGAATAAGTTGTCCCTGCAATGAGGTCTCCCCTGTCTCCTCTTCTCCAGCTGAACACCCCAAATGCCCTCAGTGTCCTCACACTCTTCCCCTCCAGGCCCTTCCCATCCTCGTGTCCCTCCCTTGGACATTATGGCTTCCCACCTTCCTTATTTTGTGGTGCCCCAAACTGCCCCAATTTCGAGGTGAGACCACCCCAGTGCAGGGCAGAGGGAAGTTGCCAGAGGCATCTCCTGCTGTGCTGTGGGACACGAGCTGTGCTGTGTCCTGGGCAGTTCCTGCCCAGAGCCAAGGGGGGATTGTTGCTTGGCCCCAGCACTGAGCAGTGCTGAGGTGTTCCCTGCTCCCACTTCAGGCACATTCCCATTTTCCCTCTTTCCCATGGCCCCATTGGGTGCAGCAGGGCTGGCAGAGCCCACTCTCCAGCATCAATCCCAGGTGAGCTGTTCTGGTGCTCTGCTGTGTTCCTGGGCACGTTCCTCCCTGGGTATTTGGAGAGCTGGCTCCTTCCTCCTGTGCCTTCTCCTTCAATAACTCAACCTGAGCACTTCTGGCCTGGTTTGGGGGGTTATTCTATAAGGCTTGGGGGGTTTCTTTCATTTGAAGGCTTATTTTTGAGCCATCTGTCACACCAAGTGATCCTCCATCAAGGTATAATCCAGCTGATTGGCCTACTTTTCAGGAACAGTGGCTTTGGCTTTGTCTGCTGCTGCTGCTGAGATTTCAGATTGCCCAGGTCCTTTCCTCTGGAGGGGGGAGAAGGCAGCAATTGATCTAATCCTGCTTGGCGTTTCTGTCACTTGAAATGAAATTGCATTTTGCCGAATGAAACTGAGAAATGGGAAAGTAATACTGCAAATCTGCTGTGCCATGTGGGACCTTCTGCCTGGGAAGCTTCCTAAGGAAGCAGAGTTGATTATCCCACAGAACAAACTCACTCTGAGCTGTGGCTCTTCTTGCAGGAGATGAAAACGTGGCATGAAGAGTTTCTTCTGTAGGAAACACTCCCAACCAAGAGACACAGAGTCATGGAATGGTTTGGGTTGGGAGGGACCTTAAAGCCCACCCAGTGCCACCCCCTGCCATGGGTAGGGACACCTTCCCCTAGCCCTGCTGGCTCTGGTTGTAGAGCTGAGCTGTCACATCAGGTTCCCTCTCTCCACCACTGTCCTCTTTGCAGCTCCACCAAGGAGCTGGTTTGCCTTTGGCAGCTGCAGTTGGGTATGGAATTATTGGCTGTGACTTTCATGCCACGGAGCAGAGAGGTAAAAGCAATTCCAGAGAGCATTAGGAGATCAAGTAGGTCAATAGAAAGGAGGAAAAATTACCATCAGTTATCTTCAATTAAACTGTTATCGCTCCACATGAAGGATCCCATTTAGAGGAAGGCATAAAACCTGAGAGGAGAGGTGGCTGAGAGAATAAATTCTCATTTTTAATTCCAAAGCCAGAGAAGGAACATCCATCAGGATGCATGAGGAGGAGATCTCTCTTCCCTTCTGTTTCCAGCCTACTTTTAAGTAGAGCCCCTTTGGAAATCTCTCAGCGAAGCATTCCTTTCATCAGGAGGCACAAACTCCTTGAGGTCCCAGTTTTAGCAGAGACATTAATGACAGATCAACCCTTCCAGAGCAGGCCTTGTGGTCTGGGAAATTGTGGTGTCTGGCTGTTAAATCTGAGGCAGGGGCACCTCAGAAGAGCAAAGGTCTCTGTGACCAGGCCAGTCTTGGAGCTGGAGCATCCTGGTTCAAATCCCTGCTCCCTTTCCAAGGCCAGGGAGAGTGAAGAACTTGGAGCTGTGCTCATGTGCATGGGAAAGGCTTTTCCCTAGGAAGAGAAGTTGTGTCACGTGAAAGGAAGGCAATTTCTGTGCTTGGAACTGCAGCCCAAATGGACTAAACTGGTTTGAAGTTGATTTTAAGACAGTAAGAGCCCAATCTTGTAGTAAATAAACGACATCAAAATGGTTTACATGGGAAATGTTTTCCAATGCAGGAGCTGAAAACCCACTTGCATCATCCCTGGTTTTTAAGGGCAGGGAATGCAGAGGAGGAAGAAGCCAGGTCCTCAGTTGCTTGGGGTTTTCTGTTTGTTTGTTTGGGTTGGTTGTTTGCTTAGCTTGGAAATACCAGAATTATTCGGGTTGGACTTTGACAAGCAAGAGAAGGGGAGAAAACTAAAGGTCAAAATGTAGCCTTCCCATTTGCTGGGGTGTCACTTCCATTCCCTGACAGCTCTGCTTCCACTGTGACCCTCTGGCTCCTGAAACTCCCTCCAAGAGGACCTTTTCCCAAACTGCTTCTGAGGCCTTGGGATGAAAGAGCTGTAAAGCAAAAACAAGCAGCTTGCAGAGTGTCGAGCAACCTTGTCTCTTCTGCATGGAATTGCTGCTGCATTGAGATGTCACAGCTCCTTCCCTTCCTCCCTTTCTGGGGCAGGGAATGGTCAAATCCTCCCCTGGGAGGGTGGGGAGGTCCTGGCACAGGATACCCAGAGAAGCTGGAAGTGTCCCAGCCCAGGTTGGACAGGGCTTGGAGCAACCTGGGCTGGTGGATGGTGCTGTAAGGTCCCTTGATGCCTCATCCCCCCTGCCTCTCCTGCATTAATTCTGGAAAATAGGGTCATGCCAGGGACTGCAGACAGGTGAGATCTGTTGTAGGGCAATAACTGGTAATTGGGAAATTCTAATTGCTCCAAACTGAGGTGAAGAGAGACAACAAGGCAGTGTCCAGAAAAAAATCATGGGTTGGTGGTTCTTTGCTCTGCCTGCTCAGAGTCTCTGCAGGCTCAGCTTAAAAATACAAAGCAGAAAAGCCAACATAAACAAGTGCTCAGAATGCCATTGACAGCTCTAGGCTCGGGACTAGGGAAAAAACAACCCCAGTGCAAAGGATGTTTAGGAGACTGAATGTTCTGGGTTTGTTTCCTGCTCCTCGTGGCTCTGCCTGCCTTGGCCTTTGGGGGGGATTTCTGGAGCAAAGCTCATCTTTTCCCCTGGAAAATTCCTTCCCTGGTCATTCAGCAGGAAGGATGGGGTGCCCAAGAGCCCTTTTCTCCAGGGTGGGGCAGGGGTGATGATTTCTACTCAATCTCACAGCAAAAAGGTGTCCCAGCCACGGTGCCCTGGTGGGGATTGAGCCCAAATTGTGTCAAATAGGTGGCTGAGGATGCAGCAACCAAAGGAGATGAGGGAGAAGATGGGCAAGAGGAAAAAGAGGCTCAAGGACATCATCTCCCTCAAAGAACTGCAGCAGTTCAGTTGCACAAAGAGAATCTAAGGCTGCAAAGTCCCACTCCTCTTCTTCATTCTCTGCTTGGAGGAGCCATCAATAATTTGACCATGATGGGTTTCTCTTTTATTGAATTTCTTGCTTCCAGGAAGGCTCTGGGGGTTGTGCCTCGCTCAAACCAGGAGTATCAGCTTCTCAGAAAGGGACTAGTCTTGTGAGGTTTTCAGACCTAAACTATTTAGGAAAGGATTTTTGGTGTGTTTATCTGAACTCGGCATGAACTGCCGAAGCATTTGAGGTTTGTCCCTAATAAAAGCAGAGTTTTGAATCACTGCAATGTTCTGCAGCATAAATATGGCCTTCAAAGCCAGTGGAGGTGGGACCTGTTTTGCCTGCAGTCAAGGCTGGCTCTTTCTTTAAACTCATATTCAAGGATGCTGAAATGTTCCAAATGGATCCCCTTTCCCTTGGACAGTGGCAGCCTTACTCCTGCAGACAAAGGGTGGTAATTGGAATCTGAAATCTGTGAAGTTTATCCTCAGATTTGAACCTTTCTTTGGGACCTGCCAGTGGGACTTGGGGGTTCAACCACTCTCTGTGCTTGTTTTTGCTGCCTGTTCCCAAAAATCCCCATTCCAACCTCCACATCTGGCACTGTGGAGCCTTGTACCAGTGGGACAGCACTGCCCCTATTGCACATCCCCTATTGCATCCATTATGGGAATTCCTGAGCATTTGGGATCCTCCTGCAATGCCTTCTGGCCTGGCTCTGGAAACCTGGACCCATGTAAAGATCAATAATTGCAGCAGGAAAAGGTGTGGAGATCCCCAAATACGATGAGAGGTTGAAAAAGGAATTGTTCCCTCATGCAATTTGGAGCCCAATGGTGGGCAAGTCGTTTCCCTGTCAGAGTTGTTAAGATTTACAAAAAATTTGGCAAAAGGAAGTTGCATTTCATGAGCAAAAAGCCTGCAATTTCCTTCTCTGAGAAGGTCAAAATGGACAATAATTTTCAAGTTTAGCTGCACCTTCGTTTTCTCCCGACCAGGAAGTTGGACAAAAATAATCCTTGTCCTGAAAAGTTTAGTTTTTGGCAAACCCAAGGGTTTTGTTTTGCCCATGGAAAGAGGCTCCTGGAAAAGTTGCTGCCCTGGGCTTGGCTTCAGTTTGGACAAAACAAGAGTGTCTCCTAGTGGTTGACTCCAGGGGAATGGCCAACTCCAGCCGAGCTTCTGAGTGTCTCTTCCTTGACCCCCCTCCTGGATCTTTGCTTGTCAGGGAGCGAGAGAAGCGGGAAATGTTTGCTCTGAGCAATAAACCATTTCATGAGGCATAAAAACATCCAGGCAGTGTTTTCCAGGCTCCAGTTGGTGTCGAGAGAAGGTCATTCCACTTGAAGGCTGCGGCGCTGGGTGTTTGGCTCGTCTGCTGTTCAGCTTCCACTCCAATAATCCAAGAGCTCCCAGCAGCAGCTTGGCCAGCACTCAGGGCCATCCATCCTTGTCCTCTGTGCCACTGCTCCAGCAGTCCTTGTCACCCCCTGGGTCCTGCCTCCCACCACCCTGAAGGATAATGAGCATCCCCGCTCTGAGCCTGGCTCTGGATTGCTCTGGGTCAGCTCCTCTTCGTGGCTCTTGGGGACCTCATCTGGGCCACCTCCTTGTCCTCTGCCCTCCCCTGACAGATCACTGCAGCTTTATTCCTGCCCTCCCCGGACTTGGATGCCAAACAAAAAGTCTCAGTGCTGGAGACAAAGCAGTAAGGGCACAAATGGTCAGAGGAAATTGGTAAATCAATTCAAGCAATGATATTGGCAGGTGGCAGGTGCTCAACAGGCCACGGGAGAGGATTGATCCCAGCTTAGAAAAACTGGGATTTTAGAGAAAAGCAACTTATAAATTTTCTTAATTTACCTGAGGGTGTTATTAGGATTGTTCAACTTCATTTTTTCAGGCTGGACACACTTTTTTGGTAATAGCTCTGAGATTGACTTTGTCACCAGTGCTGGGTTAATGGTTGGGCTTGATCTTAGAGGCTTTTCCAGCCTTCATGATTCCATACTTGCATAACTCCAGGATTAGGGGTGTTGAGGTGATCACCAGCTCTCCAGGTTTTCCTGATGCAGTGGTGACTCTTGGCAGCAGCAGCAAGATGAACTTGGAGGACACCACACTGAGTTTGACTCGAGTGGATGAGGCAGAGTCCAAGGGTGTGGAGGGAGCAGAGGGCAGGTTGTCCATGTTCCCCAGCAGAAAGTGCTGCAGGGATGGTGATGGCCTCTTCTCCCAGGGAAGGAGGAACAGGACAAGCCATAACCTCAGACTGCACCAGGGGAGGTTCAGGTTGGACACCAGGAGGAATTTCTTCCTGGAAAGGCCTGTCAGGCTTTGGAAGAAACTGCCCAGGTAGGTGGTGGAGTCCCCATCCCTGGAGGTGTGCAAGGAACAAGTGGAGGTGACACTCAGTGCTCTGGGCTGGGTGACAAGGTGGGGGACTCTGTGTGAATCCTTGCCCATGATGGTCATTCTTGTCCCAGCTTTGGCACTATCCCTCTGCCCTAAGCACCCTTCATGTGCTGCCACAGGGCTGCAAGAATTTGTCACCTTACTGTGCTGAGTGTCCAGAGTGCCCTTGTCTGACCCTGCCTGGGGGACACTGAACGTGCCAGGTCCTGACACACAGCCTGGGGACACTGAGAGTGGTGTCCTGTCACCCTGTGACTTCCAGAGGCTCCAGGGATCCTCTGGGGCTGTTCCAGGCTCAGTCTCTGCTGGGGCTCTGGTTCCATGCTGGGTTTTCCTTGCTGGGCGAAGACTCTGCCCAGGATGTTTTGGGATTGGCAGGGAATGGGGATAGGGTGGATTTTGGGGAAGGAACCACCATCCCTGCAGTGAGGAAGGGGTGAGGGAGGCAGGCAGGTGATCCTGCTGCTCAGGTGGACCAAAGAAGTGCAAAAAGTGCACAGTCCTTCCCCTGGGCTCACTGGGAATTGGTGTGGATGGGTTATAACCATGAGGACTGAGCTCTCAGTGCTTTCTCCTGCATAAATGGTTGAGCAGCAGACAGACTATTGCAAGAAGTGATTTAGCTCTGAGTGGTGGTTCATTAGCAGCCCACAGACCAGGCTGCCTCTAGGAGGGGATGTGTGGGCTCTGCCTGCAGTCACATTAACTCTTTCACCCTCTCCTTCCATTGCCAAGGGTTTGGTTTGCAGGATGTGGAGTTAAATGTGATGGTGCCACAATATTCCAGTGGTCTCTCCCTCAAACAGGGCAACAACATCCCCAAGAAACAGCCAGTTTTTACCGGGGTGTCTAATGAGGGACAGGGAATAAAGGAAACCATTATCAGTCCAGGAGATGAGTCAGAGATGGAAATCACACCTTTTCCTAGACAATGTTATTGCAGTGAGGAAAAGGAAATGAAAAAGACTCATTTTCTCTTGCAGAGGGACAGGCCTTGAACTGGAACTGTAGAAATGCACGTTGCAGAGCCTGGTGCTGTTTGAAGGAGCAGCTCCAGCGAGTGAGAAGATCCCATCCCTCCTTTTGTCCCTGTCCCTGCTGGGCCACGTTTTGGAGCCGGGTGCTGGACAGACTTTGCTGCATTTCCCAGCAAAGGAAGGTCTCAGGCTCTGTCCAAAAAAAGAGATTGTAGCCCGGGGTAACGTGGAGCTGGGGAGAGAGCAGGGGAGTGGGAAAGGCTTGGATTGAAGCTGCAGGAAGCCTTGTACACTCAGAGAGCCCCACATTGATCCTGGAGGGAATCCTGGCTCTCAGGACCATCCTGCTGTCACTAAGTCTGCTGCATTTTCAGAAGGAAAGATCCTTTGGGATTTTTGGGGGGACAGTTTCCAAAGGGGGACAAATATCTCAAGGGGCATAAACCTATTGATCCTACTGACTTTAAGTGGTGTTTGTTTTGCTGATTCTCTTAAGAGAGATCTGGAAGAAAAAGACGTGGGTTTAATATGAATATTCCTGTATCCAAACCAGTGGTCCTGGTTTGGATATCTCAGTATCCATAAAGTTCTGCTGGGGTAACAAACAGGCTGGCCCAGGTGGGGCCAGATGGAAGCTTAGAAGCCGTACCAGCCACTCACCTGGATAATGAAACCTTGGGACAGTGAACAAACCTTAACCCTGCCCAGCTTTAGTTCCTTTGGCCCCTATATCGGACACGGTTGTTCTGCAGCTGCTCCAGAAATGGGCTGGGATTCTGTGCTCCCAGAAAGACTCCCAGGCATTATCCAGGAGGTTTGGCTGCTGTTCCCCTCAGACATTTCTCTGCCTCCATGACTTTGGAGAAGGAATACAGGAAGATGGATCATTTGTGCTTCATCGGCCCCAATCCCAGGGGGAAGAACATTCCAACCTTCCCCATTCCCTCTGGGCACCTCTTTGACCCCGTTGCTTTTTTGCCCCGTAGCCAGACGAGTTGACCAACGCCCTGGAGATCAGCAACATCGTCTTCACCAGCATGTTTGCCCTGGAGATGCTCCTGAAACTCCTTGCCTTCGGCATCTTTGGCTACATCAAGAACCCCTACAACATCTTCGACGGGATCATCGTCGTCATCAGGTCTCTGCTGGCTCTTTCTCCACCGTGGCTTTTCTGCTGAGGGATGGGGAGCAGGAATGACCTGGCATGTGTTGATCCAGGGCTGGGATGTGCTGTAATTGTGCTGGCATTTTAGATTCCTGTCTTTAGAAGGGCTGCCCAAAGCAAAGGGACCTGGCAGATGGAGAATAAAGTCTATTTACGCCGCACATCTGGCACGGTGGGCCATTTTCCACTGGAGTGCAGAGTGGCTGGTCCTGGGAAAGGAGTGCAGGGAGCGTCCATATCCATGCAGTGTGCCCTCCCTCTCCAAATGAACACAGCTCAGGCTGGACCAGAGCAGGCAGGAGGGGAGGAGGGCACTGTTCTGCTGTCCTCTCCCAGGGAACACTGTCCCAGCCTGAAGTGGGGGTGCCACAGCATGTGAGTGAGAAGCTTGTGCACCCCATCGTGCTGGGCTTCTCTCTAGCAGTGCTGGCCACCCCTCAATCAGTGATTTGGGGCAGGGAATCCAAGGGGTGCAAAGCAGGGCACTGCTCTTGGCTTCCCTTGGCCCATCCCTTTGATTCAGGCAGGGGAGGAGCAAGAGGGGCCCAGAAGGAAGGTCAGTGTGTGACCTGATTGAACCAACCCACCCCAGCAGATGTGAATTCACGGTACAAACTTGTGATGCACATTTTGGGGGTGTGAGGGAAGGGTGTGACAGAGGGTGGTGGTGCAGCCTGGCAGGGGACATGCTGAGATGGGAAGAACCCCATAAAAAAAGGGATTTAAAGAGCCAAGAACCCAACTCTAAAGGAGATAAGTCGTGCACGGACACGCGTGTGGGAGTGGAGGCTGTTTTCCAAAGGCAAGAATCAGACAAATAAATACCCCCTTTGGGGTTTGGAGGGTGTGGTTGCTGGAGGAGCTCCCTCAGCGTGGTGGTGCTCTGGTCCCAGCCGTGTCCTGCTGTCCCTGCAGTGTGTGGGAGATCATTGGCCAGTCGGACGGGGGGCTCTCCGTGCTCCGCACCTTCCGCCTGCTCCGCGTCCTCAAGCTCGTGCGCTTCATGCCCGCCCTGCGCCGCCAGCTCGTGGTGCTCATGAAGACCATGGACAACGTGGCCACCTTCTGCATGCTGCTCATGCTCTTCATCTTCATCTTCAGGTATCAGATCCCTTCAGGTTGATGGTCCAGCTTGGTTAAGGGATGTGGAGGTTCAAACAGCCTCCTGTGGGACAGGGCTGCTCACAGCACACTGTCTGCCCCCTCTCAGGAGGTTTGTCGTGCAATTCCCTAATTCTGTAGGTGGGTGAAGTTCACAAGGAGGCAAAAATTGCTGCTCAGGTCCCTGAGAGGCTCCTTTAGCTCTGCCTGGGGATGCTGTCACTAAATGGACTGTACCAGTGTTGTATTGGGGATGGAGGTTGTACAGACCCCAAGACTTCTGTCTGACACCGTAATGCTTCCAAAGATCCTTCTGTTGGAAAGCAGCTGGATTAGGGAGGTGGCAGTATGGTTTGTCATCTTCTAGATGAAGGAGGTCCTTTTAGTACAGAAAATGGTCATGAGATGTGACACAGAAGGGTCTGCTCAGTGATCAGGTCACTGCTGGAGCAGATCCCGTCTTCCCCAGGGATTCCACTGGCACACAAAACCTGTGTCCCAAAAAAAAGTGTCCCAAAAGTCACTGCAGTCCTCCCTACAACCATATTTCCCACAGTAACTTGTTTCTCCCCCCTCCCTCTTTCCCTGCTCCAGCATCCTTGGCATGCACCTTTTTGGGTGCAAGTTCAGCCTGAAAACTGATACAGGAGACACAGTTCCAGACAGGAAGAATTTTGATTCCTTGCTTTGGGCCATTGTCACTGTATTTCAGGTAAGCTCTGGGGCCTCAGGGGGGTTTTAATGTGGAATATGTGGGCTTTTTCTTTCACAGAGCTATTGCAAGAAGTGTCAGGTTGGCACTGTGGAGTTATTAGGGCAGGGAGATTGTGTTTCTGTCTGTAAGCCCTGAGAGAGAAGCAATCTACTAAAATCAGCACTGTGCATAACTCTTGTCAGTAAAAGGAAGGGCTAAGAAGGAAAACCACCCTTATTTTTCTTTTTTATAATAAATAAGATCAAGGCCCACAGTCTGCTGCCCATTCTGCCCCTGTTCTGCAGATCTTACTCACCTTCACTCCCCCAAAAATGCACTTTGCAAACAATTTCATGTGACTGGAAGTGACAAATACACTCCCAAATCAGAGCTGGAGGTGCTGGGAAAGTCTTTATATAAAAAAACTGTGTTTCCTCTGCAGCCAAAAACTGGTTTGTGCTCAGAATTAGCAACACATTCCACGAGAAGCTGCTATTTCAAGGGCATTCTAAATATAAAGATTAGTCTTTTTCTGTCTCAAAGCTCAGACTTGAGAGCCCAAGTGCTGCGAGTGGAGCCCAGTGGGAATGACATTAGGCCAGGTTTGTGAGCAGAGCATCTGGTGATGGTGGTTCCCACCAGGGTGAGAACCAGTCTGGAGCTTCACTGGGAGAAGCAGAACTCCTTGCAAAGCAGCAGCAGCCTCAGAGGGTCACATTTTCCTCTCCCCAGCACACAGATTTCTGCATTTCTCCTGGCAGTCCTTTGGGAACTGGAGCTGGCACAAAGCACGAGGGCTCAGTCCTGTGTCCCCTGAAGGTTGCTGAGTGACGTGACTCAGGGCAGCTGACTTCATTCCTGTCCCCAAAGCCACCTTGCTGGCAGGAGCCTTTGAGGCCATTGCCATTGCAAGCACAAATGAATGTGGAACACGAGTCTCTCAGCCATTTTTCTAAGGCCCCAGGATTGTTGAGCTCCAGGAAAGGCAGGAGAAAATCCCTGAGGAGGATCCTTTGGAGCAAAGCTTGGCAAAGCTGTGTATTTTTTTGCCCAGCTTGTCAGTGCTTTTACCTCAAGGAAAGCATTTTGCTTCCCCTGAATTTCTTGAGCCACCCAGTGTCATTTATCCCATCAGATTTCCTGTCCCTTACCCTTTCCTTCAGCTCCAGTTGCCTTTTAAAGAGCAGCCTGAAAGGAAACAAGATGTGTGGCCTCAGGTCTGTTATCTTCTGATGGTTATCAGAGGAGGCAATACCTCCACGAAGTGATGGGATTAGGACCAGTGCATCCTTCAGGTTATGATATATGGGATCTGAACTAGTCCTGTCTGGGCAATGAGTGTCAGACCTTCCTGCAGGGAGGGGAGGTTTGGCCAGGACAGAGCTCTAAATAAAGGACATTTCTGCTGCCTCATCTCATGAGACCTGTGAGTGACTGTGCTCAGAGAAGGTCAAAAGCAGGGGAAGGAACGGCCAAGACAGTGTTTGAATGTGGTTGCTGTCCATGAGAGAGCAGTCATTGGAGTCTTCCCCTTCCCATTCCTTCCCCTTCCCATTCCTTCCCCTCTTTCCCTGCAGATCCTCACTCAGGAGGACTGGAATGTGGTCCTGTACAACGGGATGGCATCGACCTCCTCGTGGGCTGCTCTCTACTTTGTGGCCCTGATGACCTTCGGGAATTACGTGCTCTTCAACCTCCTCGTTGCCATCCTGGTGGAGGGATTCCAGGCAGAGGTGAGAGGTGGGAGCAGAGGGAGGGGCAGCACTGACACACATTTAGGGATGGATCAATGTCAGTGCAACATCCTGCCATGAAAACAGCCCACAATTTCAATTTAAGGGGTGTAGATGAGCTGGGATGGGCACATGAAGGTCTTGCAAATGAGTCTTTGGAATTAAAACCCACTGGATGTGTCGTGGGACTGGAGATAACCAGGATTTTCGTTGATCTGCTGAAGAATTGGCTTAGGATTGATTTTACACCCATTTATCCTGTGGGGTTTGGTTCTCCAGGGCAAACCTCAGCCTTTGGATATAGTCCAGCCAGTCTCAGTGACGTGGACCAGGCAGGGTGTGAGCTGGGTCTCAGTCCAAGCCTTTCCTTGGCTCCCATCTATGGGATTCAAGGCTGGCAGCTTCAAAAAGGCTACTTTTGAAGTAGCACAGCTCTCCAAAAGCTGCATGTCAAGGTTTCAACCATTAAATCTTCAGATCTTTGGGGTGATGCTTTAAGGCAGAAGGAAGTTTTCTCCTCTCAGCAGCCTGCAGGAATCTCTGTGTGGAGCAGATCCCATTCCTTGCCTGCCCTCCTGGAGGTTCTTTCACGTGCTGATGGGAAGGCAGAACTCTCTGAGTGCCTGATTCCTGAGCCAGCCCAATGGCTGTGCTTTAAGCTCAGCCTTGATGGCTCTGTCAGAGCTGCTGCAGACCAGGAGTTCAGGGTGTGTAAGCCCTGGGTCTCCAAGCCTGTGTTACTCACCCAGCACTGCCTCTGAAAAGGCCACCAACCACAGGCATGACATTTGCAGGGCACATTTTGCTCTCCACTTCCATTTATCATAAACCCTGCCATCAAGCCTATGGGCTTGTCAGTTGTCTCAGGGAGAGGAATTAGCTGTGCTGCAGAAAACCCTTCTCAGGGCTGCATGCAGGGCTCGAGTCAAGCTTGGCACTTAAAATCATGGAATCCTGGAATGGTTTGGGTTGGAAGGGACTTTAAAGATCATTCCAACCCCCTGCCATGGGCAGGAACACCTTTCACTAGCCCAGGTTGCTCAGAGTTCCAGCTCTGGCTGTAAACCAAAGGTGTTCACAGTCTCCTTGGACAACTCCCAGGAAGAGCTGGGCTTTGTTTTGTCACCCTTGGTTCTCTGGGTAGGTTGGCAAAATGGCAGAATTCTAGTTTGGACCCCTTTGGCTCTTTTTGGGGCTGTTCTCAGCAGTCACAGGAGACACTGAGGGCACTTCTCCTCCCTTTGCTCAGGTGTTTTTAGCTGGAAAGGGACTCCTGGGAGACTCGTGCAGAGAGAGGGACCCTGTGAGAGCTGCTCTGAGCTCAGAGCCAGCAGCAGTGTCTCAGCAAGGACAACCAAAACTGTCCTGTGAATCAAGGACACGGTCTCACCTTAATTTCAGGTTCTGCTCTGCCTGTGGAGCAAGTTTGCCAGGAGCATCCCTAGAAGAGAACAAGCTTAAATAGCCACAGAGCCATTTTTGGGACATTTGTGCTCAGTCCAACGAGCAGCCAGACTTCAAAGAGGGCCATAATTGCACAATATTTGTGCTTACATTGTTCCCTTGTCGGTTTGAAACCTACCCCAGAGCTGCTCTGGGAGAGCAGGCAGACCTTCCAAAATTGTGCCCATCTTTCATCCACTCTGCACTCATGTTTCTGCTCCAAAGCAGAGAAGATGAATAAGGGAGCTGAGGCCTTTCAGTCATCCAGGCTGTTTGGCTGCTCCAGTTTGCAATCCATCACACATGGAATGAAGTTCACTGCCACTTCAGCACCGTGTCTCTAGAAACCATGGTGATTTGTTCAGGCACCAGTGAGGGAACTGTGCTCCTTTTCCTGGGATCAGCTGCTTTAATCCAACCATTTGCTATCAATTTACACAGATTTTTTTTCTGCAGTCTCGATGAATTCAGCCCAAGCCATGCTGACAGTGTGCTGGAATCTCTCCCCCAGCAAGGAGAACCTGAGGACAAGCTCTTCTGTCCCAGGCTGATCATTTTTGGGAGCAGATATGTACAAAAGGGAAAATGAGCTGGGCTTCCAGGAGGAAAGCCAGGATGAGAGTGGGTGGCTGTTCTCTGCCTTGAGATGCTGCCTCATTCCCTCTGCCTCAGCATCAGTGCTGTCAGGAGGTTTCCTAACACAATCCCTGTTCCCAGCCAGCCTGAAGGAACCAACCAGGGCTGGGTTTTCACATCTGAGTCAGTTTTAAAGTGCAAAATAAAGAAGGAAAACCCCTCAGGATCTTTTGGCATCAAAGCCCAAGTGCTTTCTGTCCTGGGGAGGGCAGATCTGGACCCCCACCATGCCAGTTTTTCTTGGTCCTCCTGGGATTACAGCTCTGCTTTGGTGTTCTCTGGGAGTTGCTGTTCCATGAGGCTGGGGCAGTGGGGGAAACACAACATGGCAGGGACAGCAGTGACAGCCACACCACCATCCTCTCTGCCCAAGTGTGACAAATGACCAAAATGTAGACAGGGACTTGGCTGGCTTCATCCCTTGGGGCCACACTTAAACTGACCACTGGGAGCAGAGGTGCCTCTGAGCTGCTGAGTAGTCCAGCTTAATTGGGTCTGTTAATTATCCCTCCCCTCTCTGCAGGGTGATGCCAATAGGTCAGACACAGATGAGGACAAGACATCTGCCAACTTCGATGAGGATTTTGAGAAGCTGAAGGACCTCAGAGCAACAGGTAGGGTGTTGTGTCTGCATTTTCCTGGGATCTGAAAGCTGTGGCTCTGCTTCCATCCACACCTTTCCACAGAAACTTATGGAGGGAAAGGGGAAGAATCCAATTTATTTGGCAATTAATCTGATAGCCAAGTCCACAGAGCAGCTCTACAAAGGGAAAGCTAAATAAGCATTGATACTTCCTTTAAACAGATGTTCTTCTAATTTGAACTCCACGAGAGTATTTTGCTCTGTCTCATCATTTCTCCTGCATCATTCCCACAGAATGCTTTGCTGACAGCAATGTTCTCACCCTACTTCCCAGCAGCTTTGCAAATCAATCATGTTCTCATCTGTTTTTCTTTGGTTTCCCACACAAAAGCAGTTGGGTGAGGTTTGATTGATGGCAATGTTGCTGCTCATTTGTGTTACGGGAGGGTCTGGCAATCGATTTGAGGTAAGGCCATGCTGTACCAGAGCTCTGAAAGCAGGGCATGGTAGGTGACAGCCTTCCCTCTGCAGTTTGCAGCCAGAGAGGTGACAAGAAGGGATCCCTTATTTTCCCAGAGTGAATGGCAGGAGGGTAAACAGGAGCCACTTTGGTTCCTCTCTACTTTGATTCCCAGCTTGGGCTCTGTTAGGATGGCTTGAAATGCTTCTAAAGCAAGTTTTGTTTCCACCAAGGAAATTAGATTGATTGTGGTGAGCAGATGGAACTCAGCTGAGGAAGGGGCACAATAATTTGTTGGGGAAGCTGAGACAGCTGGATCACAACAAGGTGATGGAGCTGCTCAGTCTGCAGATGAAGCAACAAATCCCAAACACCAAGTGATCAGATGTCCATTGCAAATGGTTGGCAGGGGACCCACAGCACAGCTCTGCACCAACTATTTGTTGAGCAGCTGCAAATAATAAGAGATTTCTAGGAGAAAAAAATCATTGTCACCTCTTCCAGGTGATACAGGAACAGAAAACAGGGCTGAAGTTGCCATTAGTCAAGGTCCAGGAGGAATTGAATGTCTCCATAAATCTCAGAGGTGTCTGTTCAGCTGGAGGAGACTCAGGGGAGACCTCATTGCAGGTCCAACTTCCTCAGGAGGGGCAGGCACTGATCTCTGCTCTGTGGGACCAGGGACAGCACCCAGGGAATGGCTGGAGTTGTGTCAGGGCAGGGTTAGGGTGGGATCTCAGGGAAAGGTTCTTCCCCCAGAGAGTGGTGGGCACTGCCCAGGCTCCCCAGGGCAGTGGGCACAGCCCCAAGGCTGCCAGAGCTTCAGGAGTGTTTGGATGATGCCCTGGGGCACAGGGGGTGACTCTTGGGGCTGGTCCTGGGCAGGGCTGAGGGTTGGACTGGATGGTCCTTGTGGGTCCTTCCAATTCAGCACGTTCTGTGGCCCTGAGATTTGGAACAGTGACTTGCACAGCTGAGCCTTCCCCTCGTGTCCTCTCTGCCCCAGAGATGAAGATGTACTCCCTGGCTGTCACCCCCAATGGGCACCTGGAGGGCAGGGGGTCGATGCCCCCTCCCATCATCCTGCGCACGGCGGCCACCCCGATGCCCACCCCGAAGTGCTCCCCACACATGGACTCTGTGCACTCCTTTGTGGACTCCAGGAGAGGCAGCAACGCGTCCCTGGAGCCCGTGGGCTACGACCAGAAGTCCTTGGTAGGTTCCTCTTGCCACCAGGGCTCCCTCAGAACCCACAGGGGACGTGTGTGGGGTGGGCACGTTGCTGGGGAATCAAAGGGAGGGTGGTAGAGGGCAGAAATGTGTGGGAAGGCAGGGGGAGAACGGAGTCTGGAGGGAGAATTGAAGGGGTGTTGCTGTGCTGGGGAAGGGCAGTGACAACGTGACAGTCAAGGACAGCGAGTGCATGAAGAGGAGAGACAGGGGTGTACCAGAATTCAGTGTCTTCCTGCCTGGAAGGCCATGCCAAGCCACCTTCCCAACCTGAGACAAGTCAAAATTCACCCAGCTACCCCATCATCCCCATTGAGGGGGAGCAGGAATCTCTTCCCAGCCCCACTGGCCACTTGTGGTGTCTTGGAGAAGCTGCCAGGAGTTCCTGTGGGATGAAGCCTGTTTCCTCCCTCGGTGTTTTGGGTCTGTATCAATTTATGGTGTATAAATGAAGCATCATTTGTCCTTCCCAGCCTGGCAGCTGTTCCAGAACAGCAGCCCAGTTGGAGGGGAAACAGAGGGAGCAAGGAGTGAGCTGGTGGATTGCCCCCAGCCCATGGGGCTCTGCCCTGGCTGCAGCAGGGCAAGGGGACAGCTCTGGGGGAACAGGGAGCAGCTTCACAGACAAAGTGGATTTCTGGTCCCCCATCCCGTTGCACCCTCTGTATCATGTTCCCATCAGGGCAGCAGAGCGTGAAGGCACCTCACGCAGAGGCTGAGCCACAATCCCCCTTGGAAAAGCTGCTTAGTCAACGTCATGCTTTTGAAAAGAGAATAGAGATGGCTGTTGTTTGCCTTGGGCTTTCGTGGGATTGTGAGTTGCTGGAGAGGGTTGTTCAGAGTTTGAATCCTTTCTCGGAGAGTGCCACCAACCAAAGGCAGAAGGAGCAGTCAGAGAAGAGCTGCTCAGCTCTGAGGAGGAGGAGGGAGGCAGTTTCCCTCGCTTTGGGCTGGGAAGAAGCCATGGGGGGAAAAGGAGTTTTCCTTCTGGCTTTTCTGCACTGACCTCAAGTTCTCTCAGCCTGGCAAAGTGCACACCCTGATCTGTGCCACAAATCTGTGGGAGAGAAATAGGCATTCCACTTCCTTATGCATTACATTGAAGAGAAAACATTGGAAATAGGGGCAGCATTCCCAGAAAACGCTCAGGTGACTCAGGAGCTCAGCGAAGCTGTGGGTTGAAACCACTTGAGAAAAGAAAATGCCACTTCAGCAATAGCATCTTGGGGTTCGGTTTCCATGGAAGGTGGTGTTGCTGGGACAATGGGAAGGCACAGCCCAGAGGATGGGCAGCTGTGCTACAGGTGTAGCTAAGGAGTACCCGATGGGTGCTGGGCTCCCATCTCACAGCATTGACCTCAGGAAAGCTGGGAGGGAAAGACAAGATGTGCAACAAGGAGGGTTTTCCAACCTGAGCCAAAACACCCTCCTGCAAGCAAACCCTCAAGTGTCTTTCCTCTCTCCCAGTCCAGCCTCCGCAGTTCCCCCTGCGCCAACTGGGGCACCGGCAGCAACTGGGGGAGCCGCCGCTCGAGCTGGAACAGCCTGGGCAGAGCCCCGAGCCTCAAGAAGAAGAACCAGTCTGGAGAGAGGGAGTCCCTTCTCTCGGGGGAAGGCAAGGGCAGCACAGATGACGACTCGGATGATGCCAAGTCGAGCACGCTGAGCCGGCCCTCGCTGCACCGGCGCGCCGAATCCCTGGATTACCGCGGCTCGCCGGAGCTGCCCGAGCTGCTCCCGCTGCCCCCCGAGTTCCAGGACTGCAATGGCAAGGTGGGGCACGTGCCCAGCGAGCTGTTCCTGCGCCTCGACGGGCACAAGGAGGACGCCCTGGACTACGAGGACGACGTGGAGGATGTGAGTGGGGTTGGGCGCCCGCGTTCCGCTCCCGTGGGTAGAATTCCGGCGTGGAGGTGTTGCCTCCTGGCTGGGTGTAGGCAGCACCAACCCCAGCCTTCACTTCCTAAAGGAGCTCTTTTTCAGGCTCTGTTGTTGGGCTGTCACAGTGTCCCCCACAAGGGGATGTCCATCCATTTGTCTCGGGTTTGGACTCCTTAAGATTGTCCCACTGGCCCAGGATGCCTCCAAAAATGAGCTGTGGGCACAACAGCTGGTGGATGTCTTTGCTCACAAGAGCTGTTTGGCATCTTGAAAGCCTAGAAAGAATGTTTTCTACTTAACTTTTTGGTTGTTTCAAGCCTTTTTGGTTGTGGCACAACTTGGGATGTCCAAATGACACCTTGCTTGGTCGTGTCCATCTCTCACTGTACAAGAAACTTGAGATGTCCCAATGACACCCTTCTTGGTCATGTCCATCTCTCACTGTACAAGAAACTTCAGATGTCCAAATGACACCTTGCTTGGTCATGTCCATCTCTCACTGTACAAGAGCCCCTTTCTCCCATCCCTTTCCTCCCTGTTTTGATGGACAAACGTGACAATGCCCAGCACAGCTCTGTCCCAAGAGCTGTGAGAGCCCACAGTGAAATCCCATGTACTGCCCCCCTCCTTTCACAAAAAGCCTGTGACAGTGGAAGAGGCAGGAAAATAAAAGAGGAAGAAAAGGTGTTTCTTCTTTTTTACCCAGAGTTATTGCTACCGGATTCGCAAGGTCCTGGAGCCCTACAAACCTCAGTGGTGCAAGACTCACGAAGACTGGTCCCTCTACCTGTTTTCCCCACAGAATAGGTAAGAAATCCCAGGGAAATGCCA
Source organism: Anabacerthia variegaticeps (assembly GCA_035583185.1). Taxonomy (NCBI): domain Eukaryota; kingdom Metazoa; phylum Chordata; class Aves; order Passeriformes; family Furnariidae; genus Anabacerthia; species Anabacerthia variegaticeps. The sequence goes on along the minus strand of JAWWEW010000033.1, from coordinate 14,201,209 downwards.
GCCCAACAGGTTTTTGTGGTGATGGATTACTGCATTCCTGAGGAGTCTTCCCTCGAGGAAACTCCCTCTGATACAGAAGCACTGAGAGTTCTAGAAATCCAGTTCCTGATTTGGGGACAGCTTTTTCTGTGTTCTGTGAGGGCAGAAGTGTTGTGTGGGTCGCTCCACTGTCTAGGAAGAAGAGTGGTGTAACCAGCATTAATGATAATTAATAATTAGTGATAATCATGGCTGAAGAGTGGAGATACTGGCTCATCATATGGGCTTGATGCTGGTGGCACAGCTGGGGGAAGCTTTTGGACTGGTGTCTGCTACTACCCCAATCATCTGAAGGATCTTTTCTCCCCCCCATCCCTTCAGGTTCCGGGTGATGTGCCAGAAGGTCATTGCCCACAAAATGTTCGATCACGTCGTGCTGGTCTTTATATTCCTCAACTGCATCACTATTGCCCTGGAGAGACCAGACATAGACCCCCAGAGCACGGTGAGTACCTGGCTCATCCTCTGCCTTCATCCACCCTCCACACCTTCATCTTCTCAGGGCAAGGCCCTGCAACAGAAAAGAAGTTTCTTTCCTCAATTGCCTCGTTCTGTCGGTCTGTGTTTTACAGGAGAGGATATTCCTCAGTGTTTCTAATTACATCTTCACTGCAATCTTTGTGGCTGAAATGATGGTTAAGGTAATTACAGCTTCCTCCCCTGGCCCACAGCGAGGTCTGGCAAAGACCAGAACGTGGCACAGTTATGGTCTGGGTGAAGATTTCAATGTCTCTCTTCTCCTGGCTGTAGGTGGTGGCTCTTGGCTTTTTCTCTGGGGAGAACACCTACCTACAGAGCAGCTGGAACGTCCTGGATGGAATCCTGGTCTTTGTGTCCATCATTGACATCATTGTGTCCATGGCATCAGCAGGAGGAGCCAAAATCCTGGGTGTCCTTCGTGTTTTGAGACTTCTGAGGACCTTGAGACCTCTCCGGTACGTGCTGAGACATCAGAGAGGTTGCAAAAATGCACGGGGGGTCCATCGAGGTGTGACTTAACAACACAAAACCCTGAAATACAATATGGGTAGAAGTGTCTTTGGGGAGCACTAAACCAGTGGAACTGTTGGAAAACAGGGAAATGGGTTCTAATTCATCTTCTCCAGTGGCTGGAGTTGGGAGTGAGCAGGTGCTGACATGGATTTGCTACGCTCCAGCATCGTTCCCAGCACTGCAAAACAACTCCTGCCTCAGCCAGGCAGAGCAGGGAGGGCTTTCAGCCTGGAGAGAAGGAGCAGAGAGGATGAGTCCTGAGGTTGTGATTATGCAGGAACAAAGAGCGATGGTGCTTGGGGGGATTTTTATCACTCCCGGCTCCTGTTCTATTTCCATCCTGCTTGGCAAGAAACACGAGCCCTTTTTTAAGGACATTCCAGGGGAAATGAGAGAGTCACCTCAAAACCTGCAGGCTTTCTGGGACAAAGCCATGCTCGTGGGAGGGACAGCAAGAGCCAATCTTTGAGGCCCAGGACCACGAGAAGAGCAGTTTTTTGGTGCTCTGTATTTCCTCAGGGACAAGAGGCTTTGTGTTTGTGTCCCCTCTCCTGCTGCCATGCTCTGTTCTCTGGGGACATTGGGGTGCCCTGGCAGTGCTGGCAGCACCTCAGGGCACTGCCTGACCCACATAACTAGGAACAGAATTCAGGGCATGGGCACTTCTGAAGGAAAGGTAAGGGGAAAAGAGGGAATTAGTCTTTGAGAATAACTAGGCCAGGTCCTATGAATGGAAAGGAATTCATCACCTCTCACCACAGCCTCTCTGGGATTCCTCCAGGGACCATTCCCAGCACTTTGGAGGTGCAGTTCAGCCTCCACGTGATTTTGCTCACACAAGACCCCATGGCAGGACACAGCTCTGCTCTGTCCCCTGGGCTTGGCAGCCACAAAGGCATTGTCCCTGCAGGGACTCACCTGTCCCCTCTGCAGAGCCCTCCAAAAACCAGCTCTGGTGTTGTCCCCTGAGAACCCCCTCCTTCCCCTGCCCAGCACAGCCTGCTGGGGCTGGTTGCACTCAGATGTGCAAGCACATTTTGGAGACACCCATGGGAGAGTCCTTCTCCAGGAGAGCAACACACTTGTTCTCCAAAACACCCCGAATCTGCCTCAGAGCACCCCAGGCCTCTCACAGCAAGCTGCTCCCTGAACTCTGGCTGTGCTGGTCACAGGTTAATGGCAGCTCAGAGGCAGCTCAGGAACTAATTAGGAAGCAAATTGGAATGACTCTGTTTGAAAAGTTGTCACAGGGCCCAGCCCTCTGCTGGTCCAGCTGCAGAAAGAGCACCAGATGTGCCCTCCAGTACCCCTGTGAAGCTGGAACACGTGTTTTTGAGGGAATTCCTGCCCCAAATTGTGAGCCCCTCTGCTCAGATCAGAGCCCTCAGAGGCACAAATAGCCCCTCATGGGAACTCTGGGACATTGTCCTCACAGACAGTGTCCCCTCCTCACTCTGACCAGAGGTAGCCCAGCAATGCTGACAGGGTGTCCGACACGGTTGTCATTCCATCTGATGGGACTGGGAACATTCTGGTTGTCCAGATAAGTCACTGACTGTGTCAGAAGGCTGCCTGCAGGTAGAGGAGGGTGCTGTCAGCTTCCCTGCAGCCCAGAGGAGAGGAAAAGCAGCTGGGTAATAACAGGTCAGGCATAAAACTTAAAAGCTGCACTGTCTTGTCATTTTTTTTTTCCCCAGAGTCATCAGCAGAGCCCCAGGTCTGAAGCTGGTGGTGGAAACCTTGATCTCCTCCTTGAGGCCTATTGGGAATATTGTTCTCATCTGCTGTGCTTTCTTCATTATCTTTGGGATTTTAGGGGTCCAGGTAGAGTATTGCCCTCACCATTGCCATCTGTAAGGGACTGGTGCAAAAGAGAAGCTGGTTTTCTCACCTGCTGGGGTTAAGGTGGGAGTAATGAGGTTTAATATCTCCAAAACAGACTTCAGTTAGCAAAGAAGAGCCATGCTCTAGGAGAGATGCTCTGGGGTGGGCTTGGCATCTGCTCACTGGAAGGTTCTCAGGATCAGAAGGGCAGACAGACCTTCCTGAGGGACAGCAGAGCACCAGCTCAGCCTGCCTGAGGGTTGGGGAGGGCACAGAGAAATTCCCAAGATCCCTCCAGGCATTGTGTTCCAGGATCTCTAGGATGACTCTTCCCCACATGGGAGGTTGCCATCCTCCCAACAAGGCAGGATCACCTTCCTTCTGTGTCTGGGCCAACACAGCAATGTCTCAGGGCTGAGGTTTCACCAGGGCTGTTCCCCTGCCCTGGGTGAGCTCAAAGGAATAAGGAGAAGAATTCCCACCTGGCAAACAACTCTACCAAGGGCAAGAAAGGGCAACCAGAGGAGAGACTTTTCAAAGTTGCTTATTGTTGGTGGTTTTTTCTACCAAGGGCAAGAAAGAGAAACCAGACTTTTCAAAGTTGCTTATTCTTGGTGGTTTTATCTTCTTGGTTTTTTTCTTTTGTGCTTCTCAAATGCAGCTTTTTAAAGGGAAGTTCTACTACTGTGATGGCCCTGATGTCAAGAACATCAGCACGAAGAGCGACTGCACCAACGCTCGCTACCGATGGGTGCGGCGCAAGTACAACTTTGACAATTTGGGCCAGGTAAAGTGCTCACTGCAGGGATTTCTGGGCCAGCTTTGAGTCAGTGCACACCTCAAACGTGTTGCTTGGGGTGGGTGTGGAACCTCCATCATGTGAAGTTTCCAAGAACAGTGTCATTGATTCGTCTCTCAGGGGCTGGGTTAATGGTTGGACACGATGACCTGAGAGGTTTTTTCCACCCTAGATGGTTCTGTGATTCTGTGAGTAAAATTTTCTGTGGGGTAAATAATTCTATGGATAATAAAATTCTATGGGTACAATTGATCTCTTGGAGAGAGAATTCCTGAAGTTATGCAATTCCTTTTTATAGGAGAGTGTTGACCTGAAGCCACTGCTTTGGGATGCAGTCCCTCATGGATGGACATCAACTGTCCCTTTTAATCCCTTGGTTTCTTTGCTGTTTGCAAAGGAAAAAAGTGCTTTATAGTGGCTGAAAAGGAAGGCAGCCCATAGCAGGAGCTGGGATATATCCCTGCTTTTTAAAACTGTGGGATGTTGGGCCAGCCTGAAATAGTGATCTTTAATCATGCCTTGGTGACCAGGCAGCCTGATGTGTGTGAGCAAACACCAGCCTGTATGTGAGGGAAAAGGAGCATCACCACCCATGGTTGGCTCCCTTTGGAGCCAGAACTGGAAACAGGTACAAGTAAACCCCGAGCTGTTGCATTTCTCCACCAGGTGATATGTTATGAGCTGTGGCTTGGTTTGGATGAGGCTTGTCCGGTTCTGGTTTCTTTTCTGGGGGCTGAGATGCAAGAACAATGTCTTCTGTCTTCTTGCAGGCCCTCATGTCCCTGTTTGTCCTCTCCTCCAAGGACGGGTGGGTGAACATCATGTACGACGGGTTGGATGCCGTGGGCATTGACCAACAGGTACCTGTCCTGCACACTCCAGGGGGTTGCCCTCAGAAATCCCATGCCTGGGTGGTTCTGTTGCTTCTGAAGTCCCAGGAAAGTGCAGAATTACAGGACCTCTGAGGTCCTGACTGCTCACTGAGCTGCCAAAGCTTTCCATTCTCCACTGAGCTGCTTTTGCAGTGGCTGCACCCCATGTAGTACAAGCAAGCACTGATGGGGCTTTTAGTGAGAATGGGGGTACTTGAGGATGGGAAACAACCAGGAATGTAGTGGAAGGGACATTCAGTTGGTGTGTTAGGTGGCATTTTCTAAGGAAGCTCAGGAGTGTCCCATTAGCATCCCATAGTAGCTGCAGTAACACTTTGTAGTTAATTTTCCCCAGCTTCTGAAGATCTCACACCAACTGAGAAACATGAGCCCACATCTCAAAAAGAGAGGCTGGAGCCTATCTTTAGCTGGAGGGATCCTGCTGGTGGGCTGATGCTCATCCACGGAGCTTCATCTTCAGCTGCACGAAAGAAATGCCAAAAAACCTGAATCTGTCAGCCAGCTTAGGGCGGGTTTTACACCAAAAGTAAAACTCTAGGCAGGGAGAAGGTGAGGGAGAGGAAACTGTTTGGGGAAAAGTCTCCTCCCAGTCCACAGTGCCCGACTGTCCTGCCCTGCCTTGTAGCTGCAGAGCGCCCAAACCCCCGACTGACACACGTCTTGTCTGTGCCGCTTCTCCCTTGTTCTTAACTCCCCACCAGCCCATCCAGAACCATAACCCCTGGATGCTTCTCTACTTCATCTCCTTCCTGCTCATCGTCAGCTTCTTCGTGCTCAACATGTTTGTGGGGGTGGTGGTGGAGAACTTCCACAAGTGCCGGCAGCACCAGGAGGCGGAGGAGGCTCGGCGCCGGGAGGAGAAGCGGCTCCGACGCCTGGAGAAAAAGCGCAGGAGTAAGGAGATGTACCTGTCTGGTCGGTAGACTGCCTTACAACCCCCAATCTTTCTGAGCCCTGCCTGCTCCCAAAGCCAGATTTTTCGTTCTCCTTTGGTTTCGTTTCCACGGGATCCACGAGGTCGTGTTGCTTCGTTACCTCTCCGGCGGTGCCTTAAGCCTTTGGGTTGCCGACGCCTCGGAGTTGTCCTGGACAGGGTTGGTGGGAAGCATTGCCTGTTCACCTGGCTGGGGGATAATCCCCCCTCTGAGCAGAGTCCCCTGTCCCTCTCTTCGAGGCCAGGGTGTCCCCAGAGAACAGCTGTGATGCTCCCTGCCTGCCTGGAGGCTGCTCCGGGCTCACCCTGTGGCTTAAGGTGCCGCCTGCATCCGAGGAGGGTGGTGCTGCTGGTTTGGTTCCCCAGTTCCTTCCTTGGACAAAGTAGCTGTGATGCTTTTGGAGAGCCCCGAATGGCGCATGGCCCCGCATGCCACGGACACGCTGCATGGGGGCACGGGCACAGCCCGGGGAGAGGAGGGGACCAATTCCCCCCTCCAGAACGTCCATTGCAAGAGATGCTTGTCCCATCACAGGCTGGGGTGGCCCTTCACTGCTCAGCACCTCGTCCTTGCAAAGAGTCTCCATGCAAAGTGGAGGTGCAGGGGTCAGGAGGGTGCAACAAAGGGCCTTGAGCCAAAATCTGCTGCTCAGGGGATCCCGTAGGGACCATCCAACCAGACCAGAGAAACACCTGAGCCTGTGCTCCTTTCCTGGCCCAAACCTGGGTTAATCCTGCCCTCCACTGCTCCTTGGCAGGCTGTCCCTGGGACAAGCTGCCTGTAGCATCTGGGGGGGGTTTCCAGGAACTCTGCTAGGTGACCTGCCATACCAACTTCCCAGAATGAGCAGGGATAACCTGCATTAGATGCTGCCAAGCTTTTTGGGGGATTAAGTGAAGGAACATGCCCCCTGTGACCAAAGATGGGCTTGTGCTTCAGGCCCTGCAGTGCTGTGGCCCTTTGCCTGGCTGTGTGATCTCCTGGAAGGACCTAACACTGTGCCCAGTTGTCTCCCAGATATCAAGCCATGGATATCCATTTTCAGCTGGGAAAACAGTCTTTAGCCCAGCTCTGAGGACACAGCAGGCACAGGCTCTGGCAGGCAAAAGCCCATCTCATTCCCTCCATCCCTCCAGGCTGGAGTCAGGCTGTTGTATCCCTTTATCTCCTGCCCCTGTGGTCCTCTTTAGAGCCATGGGAGATTAAATGTGCCCCCCAAGGTCTCCACATGCTGAGCTGACACCACAGTGAAGGCCAAGCCCAGTTCATTTTAGCCAGTTAAGTGAGTTAAGTAGCTGGGTTAAAAAAAAGTCTAGCTCAAACTAGCCAGAGTTTAGAGTTTAAAAGAGTTTAAATGCAATTTCATTGTCCTTTCCCCCTTTTGGTTTTGGAGCTGGAGGGTGGAAATCCTGAAGGCGGCATTTCCAGCACAGTGAGGGAAATCAGGTTCAGGCTCCCAGGGGTTCCTCCTGCTTGTGCAGCATTTCTACCCCAATGTGCTGACTGAGAAGACATCCAGATAAACTCCAATTTTATATAAAATAAAGAAAAATAAAGCAATTTGCAAAGAATCCTTAGAGAAAACAGACCAGGGCTCAGGTAAGGAGGCAGAGCTCAGGCAGTTGCTGTTCCTGATTAGGAAGTAAATCTGATTAAAAGCCTGGCTGTGACTCACTGTTTGGGCAGCAGAAAGAGCCGTGTCAAAGTGATGGACACTGTGACATTGCCCCTCCTGATCCAGCTGTCTCCAAGGACACACTCAAGGAGATATTTTGGGCCCAGGCTTTGCACAGAGGAGGGCTGTAACATTTCACTGAGAGCACACAGGGAGGAGGACAGATTTCTGGAAGGTGATCAAGGTAATATAACAACTGAGAAGCTAAACATTGGGCCATGTGCTGGCCTTCCAGAAGGTTCCCTTAGACTGGCTGGCTCCACCTGCCTCTGTTCAGCAAGGACAGCTTGGCACCCAAATTTTGAGCAGTTAAGCAGGTGAAATCAAATATCTGATGCCTATTTGGGAAGACTGCTATTGACATTTTAATGGATTCATTTATTTATTATTCTTTTCATTTCGATGGGAGGAGATTTCACCTCCCAGGTCATGGGGAAGGCGATGGATTTGCTGGGAAACCGTGGCAGACTCAGAAAGATGTGAGCTGTGCTTGGTGCCATGTGTGGCAGAGCCTTTTTGGGAGGGGTGTGTGTGTGTGCAGGGGTGGGATGGCAGCTTCCACCTCTTCCATGTGTGCCAGCCCTCTGTGTGCCACCCTCTGGGACAGGAGGGGACACTACGGGGCAGGGTGGGCACAGCAAATCAGTGGAGGAACCAAGAACCCCCCTGGGAAAGCTGAGAGAGAGCCCTGCTTTTAATTAATTTACCATTTCTAGCATTTGGCCCCAAGAGACCACACAAGCAGGAAGAATTAGGGCTGTTAACAGGAGAAGGATCCAGCACAGCCCACAAATGTCCTGTCAGAGCAACCCCTGTCCCTCTGGGCTCGCTGAATGCCTGGCACCTTGTCCCTGTGTCCTGTCTGCTGTCTGTGATGTCCCCTGTGCTTCTGTGGAGTGAGGGCTTTGTGACATCTCTCCATCCTGCACACACAGGAGTGTCCCAGGGAGCTGGGACAGGCTTGGGCTGGGGCTGGGAATGGGTTAAACCTCAGCTTAGCAACCCCTGGCTGGTCCCATCCCAGCAGGTCCCAGGGATTGCTCCGTGGAGGACACAGCCCTGCAGCAGGACACACCCCAGGCAGGTGGGATGGGGGCTCCCCATGTGTGCTTTGGGGTATTTGGGGGCAGGAAGGTCCCTCTCAGCTGGCAGACACCACCTCAGACCACTCCTTTCCCATCTCAGGGCCACTTTCCTGGAGGGATTGGGGCAGGGTGACAGCAGGTTAGCTCTGCTCACAGGAGAAGGGAGGGCAGGGGGGTGAGTTCACTGTGGAAATGCATTTGATGTGGGTTTGGGGGCCAGAACTGCACAGTGAACTTTTTTATGTGAAGAGAAAAATTCAGGATAAACCCGAATATTTTCCTGACACAGTCACTGCTCCATCCACTGGGTAAGTGGAGTGTCATTTAACAGTCCTGCTGCTCCCAACCTTTTAATGAGCTTCTCAGAAAACAGACCAAAACCAGTCTCCCCAGATTGAAGCTTTTCATTAAAAACACGTGGATCAGCTTGGTCTCCTGTGCCTCAGGATGTGGGGCCAAATCCAAGTGTCCTGGATGTGCTGTGTCAGACCAGCTCTGACCTTCAGAGGCTGGAGGGGGCTCTGGGTGACACTGGGTGCCAAAAACAGGGCAGGTCATGTTGGAAAAGCTGGAAATCACAGAATCACAGCCCGGGGAAGGTTCTAGCCAGGGAGCAGAGTGCCTTTCAGTGGTGTCACTGGTCCTTGGGAAGACCCCAAGAACTGAGAACTCTGAAATAGGAGTGTTTTTTCCTCATTTCTCGTGGCCACAGCCGTGCTTCTCCGAGGCATTTCCCAACAGTGTCTGGGAGTTGTGGAAGGAAGAGGCCACTTTTAAGACCCAGCAGAGATGCCTCTCATAGCACTGACTGCAAACCTACCCCTAGAGGGGAGCAATCCTGGGCAGCACACGGTGGGATTGAACTCAGTGCCCCCTCTCTGGATCCAGCAGAACCATTTGAGCTGGAACTAAAATTTGGGGCACTTTATATCCCAGTGTTTAGTGTTTCCAGCCAGGGAATTATCAAACCATCTCCTTTATTTTTCCAGGCAGCTGCAGGTACAGAGCTGCTCTGTGCCAAGCATGGATAAACCCATTAGGGCTTTCTAATGTCTCGTGCAGGGGATTGTAATGGAGGAGCTGTAGCTGGGAATTAGAATGCCAACCAAAAGGCTTTTAAGCCAGGAGACGGTGCTTCATTAATTTTCATGTCAGCACAATCACAAGCAAAGAAGTTTAAATGCTCTGCAGGGAGGAGAGATTCAAGCATTAGCCGACATCTAGAACTGGGGGTGAGAAAGGGCTGTGGTTTTGCTTCTCTTCTGGTTTTTAATGGTTTCTCCTTGTTGTCCTGAGTTTCTACCAGTTCAGACCAGCAGCTGAAGGGAAGCTTGTTTGTGGTTGGTGGAGAGAGACTGTTTAGAGGAGTGACAGGACCAGGGGTGGTGGCTCCAAACTGAGAGGTTTAGGTTGGATATTGGGAAGAAATCCTTCCCTGGGACGGTGGGCAGGCCCTGGCACAGGGTGCCCAGGGAAGCTGTGGCTGCCCCATCCCTGGGAGTGTCCAAGTCCAGGTTGGATGGGGTTTGGAGCAACCTGGGCTAGTGGAAGGTGTCCCTGCCCATGGCAGGGGTGGCACTGGGTGGGCTTTAAGGTCCTTTCCAAACCATTGTGTGATTCTGTGATGACAGGACTCTGCTGCCTGGCTGAGAGGAGTCTCATCCCAAAACCCCTTTCCCTGGACAAACCAAGGCACTGGTTGCATTTTGTGCCCTGCAATTGATGATGGATTAGCTCTCCCCTGTTTGCTGTGCCCACCTGCCCATGGTGCTGTGCTCCTGAGCCAGGTTCTCCTGCAGAGCCCAGCTCCCTGGTTGCACAGGCTGCTGGAGCAGTGAACACTTGCCACCCAAACTGGGGAGTTTGAGATAAATAGTCTCACTGAGAGTTAAAACTGTGTGTGGACTGGGAGCCACTGGCTGTGCTGTTGGCTGAGGTAAAGCTGCATCTAAAGGGACTGGGAATGACCAGAGCTGTGGCCTTGGAGCTCCAAAATGCCACCTCCCTCCTGCCTGGAGGAGCCTGAGCTGCAGTGAAGCTGCTGTGGCTGCTCTGTCCCTGCTTCCACCTCCCCTGCCACCCCTTGGCATCCTGGCATTGACTGGTCCAGCACAGCCCCTCTGGCACATCCCAGCTCCTCTCCCAGCCTGGCATGAGCAGCATCTCCTCTAATGGACATTGCATGGGTCCCTACCCTGAGCATGGCACTGTGCATGTGTTTTTATTGTCACTTGGTCCCACACTGTCTTCCCCGTGCGTGTCTCCCCTGGAGAAGTTCCTTTTCCATCTCTTAACCTTGGCTTCAGGTTGGGTACACCCTCAGGGCTGTTCCCAGAGCTCCTCAGCCCACGTCAGGTGGAACCTGACCCGAGGCCTCTGAGAAGAGGGTTGGCCAAGCATGAGCAGAGGGATGACCAGGAGTGAGCAGAGGGTTGACCAGGAGTGAGCAGAGGGTTGACCAGGAATGAGCAGAGGGTTGACCAGGCTTGAGAAGAGGGTTGACCAAGAATTAGCAGAGGGTTGACCAGGCATGAGCAGAGGGTTGACCAGGAGTGAGCAGAGGGTTGACCAGGAATGAGCAGAGGGTTGACCAGGAGTGAGCAGAGGGTTGACCAGGAACAAGCAGAGGGTTGACCAGGAATGAGCAGAGGGTTGACCAAGAATTAGCAGAGGGTTGACCAGGCATAGCCTGTGCTGACAGAGAGGCCTCAAGACTCCTCTGGGCTCTAAAACAGACCCACCTTTATGGTTGGGTTGTTCCTCCTCAGTTTTTTTGCTCTCCAACCCAGGGAATGAGCGAGGTGTGCTGCTGACAGGCAGCTTAGAAGCTTTGCTGTCCAGCAGCTTGACAGTGGAAAATGTCTTCTGGTGATTATCCCTGTGTAAGGAGTTTATAAAATGGAATAAACACCTGATATTTGGCTGCATCTGGGCAGGTTAGGAGGTACTTAAAGTCACCTGCAACCTGTTTTCCTGATGTGCTGCCAGCCCAGCCCTGCTAACGTTCTTCAGAGATCCATTAATGACCCATTAGTCGTTAATAAATAGTCCTTTAATGTAACATTTCACTATTAGGGGTATTTTTCAGACCTCCCAATGAGCTGATTATTTGCATTCCAAAGAAGACGTTTCCTATTAAAAAAAAAAAAGCAACAATATGTTGTAATCCTGAATACACATGAAAGAGCATTGTACAGGCTTAAATAAATATTATACTGCAATGTTTTTATTATTGTTTTTTAGGCACGCTGAGCTCAGTAGCAAAGACAGCTCTAGCAGTCCAAGATGACTCGGAGGATTAAGGCACATGAAAGCAACAGAAAAATGTATTCAAAAACAACTGTTTGCTTTCATCTTGTTTTTCCACACCCCTTAAAAGACAAAATAAGTCTCGGTGACCCTGGTCAGGAGGAAATGTTTGTCAAATGCCTGCACTGTACTTTTAAGTACCAGAAAAAACCCTGTAGTTGAAAGAGAGCGACAGGTTGTGTTTCCCTTTATCCTATTAATTTTGGGGGTTTGGGCTCTAATCTGGCATCAGTTGCACCACCAAACCCACTTCAAGGGCCATCTGAAAGACATGAGCAGGATGAGAGGAGGGGAAGGTGTATTTTAGGGGGCACGGAGTACTTTTGACCTCTTCCCTCCTTATTTTTAAGGTAAAGCAAGTCCTTTTTCTGAGTTCCTCGTGCATTTCAAGCTTAATTTGATGAAAGATTTCCAAAAACTCTGTTCAGAACAATCCTGCTCTGGCTGGGTATGACCTAACGTGTTTCTCCACTTGCAAAATCTACAGTAATGCTGCCCTGGCCTTCTATAAACTGAATATTCACATTTCTTAAGTTTGAAAAGAATCTACCTCCATCTGAGTGCCCAGAGCCACCTCTGCGGGCTCATTTGAGAGAGACACACCCAGCAATTCCAGCTCAGTCCCAGGGTCCAAACCCTCTCCTTGGAACAGCAACTTGGTGACTTCAAAGAGGGAAAAGGAGGAGTCACGACCAGAGGCAGAGATACAAAACCCACGTGGCCACAGCCTGAGTGGATATTTCACCTAACTCTACACAGATGTAGAATCAGCCAGGCCTTGGGTTTATATCTGTGTATTGCTTCATTATATATTTTATGAAGATAAATCTCTATTTCCAGAGGAGCTTGTGCTGCTTGTCCTTGCCGAGCGTGGCTGCTGGTGGCTCCTGTGTGCTGTGACCCCTGGTGCATGTGCCCTGCCACAGGCATCCCTCTGCTCCCTTTAGACCCTTCCAACAGCCCAAAACCCTCCTGGCCCAGCAGCTGAGCTCAGGGCACCCTCCTCTCCCACGTGGATGAGGAGAGACCTGCCCTAAGCTTTGCTCTGAGCTGGAGTCGAAGCTTAGCTGGGTTTGAAGCTTTGGGAGCTTTTCTCTTGGCTGTGGGTCTCGTTTCCTTCATCCTCCTCTCCCTGCCTGGGCTGTGACAAGAGCCCTGCTCTGGCAGGAGGTTCTCCTGGAGGCTGGGGCAGAGCAGAGAGGACAGAGAGCCCTTGGGAGGAGAAAGCTTGGCAAGGCTGTGGAGGTGCCTTGAGGAGGCACGAGAGGTTTGGCTCATCCCGATGACCCACCGAGACTGTGGAGGGTGGAACCCCTCGGCCATCCCACATGGATTTCTTGACTCAGTTCTCCACAGGCTTTTCCCTGGATGCAGGTGTGGGGAAGGTGACCCCTGGGCCTGGCTCACCCCTGTCCCTGTCCCTGTCCCTGTCCCTGTCCCTGCAGAAGCCCAACGCAGACCTTACTACGCCGACTACTCCCCGGCACGGAAATACATCCACACCCTCTGCACCAGCCACTACCTCGACCTCTTCATCACCTTCATCATCGGCGTCAACGTCATCACCATGTCCATGGAGCACTACAACCAGCCAAAGGTGAGAGTGCCCCCACCATCCCCTGTTCTCTGAAAGCCTCAGCACTGCAGCCCATCCAGCTCCAGGTCAGCCCTGCCATTTGGGAGTCACTTATCTCAGCCAAGACCGTCATTTCCCTGCTTTGGGTTTAAAAAAAGAAACAAACCCAGAGGATAAAGCTAATGGAGAGGGAGATAAACTAGGAAAAGACCAATCCAAATATTTCCTCTCCTGATCCCAGACCCTCAAGCTGTAAAACAGTGCAGAGTTTCAGAACATTCCAGTGAGAGAGAGAAACTTGGAGTTTTTGTGTGCAGAGCAATGTCTCTTTTCCTCTGTGAATTTAGAATAAACCAGCTCGTAAGTGCAACCTTCCCTTATGAATCCTAAAGCCATAAATCACACAGCCTGTCCATGTATTACCCTTCCCTCGTGGAGCTCAGGGTTTACTTTTCCAGTGTTCCCAGGTCACCTGGAAATGCCTCCTGGCTGCTGAGCCAGAGGGGAAAATGTGTGTTTTACCACAGAGGGAAAGTGTGCTGCTCTGCCCCAGAGCCCCTTGGCAGGACAGCCCCTGCTCCACGTGGAGATGTTATTTATCCAGATCAGGTCTTATTTACTCTTGGTTTACATTCATGTAACACAGTGTTGTAAATCCAAATGCAAACCCTCACAAATGAGGGCGAGGAGTCAAGCTGGGGACTGTGCTCAGGAGGGAGCAGGAAATTGTCCCATGTCCTTTGAAGCTGCTGTTTTATTTTAGGCACTGGCACAAACTTAGGGATAGCAGTGCACTGAGGAGTGCCAACACCTGAACACCTCTCAGCTCTCGTTCCCAAAAAACTAATGTCACCCCATGGCATGTGTGGGGCCAGCAAAGCCCAGTCATTGCACAGGGGTGACAAGGAGAACTTCCCTGTGCCCTGGGGTTCCTCTGCTGTGCTTTGCAGACTCCTCTAGGGAATTTATTCCCAATTTCATCTGGTTTGATGTTCACAATGACATTAAACCAAGTTTCCCTTCCCTCCCTCCTCTGCCCCAGTCCTTCCCCATCCAAAGAGCTGCTTTACTCTTCAGCTGTCTATTTTAAGGTCCCAGCCAGCTCCTTTTGCTATTGTTGGCCTGCAGCTCCAATGAAACCCATTCTAAACACTCCCCATCCCTCAGGATAAACACTGTGGATTCCTGACTTCCGAGAGCGGCTCCACACTCGGCATGAGCCTTGCACCAAATATGGACACGCTTTGCCCAGCTCCAGAGATGTCACATTTTTCAAGAAGGCAGGATTTAATCCAGCTCTGGTGTTATTTATTTTTTCTGAGCTTTTTCAGCAAAGCCTTTGTCCCTGGGGTTGCCATGCTGGAATTCAGCAACGATCCATCAGGTCCTTTATTCTGCCCCAGGCTGGGCAGTTCAGAAATAAACTTTAGTAGGTGGGCAAGGAGTGACATTTTTGTGTCTGCCCCACACTGAGCAAGCTGTGCACTGGAGCTGAACTCGATGTTTTTAGCACAACTAATCTTAGTGCTTTTGAGGGTTTTGTTTGAGTCACTGTTTAATTAATCCTTTATGGGAGCTTTGCTGTGTGATTTACTGAGCCCTGCAAGCTACCATGGCTTTATTCCTTCCATCTCTGTGCCCGTGGTACTTCTGTCCCTCCCAGTTCCTCCAGAGGGGTCTGGGAAAGGGGAACTGGGCTGGTCTGACTGGGCTGTCTCTTTGCAGTCCCTGGATGAGGCCCTGAAGTATTGCAACTACGTGTTCACCATCGTCTTCGTCTTCGAGGCGCTCCTCAAGTTGGTGGCGTTTGGATTCCGGAGGTTCTTTAAGGACAGGTGAGAGGATTTGACCCTCCTGTGCCTTTGGGATGCAGAGCTGCACTGACCCACTTCCAGGGCCACATGCTGGGCAAATGTGACATCACTGTGGTGGCACTTACTGCCTGCTGAGTGCCAGGCACAGCCAAGGGCTCTCTGCCCGTGGCTGCAAATTTGTAGGGTAGGAATGAAAAATCCCAAGAACTGCTGGTTCTGCTTTGCAGGAGGAGTTGAGGAAATCCCACTAAATTCCAGTGGCATCCTTTGCCCTGGTATCTCCCTTTCTACCAGGTCAGCTCAGAGGGCAGAAACAACCTGTTGGCATCAACCCAGTCCTCAAAGGAGTAGTCACAGAGTCCCTCAGAACAAGCCTCCTTTGCAACCCAGACCAGCCCTTTGGTGACTGCTGGCTCTGTACAGCCTTTGGCACACCCAGAGCTCGCCGTGCTCAGCCCCCCTGCCCTCCCATCCCAGCTGCAGGGACCTCATGGTGCCTCCCACTGAAGCAGCAATGTCCCTGCAGGGAGGCAGGGACACTTCCCAGCCACCTTCCATCCCTTCCCAGAGCTCGTGGTCCATGGGGTGGCTGTGCCAGCTGCAGGTTTTGTGCCACCCACGAGATCCTGGGCCCACATGTGAGAGAGGAGAAGCATCTGGGATTTGCTTGAGCCTGTTCCTGTATGATTTTAATTTTTCTGTCCTTCCTGTGTCTGCAGGTGGAATCAGCTGGACTTGGCCATAGTTCTGCTGTCCATTGTGGGAATCACACTGGAGGAGATCGAGATGAATGCTGCTCTGCCCATCAATCCCACCATCATCCGCATCATGAGGGTGCTGAGGATTGCCAGAGGTGGGTCCTGCTCCCCCTGGGGCTCAGCCATCCCTCCAGGCACCTCGGGGGATGCTTGGGCCAGTTCTCCTTCCAGTCCTGCTGGTTCAGCTTGGCTGGGAACAGTTACGTGATGGGGCTGCAAAATGTCACCCCAGAGACAAGCTTGGTGGGGTTCCCTGGGTTTTTCCAGTGGCATCTTAGAAGTGATGGCAATCAGAGCTTGAGATGCTGCTCTTCACTGGTGAAGTCTCTCCCCATCACTCTCCCATTTTCCTGCCTGGACACACTGGAGGTCTTGTGGCTTTGGGTCTGTTTTCCTGGAATCCTGGAATGGTTTGGGCTGGAAAGGGACCTTAAGCTCACCTGGTTCCACCCCCTGACATTGGCAGGGACACTTTCCACTAGCCCAGGTTGCTCCAAGCCCCATCCAACCTGGCCTTGGACACTTCCAGGGCTGGGGCAGCCACAGCTTC